>LR778276.1:48596820-48710713 GCA_902810595.1 Coregonus sp. 'balchen'
GCTAACAGTACACCATGTGGTTACATTATCTCTCAACAGGCACCATGCAGAGTGTGCTAACAGTACACCATGTGGTTACATTATCTCTCAACAGGCACCATGCAGAGTGTGCTAACAGTACACCATGTGGTTACATTATCTCTCAACAGGCACCATGCAGAGTGTGCTAACAGTACACCATGTGGTTACATTATCTCTCAACAGGCACCATGCAGAGTGTGCTAACAGTACACCATGTGGTTACATTATCTCTCAACAGGCACCATGCAGAGTGTGCTAACAGTACACCATGTGGTTACATTATCTCTCAACAGGCACCATGCAGAGTGTGCTAACAGTACACCATGTGGTTACATTATCTCTCAACAGGCACCATGCAGAGTGTGCTAACAGTACACCATGTGGTTACATTATCTCTCAACAGGCACCATGCAGAGTGTGCTAACAGTACACCATGTGGTTACATTATCTCTCAACGGTCAATATGACAATCACTATCTACTATTCACAACAGGAGCCACAGAATACAGTAATAAACATTGTTAGCGTGTCTACATCTCCGTTTCATTAACAGAATACAGTAATAAACATGTTGTTAGCATGTCTACATCTCAGTTTCATTAACAGAATACAGTAAGAAACATATTGTTAGCATGTCTACATCTCAGTTACATTAACAGAATACAGTAAGAAACACGTTAGCATGTCTACATCTCAGTTTCATTAACAGAATACAGTAAGAAACACGTTAGCATGTCTACATCTCAGTTTCATTAACAGAATACAGTAAGAAACACGTTAGCATGTCTACATCTCAGTTTCATTAACAGAATACAGTAAGAAACACGTTAGCATGTCTACATCTCAGTTTCATTAACAGAATAGAGTAAGAAACATGTTAGCATGTCTACATCTCAGTTACATTAACAGAATACAGTAAGAAACATGTTAGCATGTCTACATCTCAGTTACATTAACAGAATACAGTAAGAAACACGTTAGCATGTCTACATCTCAGTTTCATTAACAGAATACAGTAATAAACACGTTAGCATGTCTACATCTCAGTTACAAGTTAAGCTAGACCCTGTAGACAGCTACAATGTTAAAATCAATTCAGTGATAATGTAAAGCCTAAGCAAATCCAGACAAACTCAAAAACCTTCTCATCTAACTTTCTTAAAAACAAAATATTCTAATAAATGTCTTACAAATTCCACAGAACAACAATGTTTATTTTACCTGGATCATCTTATTAATTATATTCTCATGCTGTCGCTCCTGCAGAACAACCAGAATCCTCATCTTTCTCCTGCCAAACCAAACCGCTCTCACACTCTGCCGCTTCCCCTTTCTCTCAGAACAGACGGTTGAGAAATGGGGAAACATGTTCAGGAAAAAAAAAAAAATAACACCTCTCCCCTCTTTCTCTCCAGTCCACGGTTAGCTAACCCTTAGTCTTCTTAGTTGGATAACGCTCTCCAAAGCTATCAGCTTTCTACACCCAGGCAGCCCCCTCCCTATCCTCCAGCACCATACGGACCCCACCCTACCCTGCTGTAACCCTGGCCTGCTTTGTTTTGGCCTTCTCTGGCCTGCTCTAGCCCTGTTTTGGCCTGCTCTGGCCTGCTCTAGCCCTGTTTTGGCCTGCTCTGGCCCTGTTTTGGCCTGCTCTGGCCCTGTTTTGGCCTGCTCTGGCCTGCTCTAGCCCTGTTTTGGCCTGCTCTGGCCTGCTCTAGCCCTGTTTTGGCCTGCTCTAGCCCGGTTTTGGCCTGCTCTAGCCCTGTTTTGGCCTGCTCTAGCCCTGTTTTGGCCTGCTCTGGCCCTGTTTTGGCCTGCTCTGGCCCTGTTTTGGCCTGCTCTAGCCCTGTTTTGGCCTGCTCTAGCCCTGTTTTGGCCACTGTTAGCCATGTGTCAGAGGTGTGTTAACTCTCACAGCCAGACTGGATCCATGGTCTCGGACTAGACATTCAACTGCCCTGCTCCAAAAAACAACCAACTACCACCCTCCCCCCAAAACAAATCTATGGTGTCCGACAACACAAACCAGCATGGACAAACAGAGACACAGCTATCAATGTGTTGATACGCCAATAACAGGGTGGGTCGACTTTCAGTGAAGACAGAAGAGGATTCCATAATCAACTGCTTGCTGCGATTGCAATCTACAAAAAAGGCACACTGTGTGTGTTTCACTTGAAGAAGTGGGACAACAGATGACTCATTCATCTCCAGGAGTGAATGCATAGTCACGTGTTGTTGGTATGATATTTGGCTACATACCGTGTTGGCTAGTTGTAGTCCAGAGTCGATCAACTTAAAGAACTCATCGTTGAGACCGGATTCAAGACTGATGATGCCATCGATCACATCTTCCATCTGAAAGACAAAACAGCTCTGGGGTCAATAGAAGAGATCACATTCATCCTCCCTCCCATGTACACTGAACAAAAATTATAAAATGCATCAGTGTTGGTCCCATGTTTCATGAGCTGAAATAAAAAAAGGACACCAGAAATGTTCTCATGCACACAAAAAGCTTATTTCTCAAAAATGTTGTGCACAAATTAGTTTGCATCCCTGTTAGTGAGCATTTCTCCTTTGCCAAGATAATCCATCCACCGGACAGGTGTGGCATTTCAAGAAGCTGATTAAACAGCATGATCATTACACAGGTGCACCTTGTGCTGGGGACAATAAAATGCCACTATAAAATGTGCCGTTCTGTCACACAACACAATGCCACAGATGTCTCAAGTTTTAAGGGAGCGTGCAATTGGCATGCTGACTGCAGGAATGTCCACCAGAGCTGTTGCCAGAGAATGTAATGTTAATTTCTCTACAATAAGCCGCCTCCAACGTCGCTTTAGAGAATTTGGCAGTACGTCCAACCGACCTCACAACCACTGACCACGTGTAACCACGCCAGCCCAGGATCTCCACATCCGGCTTCTTTACCAGCGGGATGGTCTGAGACTCAGCCATCCGGACAGCTGATGAAACTGTAGGATTGCACAACGGAATAATTTCTACACAAACTGTCAGAAACCATCTCAGGGAAGCTCATCTGCGTGCTCGTCGTCCTCACCAGGGTCTTGACCTGACTGCAGTTTGGCGTCGTAACCAACTTCAGTGGGCAAATGCTCACCTTCGATGGCCAGTGGCACGCTGGAGAAGTGTGCTCTTCACGGATAAATTCTGGTTTCAACTGTACCGGACAGATGGCGTTGTGTGGGTGAGCGGTTTGCTGATGTCAACGTTGTGAACAGAGTTATGGTATGGACAGGCATAAGATACGGACAATGAACACAATTGCATTTTATCGACGGCAATTTGAAGGCCCATTGTCGTGCCATTCATCCGCCGCCATCACCTCATGTTTCAGCATGATATTGCGCGGCGCCATGTTGCAAAGATCTATACACAATTCCTGGAAGCTGAAAATGTCCCGCTTCTTCCATGGCCCGCACACTCACCAGACATGTCACCCATTAAGCATGTTTGGGATGCTCTGGATTGAAGTATACGACAGCGTTCCAGTTCCCGCCAATATCCAGCAACTTCTCACAGCCATTGAAGAGGAGTGTGACAACATTCCACAGGCCACAATCAACAGCCTGATCAACTCTATGCGAAGGAGATGTGTCACGCTGCATGAGGCAAATGGTGGTCACACCAGATACTGACTGGTTTTCTGATCCACACCTCTACCTTAAAAAAAAAAAAGGTATCTGTGACCAACAGATGCATTTATATATTCCCAGTCATGTGAAATCCATAGATTAAAGGCCTAATGCATTTACTTCAATTGACTGATTTCATTTTATGAACTGTAACTCAGTAAAATCTTTGAAATTGTTGCATGTTGCGTTTATATTTTTGTTCAGTGTAGTTTACAGAAACAACATTTGGATCCTTGGGTCTTCACCAGGGGCTGTATCTAGTGTTTCAGAGTAGAAGTGCTATTCTTTGATCAGTTCAGCCTTTTAGATTACATGTGGTCCTCTGTAGCTCAGTTGGTAGAGCATGGCTCTTGCAATGATAAGATAGTGGGTTCGATTCCCGGGACCATACATAAAATATGTATACACGCATGACTAAGTCACTTTGGATAGACGTGTCTGCTAAGTGGCATATATTAGGATACGGGGATAGGATAGGGGGATACGGAGATAGGATAGGGGGATAGGGGGATACGGAGATAGGATAGGGGGATACGGAGATAGGATAGGGGATGGGCTTAAAAGGGGACCTGATCTTAAACCAGCACTCCTACTCTACGCTCCCTGATACAAACAGTACATACGCTCCCTGATACATACAGTGGGGAGAACAAGTATTTGATACACTGCCAATTTTGCAGGTTTTCCTACTTACAAAGCATGTAGAGGTCTGTAATTTTTATCATAGGTACACTTCAACTGTGAGAGACGGAATCTAAAACAAAAATCCAGAAAATCACATTGTATGATTTTTAAGTAATTCATTTGCATTTTATTGCATGACATAAGTATTTGATACATCAGAAATACAGAACTTAATATTTGGTACAGAAACCTTTGTTTGTAATTACAGAGATCATACGTTTCCTGTAGGTCTTGACCAGGTTTGCACACACTGCAGCAGGGATTTTGGCCCACTCCTCCATACAGACCTTCTCCAAATCCTTCAGGTTTTGGGGCTGTCGCTGGGCAATACGGACTTTCAGCTCCCTCCAAAGATTTTCTATTGGGTTCAGGTCTGGAGACTGGCTAGGCCACTCCAGGACCTTGAGATTCTTCTTACGGAGTCACTCCTTAGTTGCCCTGGCTGTGTGTTTTGGGTCGTTGTCATGCTGGAAGACTCAACCACGACCCATCTTCAATGCTCTTACTGAGGGAAGGAGGTTGTTGGCCAAGATCTCGCGATACATGGCCCCATCCATCCTCCCCTCAATACGGTGCAGTCGTCCTGTCCCCTTTGCAGAAAAGCATCCCCAAAGAATGATGTTTCCACCTCCATGCTTCACGGTTGGGATGGTGTTCTTGGGGTTGCTCTATTTTTGTCTCATCAGACCACATGACCTTCTCCCTTTCCTCCTCTGGATCATCCAGATGGTCATTGGCAAACTTCAGACGGGCCTGGACATGCGCTGGCTTGAGCAGGGGAACCTTGCGTGCGCTGCAGGATTTTAATCCATGACGGCGTAGTGTGTTACTAATGGTTTTCTTTGAGACTGTGGTCCCAGCTCTCTTCAGGTCATTGACCAGGTCCTGCCGTGTAGTTCTGGGCTGATCCCTCACCTTCCTCATGATCATTGATGCCCCACGAGGTGAGATCTTGCATGGAGCCCCAGACCGAGGATGATTGACCGTCATCTTGAACTTCTTCCATTTTCTAATAATTGCGTCAACAGTTGTTGCCTTCTCACCAAGCTGCTTGCCTATTGTCCTGTAGCCCATCCCAGCCTTGTGCAGGTCTACAATTTTATCCCTGATGTCCTTAAACAGCTCTCTGGTCTTGGCCATTGTGGAGAGGTTGGAGTCTGTTTGATTGAGTGTGTGGACAGGTGTCTTTTATACAGGTAACGAGTTCAAACAGGTGCAGTTAATACAGGTAATGAGTGGAGAACAGGAGGGCTTCTTAAAGAAAAACTAACAGGTCTGTGAGAGCCGGAATTCTTACTGGTTGGTAGGTGATCAAATACTTATGTCATGCAATAAAATGCAAATTAATTACTTAAAAATCATACAATGTGATTTTCTGGATTTTTGTTCCATCTCTCACAGTTGAAGTGTAGCTATGATACAAATTACAGACCTCTACATGCTTTGTAAGTAGGAAAACCTGCAAAATCGGCAGTGTATCAAATACTTGTTCTCCCCACTGTACATACGCTCCCTTGCCTCCCAGCACCTTTGGTCAGACATCCAGCCAGACTGATCTAGCGTGTTAGACCGGATTAGTCAGGCTGAGTCATTCATAGAAAACCTCACTAAAACACTCCACACAGCACTTCATAAATGAGGCACAAATTCACAAGCCACCATGAAATCTTCTACGACAAGGCTTCTTCAGACTCCTTCCTCAAAGTAAACCACTCCTTTTTTCAAATGTAAGACCTTTGACACACCGACTTTAAATTCCAGTTAAATTCCATGTTAATAAAACTTTTTTCCATCCCCTCAGGGGCACAGTAATTATTATTTTACTCCAGAAGTGCCAATAAAGCTTGAATCTGCTATGTCATGTTTTTAAGAATGAATACACAGACCGACAGACAGCGGAGTACACCTTTAACTGAAGTCTTCGTGGTGTGAAGTGTGCAAGAGGTCATTCGCCTAGAACTGTTGTATTTGACAGAACAATGTTGTACTGAATACACATAGCAAGGTGCAGGAGAGAGGAGACAGACCAGCGCCAGTCAAGACAGACACACAGGCAGCTAGACAGCCAGACAGACAGACAGGCTAATGTGCAGTACCAAACAAACTGAGCCACAGGGAAAGGTGCAGGAGACAGGAGACAGCTCGAGACTTGTCTACAACAGCATGCTATTGTTATTACAGGGGGAACTACTGTTGAATTTTAAAGGAACTGAAATACCAAGACAGTGTAATATATATATATATATATGGGACACACAAGATGTGGTTAAAATGAATCTTCTACAGATAGAGGACATTCTAGACCGAGTTGCAGTACGTCTTGTTTCACAGAATAAAGTTTGATTCTTTAGGTCACAGCATTAAAAAAATATGTTCCTCATATCAGTTGCGGAAGACACAAAGTTATAGAAATGTATTGCATAGAACAGAGGTGATTGTCATGTAGAATAGGAAAGGGGTTCTCAAACATTTTGGGGCCAGGGACCGCTTTCGTGATAGCAAATTCATCAGGGACCCCCCCTCATAATCAAAACACAACTGGAGTTAAATATAAAAAAGATATATATACCATACAAGGACTTTTACTATGACTTCGACCGTGCATGGCCGGACAAACCAAGTGTTAGGCCCTGGGAAGGAACATTTTAAAAAGGCCCGCCTCTTGGCATCGAAGAGAACATTTAGCACATTTCTACACATTCTGTCATGGGGCAGAGAGAATTTTTTTGTTGTTGCAGCTTTTAAAAAAGGTAATATCCTGCAATTCTACACATTTTTTCCATGAGGCAGAGAGACAACTTTGCAGTTTTAAAAGCTTAAAATTACAGTACATTTATGTTAATACAAAATATTTGGGGGAATAGACGAAGCATTGAGTTGAAAATTGATAAATTGTTGGAGTACTGTAGATGCCAATATCCCAGTGATCCTCCAGGCCCTTGTTGCCCAGGGTTAAGAACATAAATAGCAGATTAATAATATTACATTGTACTGCATAACACCCTCTAAAACTTATTTCACGGATTCCTTGGCCAAATTTAGTTGAATCTATTATTTGTTAGTAATATTCATACAACATGATAATGAATAAAACCGTAAAAAGGTTCTATATTTTGAGATCTGGTCGCGACCCCCCCTGCTGTACCTCCTCTTTGTTGGAGCTGAGCAGTGGAGTGCCAGGGGTGCTAATGGCTGCAGGCTGGAGCTCGGGGGCGGATCCGGAGTGAGGTGAGGGGGAGGCGCCCAGCATCTGATTGGTCAGTTTGTTCCCCAGGGTGGAGGAGAGGTAGTGTTTCACCTGCTGTCTCTGAGAGGCCTGGATGTGGTACTTAGTGGGGTTCTCCAGGTGGGTCTGAACCTAGAGGAGAGAGAGAGAGAGATGGGGGTTAGTTAGAGTAGAGGCCTGGATGTGGTACTTAGTGGGGTTCTCCAGGTGGGTCTGAACCTATAGGAGAGAGGGGGGGGGGGGGGGGGGGGGGACGAGGAGAGAGAGACAGAGAGATGGGAGAGCGGAGAGAGAAAGAGGGAGAGATGGGAAGATAAGTGAATGAGGAAATGCAGGTATAATGCATTATAATGTGGTTATAATGCAGGTATAATGCATTATAATGTGGTTATAATGTGGTTATAATGCATTATAATGTGGTTATAATGCAGGTATAATGCATTATAATGTGGTTATAATGCAGGTATAATGCATTATAATGTGGTTATAACGCACTGTAAGACTAGTCATCAACATGTATGGCCTCCTTATAAATGTCATACAATATCTGCAACTCCTCCCACTTCGATTTAATAAGAACAAACAGATAAAACGTTTGTGGTCACAAGCAAACCCAGTCCTCTGGAAACCCAGTCCTCCCCATACCCAACCCAGTCCTCTGGAAACCCAGTCCTCCCCATACCCAACCCAGTCCTCTGGAAACCCAGTCCTCCCCATACCCAACCCAGTCCTCCCCATACCCAACCCAGTCCTTCCCATACCCAACCCAGTCCTCCCCATACCCAACCCAGTCCTCCCCATACCCAACCCAGCCCTCCCCATACCCAACCCAGCCCTCCCCATACCCAACCCAGTCCTCCCCATACCCAACCCAGCCCTCCCCATACCCAACCCAGTCCTCCCCATACCCAACCCAGTCCTCCCCATACCCAACCCAGTCCTTCCCATACCCAACCCAGTCCTCCCCATACCCAACCCAGTCCTCCCCATACCCAACCCAGCCCTCCCCATACCCAACCCAGCCCTCCCCATACCCAACCCAGTCCTCCCCATACCCAACCCAGCCCTCCCCATACCCAACCCAGCCCTCCCCATACCCAACCCAGTCCTCCCCATACCCAACCCAACCCAGCCCTCCCCATACCCAAACCCAGTCCATCCCCATACCCAACCCAGTCCTCCCCATACCCAACCCAGTCCTCCCCATACCCAAACCCAGCCCTCCCCATACCCAACCCAGCCCTCCCCATACCCAACCCTCCCATACCCAACCCAGTCCTCCCCATACCCAACCCAGCCCTCCCCCATACCCAACCCAGCCCTCCCCATACCCAACCCAGTCCTCCCCATACCCAACCCAGACCTCCCCATACCCAACCCAACCCAGTCCTCCCCATACCCAACCCAGCCCTCCCCATACCCAACCCAGTCCTCCCCATACCCAACCCAGACCTCCCCATACCCAACCCAGTCCTCCCCATACCCAACCCAGTCGTCCCGAAGCCCAGTCGTCCCCAAGACCAGCCCTCCTCAATCCCTCCCCAAGACTAGCCCTCCTCAATCCCTCCCCAAGTCCAGTCCTCCCCAAGCCCTCCAGGATGTATTGACAGATGATGTAGGTAAACAGGCTGAAAGGGTCATGGCTCCTGCACTATAGCATCTTATTATCATGTCCGCCATTCTGATATGCTCCAACTGTCATTTCTTTGACACACAAACAGACCAGTCGTTCTTTAGTGAATAGCAACCCCAACAGCCCTCCGAGAGCCTCAGGCAAGTCATGACCTACATTGAGGACAGGGGGTTGTCATATGACCTACCTTGAGGACCTCCACAGGGACCTGGGCAGGGGGTGGTCGGGCCCCGCTATGCTCCGAGGCCATGGAGATGGCTGGGGAGGAGTCGGTGTTGCGTAGCTGGGCTGAGGAGACCTGCTGCTGGGCCTCTCTCCTCTCCTGGTCCCTTGCCTGCTGGCGCATCAGCTCCTGCCTCATCAACACCCGGGACGTCATCACTGGGCCGGAGGAGGGAGACGCCGTGTCAGATGGGGGCTGGGACACGCTGCAGGCGGAGGGTGGGAGGACAGAGTTTAAAAAAACAACATACAGTTGAAGTCGGAAGTTTACATACACCTTAGCCAAATACATTTAAACTCAGTTTTTCACAATTCCTGATACTTCATCCTTGTAGCCTTCCACAAGCTTCCCACAATAAGTTGGGTGAATTTTGGCCCATTCCTCCTGACAGAGCTGGTGTAACTGAGTCAGGTTTGTAGGCCTCCTTGCTCGCACACGCTTTTTCAGTTCTGCCCACACATTTTTTATAGGATTGAGGTCAGGGCTTTGTGATGGCCACTCCAATTCCTTGACTTTGTTGTCCTTAAGCCATTTTGGCACAACTTTGGAAGTATGCTTGGGTTCATTGTCCATTTGGAAGACCCATTTGCGACCAAGCTTTAACTTCCTGACTGATGTCTTGAGATGTTGCTTCAATATATCCACATAATTGTCCTTCCTCATGATGCCATCTATTTTGTGAAGTGCACCAGTCCCTCCTGCAGCAAAGCACCCCCACAGCATGATGCTGCCACCCCCGTGCTTCACGGTTGGTATGGTGTTCTTCGGCTTGCAAGCCTTCCCCTTTTCCCCTCTTCATCAGACCAGAGGACATTTCTCCAAAAAGTACGATCTTTGTCCCCATGTGCAGTTGCAAACCGTAGTCTGGCGTTTTTATGGTGGTTTTGGAGCAGTGGCTTCTTCCTTGCTGAGCGGCCTTTCAGGTTATGTCGATATAGGACTCGTTTTACTGTCGATATAGATACTTTTGTACCCGTTTTCTCCAGCATCCTCACAAGGTCCTTTGCTGTTGTTCTGGGATTGATTTGCACTTTTCGCACCAAAGTACGTTCATCTCTAGGAGACAGAACGCGTCTCCTTCCTGAGCGGTATGACGGCTGCGTGGTCCTATTGTTTGTACAGATGATCGTGGTACCTTCAGGCGTTTGGAAATTGCTCCCAAGGATGAACCAGTGTATCAAATACTTGTTCTCCCCACTGTACATACGCTCCCTTGCCTCCCAGCACCTTTGGTCAGACATCCAGCCAGACTGATCTAGCGTGTTAGACCGGATTAGTCAGGCTGAGTCATTCATAGAAAACCTCACTAAAACACTCCACACAGCACTTCATAAATGAGGCACAAATTCACAAGCCACCATGAAATCTTCTTCTAGTAGGCTTAAATGGAAGATATGGCAAATAGGAGTGGCAATATCGTCCGCTGTTATCCTCAGTCATTTTCCATCCAAGTTGTCAGACCCCGGTGGCTTGTCATTGTTGATCGACAACAATAATTGTTTCACCTCTTCCACACTTACTTTACGGAATTCATAATTACAATGCTTGTCTTTCATAATTTGTTCAGATATACTTGGATGTGTAGTGTCAGCAATTGTTGTTATGCCTAAGCTTGCTAATCTTGCCAATGAAAATTATTAAAGTAGTATCAGATGGTTTTGTGATGAATGAGCCATCTGATTCAATGAATGATAGAGCTGAGTTTGCCTTTTTCCCAAAAATTTCATTTAAGGCGCTCCAAAGCTTTTTACTATCATTCTTTATGTCATTTATCCTTGTTTCATAGTGTAGTTTCTTCTTCTTTTTATTCAGTTTGTCACATGATTTCTCAATTTGCAATACGCCAAATCGGTTGTGCAGCCAGACTTATTTGCCATTTATTTTGCCTCATCCCTCTCAACCATACCATTTTTTAATTCCTCATCAATCCACAAGGATTTAACAGTTTTTAAAGTAATTTTCTTAATGGGTGCATGAGGCATTCAGTGGACTTCAGAATATGAATGGCATTTGTTATTAGCCAGTTATTGATTTCATGAACCTTGTTCCTTAAGCTACATATGTTAATGTAAGCTATTTTGAGCACTTTTCTGGGATGCTTGATTGTTTTTATTGCTTTACTGGGAAGCTTAGCAGAAGTAGACATGCTCATGTTATTTATGTTTGAGCTGATATTGCAGCTGCCCACTGCACTGAGGCTAGGAAACACTATCACCACCGATAAATCTACAATTATCGAGAATTTCAACAAGCATTTTGCTACGGCTGGCCATGCTTTCCACCTGGCTACCACTACCCCGGCCACCAACTCTGCACCCTCCGCTGCAACTTTCCCATGCCCCCCTGGACCTATGGCCGTCTCTATGGGGGTGCCACAGGGTTCAATTCTTGGGCCGACTATTTTCTCTGTGTATATCAATGATGTCGCTCTTGCTGCTGGTGACTCTCAGATTCACCTCTACGCAGACGACACCATTTTGTATACATCTGGCCGTTCATTGGACACTGTGTTAACAAACCTCCAAACGAGCTTCAATGCCATACAACACTCCTTCAGTAGCCTCCAACTGCTCTTAAACACTAGTAAAACTAAATGCATGCTCTTCAATCTAACGCTGCTGGCACCCACCCACCCGACTAGAATCACTACTCTCGACGGGTCTGACCTAGAGTATGTGGACAACTACAAATACCTAGGTGTCTGGTTAGACTGTAAACTCTCCTTCCAGACTCAAATTAAGAATCTCCAATCCAAAGTTAAATCTAGAATCGGCTTCCTATTTCGCAACAAAGCCTTCTCTCATGCTGCCAAACATGCCCTCGTAAAACTGACTATCCTACCGATCCTTGACTTCGGCGATGTCATTTACAAAATAGCCTCCAACACTCTACTCAGCAAATTGGATGTAGTCTATCACAGTGCCATCCGTTTTGTCACCAAAGCCCCATATATTACCCACCACTGACCTGTACGCTCTTGTTGGCTGGTCCTCACTACATATTTGTCGCCAAACCCACTGGCTCCAGGCCATCTATAAATCACTGCTAGGCAAATCCCCGCCTTATCTTAGCTCATTGGTCACCATAGCAACACCCACCTGTAGTATGCGCTCCAGCAGGTATATCTCACTGGTCATCCCCAAAGCCAACACCTCCTTTGGCCGCCATTCCTTCCAGTTCTCTGCTGCCAAATACTGGAATGAACTGCAAAAATCTCTGAAGCTGGAGACTCTTATCTCCCTCACTAACTTTAAGCATCAGTTGTCAGAGCACCTTACCGATCACTGCACCTGTCCACAGCCCATCTGTAATTAGCCCACCCAACTACCTCATCCCCATATAGTTATTTCTTTTGCACTCCATATAGTTATTTCCAACTGACTCCAACGTTTACCCTATTATACTGCAGGCCTGTAATATAAAGGCCGTACGCCCTCGGCACTCCAACTGACTCCAACGTTTACCCTATTATACTGCAGGCCTGTGATATGAAGGCCGTACGCTCCGGCACTCCAACTGACTCCAACGTTTACCCTATTATACTGCAGGCCTGTGATATGAAGGCCGTACGCCCCGGCACTCCAACTGACTCCAACGTTTACCCTATTATACTGCAGGACTATGATATGAAGGCCGTACGCCCCGGCACTCCAACTGACTCCAACGTTTACCCTATTATACTGCAGGCCTGTGATATGAAGGCCGTACGCCCCGGCACTCCAACTGACTCCAACGTTTACCCTATTATACTGCAGGCCTGTGATATGAAGGCCGTACGCCCCGGCACTACAACTGACTCCAACGTTTACCCTATTATACTGCAGGACTATGATATGAAGGCCGTACGCCCCGGCACTCCAACTGACTCCAACGTTTACCCTATTATACTGCAGGACTATGATATGAAGGCCGTACGCCCCGGCACTCCAACTGACTCCAACGTTTACCCTATTATACTGCAGGACTGTAATATGAAGGCCGTACGCCCCGGCACTCCAACTGACTCCAACGTTTACCCTATTATACTGCAGGCCTGTGATATGAAGGCCGTACGCCCCGGCACTCCAACTGACTCCAACGTTTACCCTATTATACTGCAGGCCTGTGATATGAAGGCCGTACGCCCCGGCACTCCAACTGACTCCAACGTTTACCCTATTATACTGCAGGCCTGTGATATGAAGGCCGTACGCCCCGGCACTCCTACGCCCCGGCCTATTTATTATATTTTACATTTTAGTCATTTAGCAGACGCTCTTATCCAGAGCGACTTACAGTTTAGTGAGTGCATACATTATTTTTGTTATTTTTCATACTGGCCCCCCGTGGGAATCGAACCCACAACCCTGGCGTTGCATACGCCATGCTCTACCAACTGAGCTACATCCCTGCCAGCCATTCCCTCCCCTACCCTGGACGACGCTGGGCCAATTGTGCGCCGCCCCATGGGTCTCCCGGTCGCGGCCGGCTACGACAGAGCCTGGATTCGAACCAGGATATATATATGTATTCACTAACTGTAAGTCGCTCTGGATAAGAGCGTCTGCTAAATGACTAAAATGTAAATATATTTTCTGTTGTATTTTTGACTTTATGTTTTGTTTTACCCCATATGTAACTCTGTGTTGTTGTTTTTAATCGCACTGCTTTGCTTTATCTTGGCCAGGTCGCAGTTGTAAATGAGAACTTGTTCTCAACTGGCTTACCTGGTTAAATAAAGGTTAAATAAAAAAATAAAAATAAAAAGGGTGAGCTGCTTCCTCCTCGGGCACACCGGCTCAGTGCTAACAGTATAACTCTGGTCAATAGGCATATGATTACTGCATCCAATAGCTGTAGGATCAGCAGAGGCATTCTGGGCAGTTAGAGGGACATACATTAGGTTATTTATATTGTGTCTGCCAACGCCCCTGGGATAATGTACATTTGCTGAAGCATTTTGTCAACTCTGTGTGGGGGTCATTGCTAAGTCATTGTCTCAATGCAGCCTTATAATGCTGTGAAAGGATTTCTGCAATTCTACACATTTTGCCATGGGGTGGAAAGAAATGTTTGCCGTTTTCAATGATCTTTGAGTGAGAGTGACTAACAAAATCAACAGGGGCACCCCGGTCGGTAATTAAACAATGATTACTTCAAGTTTAGATAGCTAGCCGCTAGACTAACTTACCAAACTAAAAAACCCAACGGAGTTCCTAAAAAATATATAATAATTAAAATAAATAAATATATATACATATTTACAGTGCCTTCGGAAAGTATTCAGACCCCTTGACGTTTTCCACATTTTGTTACGTTACAGCCTTATTCTAAAATGGATTAAATTGTTTTTTTTTCTCCACTCATCAATCTACACACAATACCCCATAATGACAAAGCAAAAACAGGTTTTTAGAATTTGTTGCTAATTTACAAATAAATAAATGAAATATCACATTTACATAAGTATTCAGACCCTTTACTCAGTACTTTGTTGATGCACCTTTGGCAGCAATTACAGCCTTGAGTATTCTTGGGTATGACGCTACAAGCTTGGCACACCTGTATTTGGGGAGTTTCTCCCATTCTTCTCTGCAGATCCTCTCAAGCTCTGTCAGGTTGGATCGGAAGCATCGCTGCACAGCTATTTTCAGGTCTCTCCAGAGATGTTTGATCGGGTTCAAGTCCAGGCTCTGGCTGGGCCACTCAAGGACATTCAGAGACTTGTCCCGAAGCCACTCCTGCGTTGTCTTGGCTGTGTGCTTAGGGTCGTAGTCCTGATGGAAAGTGAACCTTCTCCCCAGTCTGAGGTCCTGAGCGCTCTGGAGCAGGTTTTCATCAAGGATCTCTGTACTTTGCTCCGTTCATCTTTGCCTCGATCCTGACTAGTCTCCCAGTCCCTGCAGCTGAAAAACACCCCCACAGGATGATGCTGCCACCACGCTTCACCGTAGGGATGGTGCCAGGTTTCCTCCAGACGTGACGCTTGGCATTCAGGCCAAATAATTCAATCTTGGTTTCATCAGACCAGAGAATCTTGTTTCTCATGGTCTGAGAGTCCTTTAGGTGCCTTTTGGCAAACTCCAAGCGGGCTGTCATGTGCCTTTTACTGAGGAGTGGCTTCCGTCTGGTCACTCTACCATAAAGTCCTGATTGGTGGAGTGCTGCAGAGATGGTTGTCCTTCTGGAAGGTTCTCCCATCTCCACAGAGGAACTCTGGAGCTCTGTCAGAGTGACCATCAGGTTCTTGGTCACCTCCCTGACCAAGGCCCTTCTACCCCGAATTGCTCAGTTTGGCCGGGCAGCCAGCTCTAGGAAGAGTCCTGGTGGTTCCAAACTTCTTCCATTTAAGAATGATGGAGGCCACTGTGTTCTTGGGGACCTTCAATGCAGCAGACATTTTTTGGTACCCTTCCCCAGATCTGTGCCTCAACACAATCCTGTCTCGGAGCTCTACGGACAATTCCTTCGTCCTCTTGGTTTGGTTTTTGCTCTGACATGCACTGTCAACTGTGGGACCTTATATAGACAGGTGTGTGCCTTTCCAACTCATGTCCAATCAATTGAATTTACCACAGGTGGACTCCAATCAAGTTGTAGAAACATCTCAAGGATGATCAATGGAAACAGGATGCACCTGAGCTCAATTTCGAGTCTCATAGCAAAGGGGTCTGAATACTTGTGTAAATAAGGTATTTCTGTTTTATATTTTTAATACATTTGCTAAAATTTCAAAAACCTGTTTTCGCTTTGTCATTATGGGGTATTGTGTGTGGCTTGATGAGGGAAAAAAAGTATTTAATCAATTTTAGAATAGGGCTATAACGTAACAAAATGTGGAGAAAGGGAAGTGGTCTGAATACTTTCCGAATGCACTGTACGTCTATTAATTATTATTATTTATTTTCTATCCAAAGGACTACAAAAAGGGGGGCCGCGGGGCAGCAAGTTGCCCTTTCCTGCCCTAAACACACTGGGGGGGAGAGTCTCTCAGTCAGAAATTCCCACAAGATCCTGCTTGGCCTTGGAGCAACATTACAATGGAAGGTTATGTGAGTCTGTAAGCACTGGGAAGGTTCTACACTAAACCCAACAACAGGGGATATGTCTCCTCTACACCCTAACCGTCTGCTGTAAACATCATCTTCCTAAGGGAAGCCCCTGGATAGAGGAGAGAAGGGGATCAGGTTACCCAACACCCTACCTTCACACTGGGAGGGCTTTCCCAGTCAGAATTTCCCACAACATGATCTCGCTTTAACTAACATGACTATCGAAGGTTGTGTGTGAGTCTAAATTACTACTGTAACCTTCAACAAATGAACACAACCTCTCCACAGTGGAAATGAAGATATCTCATATTTGGCTATATAGCATTGAAACGTTCCCCTTCATGATACTAATACTATACACACACACATTCTTGCTGAGTCACTGTGAATACACTGTGGAAAGTCCCACGGTACTGACTGGCAGACTGACTGGGGATCACAGCAGTAACCTGACGCCCAGTTTCACACACACACACACACACACACACACACACACACACACACACACACACACACACACACACACACACACACACACACACACACAGAGAGAGAGACAGACCTGCACACAAATACAGAGAGAGAGACACAGACAGACAGACCTGCACACAAATACAGAGAGAGAGAGACACAGACAGACAGACCTGCACACAAATACAGACAGACAGACAGACAGACCTGCACACAAATACAGACAGACAGACAGACCTGCACACAAATACAGACAGACAGACAGACAGACAGACAGACAGACAGACAGACAGACCTGCACACAAATACAGACAGACAGACCTGCACACAAATACAGACAGACAGAGACAGAGACAGAGAGAGAGAGAGAGAGACAGACAGACAGAGACAGAGAGACAGACAGACAGACCTGCACACAAATACAGACAGACAGAGACAGAGAGAGGGGGGGGGTCAGCCTCTCCCCCAGCAAGGCATGACCAGACACGCTATGTCAAACAGCTCTACAAAATGGACTAAGGGGAAAGTAATGAGATGAATGTGGTGTCTGGTCTCACCTAGAACAGTGTGTGTGTGTGTGTATGTGTGTGTGTATGTGTGTGTATCAGTGTGTATCAGTGTGTGTGTGTTCACCTCTGAGTAAAGGCCTGGCTCTTCAGCTGGTAGAAGGTATCAGACAGAACGCTCTTGACCTCTATGTCCACTTCTATCCCCGACTCAGGCAGGAGAGGTTCCACACTGGAAACACGTAAAAGTACAGGTCCGTTACATACAAATACAGGTCCGTTACATACAAATACAGGTCCGTTACATACAAATACAGGTCCGTTACATACAACTACAGGTCCGTTACATACAACTACAGGTCCGTAACATACAACTACAGGTCCGTTACATACAACTACAGGTCCGTTACATACAACTACAGGTCCGTTACATACAACTACAGGTCTGTAACATACAACTACAGGTCCGTTACATACAACTACAGGTCCGTAACATACAACTACAGGTCCGTTACATACAACTACAGGTCCGTAACATACAACTACAGGTCCGTAACATACAACTACAGGTCCGTAACATACAACTACAGGTCCGTTACATACAACTACAGGTCCGTAACATACAAATACAGGTCCGTTACATACAAATACAGGTCCGGAATATACATTAATACACAGAGATATACAGTGGTCCTATAATAATAATAATAATAATAATAATAATAATAATGCCATTTAGCAGACGCTTTTATCCAAAGCGATGGGTGGTCCCAGGGGGATCGAACCCACTACCCTTGGCGTTCCAAGCGCCGTGCTCTACCAGCTGAGCTACAGAGGACCACGTGTGTACTGTACAACCACAGGTCCGTTACATACAACTACAAGTCAGGAATATACATTAATACACAGAGATATACAGTGGTCCAGTTGGTGGCTCAGTTGGTAAGAGTGTAGAGCTAGCATCACCAAGGTCGAGGGTTCAATTCTTGCAGGGATCACATACGCATGCTGGGTAGTATTACCATATTATCATCCAGATAAATAGGAATACACAGACCGCTACGTTTTAGGTCAATCACTTCTCCAACTCTTCCTCAGGTCAAGGCTGTAAAAGAGTCATGTGTTCTCAGTTAACTTACCTGGTTATATAAAGGGATTTAAAAAATATTATAAATCTAAAAAGAACAACAACGCTAGCCAAACACACCATATCCTGATTGATAGTGATAGGTGGGTGGTAGCTGGTTAAATGTCTGGCGATGTTACTTCCACATCATTGCTCATTACATTCTTCTAGAATGTTTCCATCAACTGAAAAGGAGGACTGGGCCCAGGATGTTCCCATCAACAAGGACTGGGCCCAGGATGTTCCCATCAACAAAGACTGGGCCCAGGATGTTCCCATCAACAAAGACTGGGCCCAGGATGTTCCCATCAACAAGGACTGGGCCCAGGATGTTCCCATCAACAAGGACTGGGCCCAGGATGTTCCCATCAACAAAGACTGGGCCCAGGATGTTCCCATCAACAAGGACTGGGCCCAGGATGTTCTCATCAACAAAGACTGGGCCCAGGATGTTCCCATCAACAAGGACTGGGCCCAAGATAGAACAGAATACAATATAACATAGCACAGCCATACTCAACTGGCCGACTGTGGTCCGGATCGGGAACGGACGGGGTCAATACGGACCACGGGATCCCCATTTAAAAAAATTATAATAATGAAATATATATATTTTTTAGGAACTCAGTCCAGCTTTCAACTTACTGCTGTTGAGAGTTGTAATAGTAGAATGGCTGCACAAGGTGCAGTTAATTTGGTATTGCATGGGCATTTTTCCTCGTTACGTCATTCACTGACCTTGGAAAGCTATTTATAACCTGTCAGAAATGTCCAGTTGATTAACGACTGGTTACGTTAGCTAGATGGGTAAGTTAGGCTTACCAGCTTTCTACATCTTAGTTACCATGGCCAGTTTACATGTCCAGGGGCCTCGACCCCCCCAGGGGGCCCTCATTGATTTTGTGGAGTCACCCAGGTATCATACGAACACACATTAAGACATGGCAAAATGTGGAGAATTGCAGGAAATTAGCTTTAAAATTGCAAAATGTTCTCTCTGCCAACAAGAGGGGTGTAAACAGTTTGGGGTCGCGATGTGGGGATTTGTTACTACACCGATAAATGCCAATATCCATCGGCACCTTTGCCACCTAGGACATTTGTACCCCTGCATACTAGATATTAGTGCAGTACCCCTGCGGAATAGATGTGTTACAAGGTAATGGACAGTATCTCGCCAACCATGACTTGACAGGTTACAGAACTGCTTTGCACTGACCAGCCGATAGCTCCATTTGGGTGATTCTCATGAAACCAGTTTTTTTTATTTTTTTATGTCTGTAGAAAATATAGAGTTAGAAAACCATCATGCACCTGCAAAAATCAACTATGATTTCTGAGGACTAAAGAGGTCTAGTTTTTCCAGAAAGTGTCTTATTTTAAATATATTGTACATTTTCAACCCAAATTCTCGTTATCGAAATGTGTCCGGATTAAATGTTGCTGTAGTTTGTCCAGAAAAAAAAAAATTTTTTAATGGTATACTAGTTGAAGTTTACATTAAACTATAATATTCATTACATACAAATTGTCTGCGAACACGTGTCTCGTTACCTAACACTTTTTTTGCAAGTGTAAAAACTCCAATCAGTTTTTGAATAAAAAAAAGTTTTATTCACCCCATGATGCATCATCTAGAGGAGTACTTCTTAGTTAATTTATTTGCTTATATTTCTTCTGAATGAGGTTCTTATTCTCCAACAGCCCCTTTACCCCACGTGGCCTTCTCATTACTGAAACGGCTAAAGAGCTCAAATTGAGAAAAATTCTGATTTAATTTTATAATAATTGCATGATTTCATTTGAAATATTTGTATTTTTCAGTCTTATGTTTGACTAAGGCCTTTTCATTAGTAGAGCAATGTTAAAAAAAATATTAGAAATATTGGATTTGTTTAGAACTTTTTTGGGGACTTTGAAAAAACTGTTATGGTAATGATAATTTTTTGAAAATGTTGGTAAAATACATAATATCTGATGAAAAACATAATAATACTGAAATAGATAACTACAGATCCTACTCTCAGTGATTCAAGAGGAAGTTTTCGTGAGAAGGACCCATTTAGGCTGTTAAATGGGCTAGTGGTAGGTGATACAACATCCCTCACTGGATAATCCAATTTACTGTATTCTGAAGACAGTTTTGTAACATGTAACAATTTGCATGGTCACTAAACGGTATACAACTAATGTAGCTAATCCATATGAATATAGCAGGTGGTACCAATTTGTAAATCGCTCCGGATAAGAGCGTCTGCTAAATGACGTAAATGTAAAATGTATTCAGTAGCCTAGGCTGGTCATAAAAAGGAGCTGGATCCAGATCCACCCACCCGGGATACCAGATCCACCCACCCGGGATACCAGATCCCACCCACCCGGGATACCAGATCCCACCCACCCGGGATACCAGATCCCACCCACCCGGGATACCAGATCCACCCACCCGGGATACCAGATCCACCCACCCGGGATACCAGATCCCACCCCACCCGGGATACCAGATCCCACCCACCCGGGATACCAGATCCCACCCACCCGGGATACAGATCCCACCCACCCGGGATACCAGATCCCACCCACCCGGGATACCAGATCCACCCACCCGGGATACCAGATCCCACCCACCCGGGATACCAGATCCACCCACCCGGGATACCAGAGAGCCACAGAATGTAAACAGTGAAGCCACGCCAAGATGCCATGCTTCTAGTATCACCACAGACTAATGGCACGCAACGACAAAACCAAACCCGAGCTCATAGTCTTTATGGCGCTATGACATGAAAACATTCATATCCTACTCACCAATAAAATCAATCATCCCTTTGCCTTTAGGAGAAAACAACTGACAGCCCGTGCTAGCCTGGAACCGAGCGATGGACATCCATCTCGGTCCTTGGTGGGAAAATAGGCCAATACTCTCAGAATTCGATCAAACGTTTCAGTTTACGCAGAAATCAATATGGACGAACAGAACAACAATTCCTTTGTCAGAAACAATAATGTCCTTGTTTTATAATGTTGTTGAACAGGAAGCCAGGTTGTCATCTCAAAGAGGAGGCTCCTGTTTCAACCGAGAAAATACATGTAACGTCATCAACATTAATCTATTCCCCGTCAAAAAATGATCACGCCACAGCTATAAAAACGACAATTACAGAGGAAATCAAAGAATGTCCGTCATACACTAGAAAATGGTCTTGTTAAATCGTATTAGTTGCGTAGGCTGAGAGAGGCATCAGCAGAGTTCCAGAAGAAATAGGAGGCTTGTGAGATAAGAACATTCCTACCGCCACACGGGGGAGTAGTCCCGCACCTCTCGATTACCCATACTAGCGTAGTACATACTTACACTTCATACTATTTTCTCATCGTCGCATACTATTCAGCATACTATTTAGCACGTACCGTTTAGTTAAAAAAAAAAAACGCAGTATTGACGCGGCTCCTGATTGGCTGAGTAGGTGGGGCGGGTCCGAGTGCGGGTAGATTTTTCCAAATTCAACAGACATGCGTCACATTAACCAGCCTGATAATTGCTCACTTCCAGTTCGATTAATTTCTCTAGACTGAATAGAATAGGAATGGAGTTATACTCAGGCTGGTTATAGGCAGACTATTATATTAAACTTATACAGTAGTAGAACATATTGCCCATCTATTCTATTTAAAAATGGACTTAAGACAAACAGATAATTTGGTTCCATTTCATCATATTTATTAGTGAAATCAAAGTGCTGTAACATATATAAATTACATCAAATTGTCTAGAACACACACACCAAAACGTATCAAAATGTTCAAATCAAAAGGCTATTGCCTAGACAAAACGTGAACAGTCGGATCCCATAGCAAATTCAGAACCGCTGGACAGCGACATAAAACTAAAGCACTGATCATTGGGAATGAGATCAGAATGACTGCAAAGGCATTATCCATAAATTCAATACATTTGGTAGTCTACCCTACAAAACTAAAACAATCCATATGTTCAAATCAAAAGACCTGATTAACATTACATCAATAACGCATCCACATCCCCGAGTCCCTGATGCAGACACATTCAGTAATCAAAAGATGGTTTATAGCAGGGTTCCCCAACTGGCGGCTCGCGGTTTGGCCGGCGGGTGGTTTTATTTGGCCCCCCATCTTTTCTGAGCAAATAATTTTTTTGTTGTTGTTGTTTTTGCATTTTCATTGTAGGACTAAAAAAAAATATGTAAAAACACCAGAAAATCAGCTCCAAGTGATTTTAATTTGGGAAATCTGTTCCCAAGTATTTCCACGCATAATAGAGAGACGTGATCATATACAAATATAAGCAAGGTTTGAATTTATTATGTTTTAGTCAAACATTATATCTGTTTGGGCTTCATGTGGCCAATTTGTAGTCTACAAAGGATTTGTAATTATGTTCCGGCCACCCAACCATCCGCTATATAAAAAATACCACAAAATAATAAAAATAATAAAATATACCACCCAAAAAGAATACTAAATATATTTTTAAAAAATACCACAAAAAATGTTTACTAAAAAGAAAACAAAAAAAACCGGTCCTGCGCCTGAATTTAGTTGATGATCCCTGGTTCATAGTATCTACAGCCCTTCCGAAAGTATTCACACCCCTTGACTTCTTCTACATTTTGTTGTGTTACAGCCTGAATTTAAATGATAATTTGACTAGCCATGTGCGCAACCTGGTCTCAGAGCATTTTGAATTATTCTGTACGTAAATCCAAGACACTCCATTTAGTATGATACATTACGTTTGGTATGGTATGTATTAATTTGTGGCTGCCCATCATCCATTTCGTATGATATGTTACGAATTACAATTCGTACAATATGTTACGAATTTGCAAAACGTATGTTACCAATTCCAATTTGTTGTGGCTAACGTTAGCTAGGCTAGGGGTTAGGGATTTAGGGTTAGGAGTTAGGTTAAACGGTTAAGGCGTTGTTTCCCAAACTCGGTCCTGGGAAACCCAGGGGGGGGGGGGGGGGGCAGGTTTTGTTTTTTGTCCTAGCACTACATAGCTGATTCAAATAATCAAAGCTTGATGATTTAGTTGATTCTTTGAATCAGCTGTGTAGTGCTAGGGCAAAAAACAAAAACGTGCACCCAAGGGGTCCCCAGGACCGAGTTTGGGAAACGCTGGGTTAGAAAAGGGTTAGCTAACATGCTAAGTAGTTGCAAAGTAGCAAGTAGTTGCATATAATTTATAATGGTACGGATTACAGACATAGCTAAATGACCTAGGGGGTATCCTACGAAGTTGCTAATTAGCTAAAATTGTCAGTTTATGCCTTAAGTAACCTTCGGTCTTATGTAACCGTACCAAACGTAACATATCATACTAAAGTTGAGTGTCCCGGATTTACGTTTACTATGTTACATCTCGTCTATGAGACCAGGCTGATGTGCGAGACCCACACGCAGTTCCAAGCATGTGCCGCAGGCTGATAAGCAACATCCGCCGTCGTAGTAGGCTACGGATGAAGGCTGAGCTGGAATGGGAAGCTAACCGAAGCTGGCTAGCTTCATAAAAAGTAGCCTGAGTAGATCTAGCACGCTTCGTAGGATACCCCTCAGATAATTTAGCTAAGTCTGTAATCCGTACCATTGTATAAAAAAGCTACCACAAAAACCATAGGTCTGCAAAAAGGGCATTAGCGAAAGAGAAACAACGTGTTTAAACCAGCTGCTAGTGCAGTAGCCTACAGTCAACATTCCAGAGGGGATAAAATCATGTCAGAGAGTAAAGAAATTAGGAAAAGTACACTCAAACATTCTGCAATGTTATAATGGGGAGATGTGTTTTCAGCCAGTGCTAAATAACAACCTTATGGGCCCTGGTCAAAAGTAGTGCACTGTAAAAAGGGAACAGGGTGTCATTTAGCTACAGGAAGCCAAGGTCATAAATAAAATAAAAAAAGGGGGAGAATTCTGCTGAGTCATTTCCACTCAGAAACAAGGTCCACATGCATGGCAGGCGTGCACGCACACACACACAAACAGCCAGGAGGAGACCGTAGGGACAACCGGCCAGGGATTTAAAAACCATTTGAACCAACAACAAAAAAAATACAGTTTGGTTTACTTTCAAGAAGTGTTACAATTTAACTAGTCGATTACACCCAATGTTATAGCTCAATAAAAGTAAATCACTACTGTTTAAAATCACTCGGCATTAAGCAACTTTCCTTTTTATACAACATGTGGCCATTGAAAGTGTTGCAAAATACAACATAACAAATCCCAAGTTTAGTAGGTCTGTTTAAACTATAACAGGACCTCAAACTTGATACTTTGTAGCAGTGTGGAATCAAATGCACTTTGGCTTTTACATTCAGGTCAAGGTAGCTAGTAGGTCTGCAGATACACGTACAGTGCATTTGGAAAGTATTCAGAGCCCTTGACTTTTTCCACGTTGTTACGTTACAGCCTTATTCTAAAATGGATTAAATATATTTGCTTTTCTCGTCAATCTACACACAATACCCCACAATGACAAAGACAAAAACAGGTTTAGACATTTTTGCAAATGTATTTAAAAAAAATTAAACTGAAGAAAAAACCCCGGAAATATGACATTTACAAAAGTATTCAGACCCTTTGCTATGAGACTCGAAATTGAGCTCAGGTGCATCCTGTTTCCATTGATCATCCTTGAGATGTTTCTACAACTTGATTGGAGTCCACCTGTGGTAAATTCAATTGATTGGACATGATTTGGAAAGGCACACACCTGTCTATATAAGGTCCCACAGTTGACAGTGCATGTCAGAGCAAAAACCAAGCCACGAGGTCGAAGGAATTGTCCATAGAGCTCCGAGACAGGATTGTGTCGGGGCACAGATCTGGGGAAGGGTACCAAAACATTTCTGCAGCATTGAAGGTCCCCAAGAACACAGTGGCCTCCATCACTCTTAAATGGAAGAAGTTTGGAACCACCAAGACTCTTCCTAGAGCTGGCTGCCTGGCCAAACTGAGCAATCGGGGGAGAAGGGCCTTGGTCAGGGAGGTGACCAAGAACCCGATGGTCACTGACAGAGCTCCAGAGTTCCTCTGTGGCCTTCATGGTCGAGTGGCCAGACGGAAGCCACTCCTCAGTTAAAGGCACATGACAGCCCGCTTGGAGTTTGCCAAAAGGACTCTCAGACCATGAGAAACAAGATTCTCTGGTTTGACGAAACCAAGATTGAATTCTTTGGCCTGAATGCCAAGCGTCACGTCTGGAGGAAACCTGGCACCATCCCTACGGTGAAGCGTGGTGGCAGCATCATCCTGTGGGGGTGTTTTTCAGCTGCAGGGACTGGGAGACTAGTCAGGATCGAGGCAAAGATGAACGGAGCAAAGTACAGAGATCCTTGATGAAAACCTGCTCCAGAGCGCTCAGGACCTCAGACTGGGGAGAAGGTTCACTTTCCATCAGGATAACGACCCTAAGCACACAGCCAAGACAACGCAGGATTGGCTTCGGGACAACTTCCTGAATGTCCTTCAGTGGCCCAGCCAGAGCCCGGACATGAACCCGATCAAACATCTCTGGAGAGACCTGAAAATAGCTGTGCAGCGATGCTTCCGATCCAACCTGACAGAGCTTGAGAGGATCTGCGGAGAAGAATGGGAGAAACTCCCCAAATACAGGTGTGCCAAGCTTGTAGCATCATACCCAAGAAGACTCAAGGCTGTAATCGCTGCCAAAGGTGCTTCAACACAGTACTGAGTAAAGGGTCTGAATACTTATGTAAATGTGATATTTTTTTATTTTATGTTTTTTTTTATAAATTAGCAACATTTTCTAAAAACCTGTTTTCGCTTTGCCATTATGGGATATTGTGTGTAGATTGAGGGGGGGGGGGGGGGACAATTTAATCAATTTTAGAATAAGGCTGTAACGTAACAAAATGTGGACAAAGTCAAGAGGTCTGAATACTTTCCGAATGCACTGTATATCCTGTCAAGGGAGGGAACAGATAAGCCCAATGCAGGATGAGATTAGTCACCCAACACATCTCTGCAGAATTACTGTCCCCCTCTGTGTGTGTGTGTGTGTATTAATTACCATGCTTAGTAGACAGAGTGCCATCTGTCTAAAATAACACTCTGCATATCTAACTGAGAGATGAATGCTGGCACATTTACTCAACAAATGAAGTCAAAATGCCTAGTAAGCTAGCGCCTTTCTTCACGTTGGTTTGATGATGAACCAGTACCTGGGCTTGAGGAGAAAATTAATATGATGAGATCTCCTCTGACGCCCAGGATCCTTCAATTCAAAGTCCCATTAACCAGCTCTGCAAACGTTATAATGTAAAAATACGTTCGGAACTTATCAAAATATGGAGTTTCGCAGAGCAACTTATCGTCATTACTACCGTTATGTCCGGTATTTACTATATATTTTTTAAAAGGTCTAAATAAAATGATATTTCAGCTTAGCGTAGGTCCAGGCCTACTGCTGCTGGGTCAGCCGACCTGTGCGAGGCAGTAATGAGTCATTTTATTGGAGTTGCCGAAGGTGGATTTGGCGCATGCGCACTTGGTCAGAAACAATTCACTTACTTAGACGTTTTTTTGGGAAGCACATACCGTGCGTAACCCGCAGTATGACGATAGGTGCTCTACGAAACTCCATATTTTGATGAGTACGGAACGTATTTTGACATTATAAACTTTTGCAGAGCTGGTTTATGGGGACTTTTGAATTGAAGGATCCTGGACATTAGAGGAGATCTTGTCATATTCATTGTCTCCTCAAACTCAGGTACTGGTTCAGTTTGATGAGTAGCCTAGTCGATCTGACCTAAAAGGAGATGATGGATAGAACACTATAACCAAATGAATAGTTATATATTCTGTTCTGTATCTGACTCACCTGATCAAATTCACAGCTTCAGACGAGTCTAGAATGACGAACACGGTCTGCTGTTTCCACGTTTCCTCGCCGTTCTGCCCCTGGTTAAAGGTAGACATTATCTCTACCAAGTCGATTCCTGAGTTGCTACAAAGACAGTAGCAAGTCCGAGAATCGATACAGATACCACCCAGAGAGAGAGAGACTATCACCGCACAGACGCCTCAATGAATGAGTGCGTGGCCAAACTGGCACGTTGATTTTTATCTGTATCCGTGATTGCCGATGCTTTTTCAATGGGAGTCGTACGTTGACGGTCATCGGAGATGACACGTCCCTATCCAGAAAATGTCCATCTGTTTTCACTGACAAAAAAAGTTCAGAGGGTTGAACTTTTGAGGAGGCAGAAGGAAACGTTAGCCAATTAAATGTTCCGCCTGGTCAATCTGACGTCTGCACTCGGCATTGGCCATACATAGTTTAATGTGATGCAGCCTCCGCAGACGTCAGGGCTTTCATACTTCTTCTACTTAGCGGAGTTATTGTGAATAATGGACCTCCCGCCCTCACCAAACGTCAATCAATCATGTCAATGCGGAGCTATACGGAGCCCTCCGCATTGTTACAAAATTTGAGAGGTGCATGGCGATGCGGTGTGGAGCTTGATTTGGCCTCTGCATGACTCTGGAGGCTCCGCGATTGCGTCACACCCTCCATAATAAAACATTTACGACCACATTTCGGATTAAGCATAAATTGGTTTTTACAGCGTTTACTGTGATGCGGCTTCTGCATAAATCAGGCAATGTCTAGACTTGACAGTTCATGCAGCTTTTCTATTCCGATCATAGAGTTCTGATCATGGGATTCCGAAATCATCATGCATCTACACCTACATTTAAATGTGTCTACCGTGTCCACAGTGTGTCCGGATTCCCATTTCCTGTGCTATGTTCAAATGCCAGTATGCATTCTACAAACGGTGGAATAGGGAAAATATTATAATAACACAACTACTGATGGCAGTAGCTAACTACTGTAGCTAGCTAGCCAGATAACCTCTGTAGCAAGATAGCAAGCAACGCTAAAGGGATTGCAAAAGGGTTTGCACAACTCTAGCCAAACAAAAAATAGTTTTTCCTAAATATTAGCTTGTTGGTTAGCATTTATGAGGCCAACAAACACGTATTTTCTCCAACGTTATAATGAAAAGGTGCCTCTCGGTCCCAAAATACAAGTTTTCTGGAGACTTGTGGGAGGAGTGCTGATGACTGTCGTCGCCCACTGTATGCGTTTTCGGTAGCTTGGTTGCGTATTCGGTAGCTTGGTTGCGTCCAGACTGAGGAGAAATCTGCGCACACAATGCATCCTTCTGAAGTGGTCAGCCAGATCTGAACACAATCAGACCACAAAGCAACTTTTGTGCGTCTAGACCAGTCTTTTCAATGCGAAGTCGCATGTAAGTGTCAAGTGTAGACACGACCTGAGCATTCATGCTTCCAGAAGCAGAGCTGTTGTGAAGGAAGTGAGTCTGTGTTTATACAGGACCTCCCGCCCCCACCTACCATCAACCAATCATGTCGATGCGGAGCTATACAGAGCTCTCCGCTTGTTACAAAACATTTTGGGAGGCGGCGCAGCGAGTGCGGTTAAGGGTAGCATCGATTTGGCCTCAAGAGGCTCCACAATTGCATCACACCCTCCTGTATGGAGCCTCCACGTCGCATTTCGCGAGCATAAATTGGCTTTCATGTCCCATACACATCCACTGAATCACGTTAAAGCCTATTTATGCTTGATCCATTGTAACAATGCGGAGGGTTGGTTGACGTGTGTGGGGGCAGTACATTCCTGGTATATAAACACAAACCCACTTCCTTGACAACAAACATGTGAGAACTTTGACGAAAGGCTAACCTTACAACAATACATCGGAGAAAAGACCAAAAATTTTTGACGAAAGAGCTATGATGAGGCATTTATTTTAGTAACCGAAAGGTTGGTTCTAATCCCCGAGCCGACTAGGTGAAAAATCTGTTGATGTGCCCTTGAGCAAGGCGCTTAACCCTAATTGCTCCTGTAAGTCGCTCTGGATAAGAGTGTCTGCTAAATGACTAAAATGTAAATGGATTTTCGTTCAGGAAGTTGCTTGTAATTAGCTGGAAGGCTATAGAGATTAGCCCCGAATCACTACGAGTGGTGCGATGCGGACCAATTTTTTTTTGGATGCGTATGACAGCTCTCCGAAGCGCAAGAAGCATGAATGCTCTGACTTCTGCGGAGGCCGCGTCACGGTAAATGCTGTCCGGCCCACTGCAGACGTCAGATTGACCAAGTGGAAACCAAAACTGCACTCAGAACAGTCTGCTACTCCGCGTCGCTGATTGGTCAGTTTACAGCGCTGCTAAAAACCCTAGTTTCTGATTGGCTAGCTTTGCGAGGTGCGCTTGGATTTAATAATATAATAATAATAATAAAAATAATAATATTAATAATAATGGGGGGGGGGGGGGGGGGGGGGGGTAAAAAAATGAACCCAAAAGGTTATTCAAGGGACCATTAAAGGGGGTTCTTTGAAGAACTTATAGAGGTTCCCCCACAGTTGGTTAAGGGCTTGTAAGTAAGCATTTACACGGTAAGGTTGTATTCGGCGCATGTGACAAATAACATTTGATTTGATTTGATGTCCTTCATACACATGAGAAACTGTTGAGTGTGAAACACCCAGCAGCGTTGCAGTTCTTGACACACTCAAACTGGTGCACCTGGCAAATACTACAATACCCTTTTCAATGGCACTTAAATCTTTTGTCTTGCCCATTCACCCTCTGAATGGCACACATACACAATCCATGTCTCAAGGCTTACATTTTTTTTTTTTTTTTACCTGTCTCCTCCCCTTCATCTACACTGATTGAAGTGGATTTAACAAGTGACATCAATAAGGGATCATAGCTTTCACCCGGATTCACCTGGTCAGACTATGTAATGGAAAGAGCAGGTGTTCATAACGTTTTGTCCACTCGTATGTTATCCTATTATTCGTTTTAATATACCAATTCAATGTCAGTGTGTTTTTAGTTATAATAGGCAGAGTACTAAACTTATGAAGGTATCTGTAAATCATATGTTGTGCAATGGAGAGGTGTATTAATGAATTGAAATCATTTGAAATCTTCCAGACACTGTGGTAGTAAAGTACTGTGTGCTTTACTTTAGGGATGAGGCTAGTTTTCATTTACTTTAATTTAACCACCTTCATACAGGCCAACAGAGCAACTGTCTCCATCAAGTCGGAGAAAAGAGAAAGACCCAAGAGTGAGACAGAGATGCACATTCTGAGACAGCCGAGAGAGTACTTCATTGAGGACTACCTCCAGAAAATAAGCAGCACTAACAAGGGACTATTTTCATCTAGCAAAAGGAAAGGTAAAGATCGTGTGCACTACATCTGTGAGAGAGCCAACAGCTTCAGGGTGCAGAAACAACGATCTACATCTCCTGACCACAATGGTCCTGACCTGGAGAAAAACACAGACGGTGTGATTAATGGCATCGATCACACGTTGCTGCATTCCTGTACAATGTGGGGGAACCTCTGTAGCTAAATTGGTAGAGCCTCTGGTCCTCTGGTCCTCTGGTCCTCTGGTCCTATGGTCCTATGGTCCTCTGGTCCTCTGTTCCTATGGTCCTCTGTAGCTCAGCTGGTAGAGCACGGCGCTTGTAACGCCAAGGGTAGTGGGTTCGATCCCCGGGACCACCCATACGTAAAAATGTATGCACACATGACTGTAAGTCGCTTTGGATAAAAGCGTCTGCTAAATGGCATATTATTATTATATTATATTTATATTATATTATATTCGGTAGAGACGTGGATAGGTCAATACTGCACAACAACTGAGGTGCTTTTGAAGGCAACACAGTGTGTCTGATAGATGTTCCTACCTGACACCAAAAGATGTGTGGAGCATCATCAAAAGATGCGTGGAGCATCATCAAAGATGTGTGGAGCATCATCCAAAGATGTGTGGAGCATCATCCAAAGATGTGTGGAGCATCATCCAAAGATGTGTGGAGCATCATCCAAAGATGTGTGGAGCATCATCCAAAGATGTGTGGAGCATCATCCAAAGATGTGTGGAGCATCATCCAACTCTCTCTAGCCTCCACCACCAGGCTGGACGAGAATGACAGCATCGGTGTTGACAGACTGGTCAAGTCTGAGCTTCAGCAGGAGGTCGTTGTCGAACCAACCACTGTTCCACTCCACCGAACAACCACTCATCGTTGGGCTGCAAAGTGTTTGGCAGAGGGAGCAACTTGCCGAATATAAAAACGGAAATGGTTTTCCTGGACGCAACAGCTTGTGGTTATGCATTTTATCCAAGAATAATACGGCATGAGAATGGGCGTGGAATTCCTACTTCATGTACAAATAAATACTTATTTTCCACCATAATTTGCAAATAAATTCATTAAAATCCTACAATGTGATTTTCTGGATTTTTTTTCTAATTTTGTCTGTCATAGTTGACGTGTACCTATGATGAAAATTCCAGGCCTCTCTCATCTTTTTAAGTGGGAGAACTTGCACAATTGGTGGCTGACTAAATACTTTTTTCCCCCACTGTAAGTGAGGAGACTACAGATGTGCTGGAGGTGTGCTTGCAGAAGATCCAGCAGGCTACCTCAGGATTTACACTAAGGTAAAGAATCATGCATGTGCAGGGCCAGCTCTAGCCTTTTGAGGGCCCTAAGTGAGATTTGGTTGGGGGCCCCCCACCTCGTAGAAAAAAAAAGACTGTGGCCCCCTTCTTGGTAGTGGAGAGAAAAATGTAAGTTTAAGTTAATTTTCTGCAATTCTACAAATTTTGCCATGGGGCGTATATATATTTTTGCAATTCTAAAGCAAGTTTCCTGCAATTCTACACATTTTGCCATGGGGCGGAGAGAGCTTTGCAGTTTTAAAGCTAATTTCCTGCAATTCTTCACATGTTGTAATGACTTATGCCATGTTAATATGATATCTGAGTGAGAAGGACTAACAAATCAATGGGGGCCCCCCTGGAGGTCAGGGCCCCCTGGAGGTCAGGGCCCTGGGCACATGCCCTTCGTGCTCGGTCGGTATTCGGCCATGATTACTTAAGTTTAGATAACTGGCTAGACTAATAACTTCCAATTTAAAAATTGTTAGCTGACATGGCTAATGGAGTGACTGTCAGTGACTGACATAACAAGAGAAACACTGCTGATGCACAACCAAATTTCGAACTTGCACCTGGCTTATTCTACTATTCTAACTCTCAATAGTAAGTTGAGACCCCAACTGAGTTCCTACATTTTATATGTATATATATATACTCTACCAGTCAAAAGTTTGGACACACCTACTCATTCAAGGGTTTTTCTTTATTTTTACTCATTTTTACATTGTAGAATAATAGTGAAGACATCAAAACTATGAAATAACACATATGGAATCATGTAGTAACCAAAAAAGTGTTAAACAAATCAAAATATATTTGAGATTTGAGATTCTTCAAATAGCCACCCTTTGCCTTGATGACACCTTTGCACACTCTTGGCATTCTCTCAACCAGCTTCACCTGGAATGCTTTTCCAACAGTCTTGAAGGAGTTCCCACATATGCTGAGCACTTGTTGGCTGCTTTTCCTTCACTCTGCCGTCCGACTCATCCTAAATCATCTCAATTGGGTTGAGGTCAGGGGGATTGTGGAGGCCAGGTCATCTGATGCAGCACTCCATCACTCTCCTTCTTGGTCAAATAGCCCGTACACAGCCTGGAGGTGTGTTGGGTCATTGTCCTGTTGAAAAACAAATGATAGTCCCACTAAGCCCAAACCAGATGGGATGGCGTATCGCTGCAGAATGCTGTGGTAGCCATGCTAGTTAAGTGTGCCTTGAATTCTAAATAAATCACAGACCGTGTCACCAGCAAAGTACACCCACGCCATAACACCTCCTCCTCCATGCTTTACGGTGGGAAATACACATGCGGAGATCATCCGTTCACCCACACCGCATCTCACAAAGACACGGCGGTTGGAACCAAAAATCTCCAATTTGGACAAATTTCCACCAGTCTAATGTCCATTGCTCGTGTTTCTTGGCCGAAGCAGGTCTCTTCTTCTTATTGGTGTCCTTTAGTAGTGGTTTCTTTGCAGCAATTCGACCATGAAGGCCTGTATATTCTATATATTCTACCTCTTGGTGATGTCATTCAGAAACACAATGTCAACTTTCACTGCTATGTGGACGACACACAGCTGTACATTTCGATAAAACATGGTGAAGCCCCAAAATATATACCTACACGTATGCTACGGTCACAAGATGCAGACCTCCTTATTGTCCCTAGAATTTCTAAGCAAACAGCTGGAGGCAGGGCTTTCTCCTATAGAGCTCAATTTTTATGGAATGGTCTGCCTATCCATGTGAGAGACGCAGACTAGGTCTCGACCTTTAAGTCTTTACTGAAGACTCGTCTCTTCAGGAGGTCCTATGATTGAGTAAAGTCTGGCCCAGGGGTGCGAAGGTGAACGGCAAGGCACTGGAGTTACGAACCGCCCTTGCTGTCTCTGCCTGGCCAGCTCCCCTCTCTCCACTGGGATTCTCTGCCTCTGACCCTATTACGGGGGCTGAGTCACTGGCTTACTAGTGCTCTTCCATGCCGTCTCTAGGAGGGGTGCATCACGTCGTGACAGGCTTTTTGCGATATACTCGACTTGAGTGGGTTGAGTCACTGACGTGATCTTCCTGTCCGGTCTTGCGCCCCCTCGGGCTTGTGCGGTGGAGGAGATCTTCGTTGGCTATACTCAGCCTTGTCTTAGGGTAATAGGTTGGTGGTCTGTTGATATTCCTCTGGTGGTGTGGGGGCTGTGCTTTGGTAAAGTGGGTATGGTTATGTCCTGCCTGGTTGGCCCTGTCCGGGGTTATCGTTGGCCTAGGACCATGCCTCAGGACTACCTGGCCTGATGACTCCTTGCTGTCCCCAGTCCACCTGGTTGTGCTGCTGCTCCAGTTTCATCTGTTCTGCCTGCGGCTATGGAACCCTGACCTGTTCACCAGACGTGCTACCTTGTCCCGGACCTGCTGTTTTCAACTCTCTCTCTCTCTCTACCGCACCTGCTGTCTCGACCTCTGAATGCTCAGCTATGAAAAGTCAACTGACATTTACTCCTGAGGTACTGACCTGTTGCACACTCTACAACCACTGTGATTATTATTTGACCCTGCTGGTCATCTATGAACGTTTGAACATCTTGAAGAACGATCTGGCCTTAATCTCCACCCAGAAGAGGACTGGCCACCCCTCAGAGCCTGGTTCCTCTCTAGGTTTCTTCCTATGTTCCTGCCTTTCTAGGGAGTTTTTCCTAGCCACCGTGCTTCTACATCTGCATTGTTTGCTGTTTGGGGTTTTAGGCTCGGTTTCTGTATAGCACTTTGTGACATCTGCTGATGTAAAAAGGGCTTTATATATACATTTAAGAAAGCTTGGAGTGAGATTTGCCCCCCTGGCACAACACCTAGACGGGGGTCCACCCCAGTAAAATGTTACTGTTTTAAAGCTTATGTCCTGCAATTCTACGCATTTTGACGTGGCCTATGACCAGGTGTCAAGGCGTGCTGAAGGTGGGTGTGGTGTATGAATCATGCGCAGGACGCAGAGGCTCAGTCCAAAGGCTTTAGTGCAATATATATAAAAGACAGAAGCACCATAAGCCCGAAGGCGAATACACGGCGCACACAGGAGACAAAACAAACGGCGCACAAACATGTGCAAAATAACCTCTCCAAAACACTGGAGGGAAAATGTAGCTCCAAACACGAAACAGAAGCGCAATCACACACAACGACAAGCACACACAACGAGAACTAAATAGGACACTAACGAGGACTAACAAGACACAGGTGTACAACATCCAGACAAAACCAAACGAACATGAAACATAGATCGGTGGCAGCTAGTACTCCGGGGACGACGACCGCCGAAGCCTGCCCGAACCAGGAGGAGGAGCAGCCTCGGCCGAAACCGTGACACCAGGGTGGAAAATAAAAACAACACTCAAAATTCGACGACTTTGTTACTTTAAGATTATTTGGCGGGATGAAATGTAAAGTATGCTAATATATATTTTTTTTAAATATGTGCATCCAATCCCCTTGAGTCCTTCTTACATAACTAGACCAATCATATGCTTCAATGTGCCACGGGTCACATGACGTGATGTTAAATTTCACGGATGCTCAGATTCCAAAACTATTTGAAGGCAGCATAGTTGAAAAGTTAACACGCTGACTTGATTAGAAAAATAAAAGCAGTACTTTTCAATGTGTGAGACATACAGTGAGGGAAAAAGTATTTGATCCCCTGCTGATTTTCTACGTTTGCCCACTGACAAAGACATGATCTATAAGTCTATAATTTTAATGGTAGGTTTATTTGAACAGTGAGAGACAGAATAACAACAAAATAATCCAGAAAAACGCATGTCAAAAATGTTATAAATTGATTTGCATTTTAATGAGGGAAATAAGTATTTGACCCCCTCTCAATCAGAAAGATTTCTGGCTCCCAGGTGTCTTTTATACAGGTAACGAGCTGAGATTAGGAGCACACTTTTAAAGGGAGTGCTCCTAATCTCAGTATGTTACTTGTATAAAAGACACCTGTCCACAGAAGCAATCAATCAATCAGATTCCAAACTCTCCACCATGGCCAAGACCAAAGAGCTCTCCAAGGATGTCAGGGACAAGATTGTAGACCTACACAAGGCTGGAATGGGCTACAAGACCATCGCCAAGCAGCTTGGTGAGAAGGTGACAACAGTTGGTGCAATTATTCGCAAATGGAAGAAACACAAAATAACTGTCAATCTCCCTCGGCCTGGGGCTCCATGCAAGATCTCACCTCGTGGAGTTGCAATGATCATGAGAACGGTGAGGAATCAGCCCAGAACTACACGGGAGGATCTTGTCAATGATCTCAAGGCAGCTGGGACCATAGTCACCAAGAAAACAATTGGTAACACACTACGCCGTGAAGGACTGAAATCCTGCAGCGCCCGCAAGGTCCCCCTGCTCAAGAAAGCACATATACAGGCCCGTCTGAAGTTTGCCAATGAACATCTGAATGATTCAGAGGAGAACTGGGTGAAAGTGTTGTGGGGGGGACTAGGCCAAATTACGACGTCAGTGATCTTCAGGAGTTAGAGTTCTAGAATGCCAGAGTTTCCAAGTTAGATGACCGTTCAAACCTTTTTTTTTTTTTTTTTTTCAGTCGGAGCTATCCATGTGCTTTTTAAAAATCCATGACCAAAACATGACGACGCTCTATTTTTAACGAATATCGGCGTAGAAAATGTATACTACAAGATGGCGCTGCAGGTCACTTTCACATTTCTACTTGTTTATGTTTGGCTGGCTGGGCTGAGTCTACCTCTCCTCACATGAGGAGATAGTGATCAGCGCAGCCCCGTGATCTCAGCCAATCAACTGGTGCTCACTTACCCCACACTCTGTACATGAGCTGATCGTGCCCCCTCTGGATTGGCTAAGGACATCTAGTTGGTCCCTGCACTGGCTAGCCAGGCCCGATGCGTGCTTTTGCATCCTTATAAATAGGAAATATTGCTGATGGCCGTTGCGTTCCAGTGCAGATCAGAGGTGGATATATGGCAGTATGTACATGGAGTGCATGGGTAAAAACCATCTCAGTGTTTCACAGAAAAACAACCATAATGACACATAGTCTTCCTTTTTATTTATTTTTAAACTCATAAACATTTCATCATTATCTTGCACAGATTTCATTGGGATATCAACATACAATGTTACCCAGTGGCCTGCCACTAATATTAATAATAGTCATAAACAATAATCATAATAACAATTACAGTAATACTCATTCCTGTTGACAATAAAACATAACATATACAGTTTTGGAATTCATGAAAATAGGAAATAATTGTGCCACATTATGACTTAGAATGTTTGGCTTAACAAGACTAATATATTTCAAAAAGCTTCCGTCTGTTTCACTGTAACAAGATCCTAGGGTGAAACGGCACCCTATCCCCTACATAGAGACCTAGGGTGAAACGGCACCCTATCCCCTACATAGAGACCTAGGGTGAAACGGCACCCTATCCCCTACATAGAGACCTAGGGTGAAAGGGCACCCTATCCCCTACATAGAGACCTAGGGTGAAACGGCACCCTATCCCCTACATAGAGACCTAGGGTGAAACTGCACCCTATCCCCTACATAGAGACCTAGGGTGAAACGGCACCCTATCCCCTTCATAGAGACCTAGGGTGAAACGGCACCCTATCCCCTACATAGAGACCTAGGGTGAAACGGCACCCTATCCCCTACATAGAGACCTAGGGTGAAACGGCACCCTATCCCCTACATAGAGACCTAGGGTGAAACGGCACCCTATCCCCTACATAGAGACCTAGGGTGAAACGGCACCCTATCCCCTACATAGAGACCTAGGGTGAAACGGCACCCTATCCCCTACATAGAGACCTAGGGTGAAACGGCACCCTATCCCCTACATAGAGACCTAGGGTGAAACGGCACCCTATCCCCTACATAGAGACCTAGGGTGAAACGGCACCCTATCCCCGACATAGAGACCTAGGGTGAAACGGCACCCTATCCCCTACATAGAGACCTAGGGTGAAACGGCACCCTATCCCCGACATAGAGACCTAGGGTGAAAGGGCACCCTATCCCCTACATAGAGACCTAGGGTGAAACGGCACCCTATCCCCTACATAGAGACCTAGGGTGAAACGGCACCCTATCCCCTACATAGAGACCTAGGGTGAAACGGCACCCTATCCCCTACATAGAGACCTAGGGTGAAACGGCACCCTATCCCCTACATAGAGACCTAGGGTGAAACGGCACCCTATCCCCTACATAGAGACCTAGGGTGAAACGGCACCCTATCCCCTACATAGAGACCTAGGGTGAAACGGCACCCTATCCCCTACATAGAGACCTAGGGTGAAACGGCACCCTATCCCCTACATAACACTGTTTACATTGTTTACGCGTGTCCCATCAAAATTGTAATAACACTTTTGTACATGTTTGTACTGTATACCCATAGTTACAGTAACACTCACGTCACGTCTGTAACATGTTTGTATGTTTCATTATTTCGGAGAATGGTCCAACAAGTTCCAGTAGATTTCAAGGAAAGACACTTTTTAAGTATGTATATTGTAGTAAAGATTGTTGGTAAAAATCCCCAAACATTGCAGATTCCCGATCTTCACACATAGGCACACAGCAGGTGTCTTTGAATGATTGAGTACCTCTATTCTTACACCCTTGCATGTAACAAGCAGAATCATATTTTACAATACAGTTCAACAACATGTTTGGAAGTATTGGGAAATGAATCCGTATAAAAAAAAGAAAAAAAAAGAAAAGTATCTTATATAATTTTAGTTCTGAAGTGGCAATGAGAGCGTTGTGAAAAGCTGGACACGGAGCCCAGTTGGTAAACAACACAGTACAGGGAGTTTTGGTGCAACAAACAAAATCCCAAATGTAATCCAAATTCAGCATGCATCATGGGAAAAGTAGCTACAGGATTTGTAGAACTACTGAATATATTCTAGAAGTATCCCAACGCTCTAACCACCAGGCTACCTGCCGCCTACCATGTCAGACCGGTCAATATTACCCGGCACCACAGGTAAGTTAAAACAATTATTTGGAGTACATTTTGTTTTTTTTTATAAATACAAAACAGATTTATAAAAAACACAAATAAAGACATATAAATATGGACTGAAAGCCTCAAATCGTATCGTAGTACCCTAAATATACTTTGGCAAAAGCAGTAACATAAAATCACAGTTTCTGAACCCAGAGGCGCAATATCGGAGACTTCCGGGAACGCTTGTGAAACCGACCAATCAGACAGGGCCGGGGTTTGGGGATAGAGGAGTCTATGAGAGAAGTGAAGCATTCTTCCTTAGTTGTTAATGTTTTCAAAATCTAAATAACCAACCTAGATTGGAGCCAATGTCTTCAGTACACTATATACACAAAAGTATGTGGACACCCCTTCAAATGAGTGGATTCGGCTATTTCAGCCACACCCGTTGCTGACAGGTGTATAAAATCGAGCACACAGCCATGCAATCTCGAAGTGGTAGGCCACACAAGCTCACAGAACGGGACTGCCGAGTGCTGAAGCTAAAAATCGTCTGTCCTCAGTTGCAACACTCACTACCGACTTCCAAACTGCCTCTGGAAGCAGTGACAGCGCAAGAACTGTTTGTCAGGAGCTTAATGAAATGGGTTTCCATGGCCGAGCGGCCGCACACAAGCCTAAGATCACCATGCGCAATACCAAGCGTCGGCTGGAGTAGTTTAAAGCTTGCCGCCATTTGACTCTGGAGCGATGGAAACACGCTTCATCATCTGGCAGTCTGACGGACAAATCTGGGTTTGGCAGATGCTAGGGGGTGGAGACATGTTGGCTGTTTTGTGCACAAATGTGATGACTAAAGTGTCTTAGAGACTTCAGATGCCTACTCTGTGAAGTGCGCGTGTGTAATAACTCAATTCGGCCTTACACTACTTCTAAACAGCGCGATTTTTTAAAACTTTTGTAAAGGGTTAAGTCTACAAAACTTAGTCCACTCTGTTCATAACGGATTCTAGTTTTGGGAACAGAAAACTGTATTGAGATCAAATGTTTAAATCGATGAGAAAATGTGCAGAATGTCGGCCAAAATCCATCTTGTTCCATCTTCTCCCACTGCCCACCCGTGGGAGAAGACGCTTCACCGGATGCTTCACATTTATACATCCAGTGAGACATCCTAGCAGGAAGTAGATTTCCCAGCACACTAGTTTGTAAAACTTTATCGACAGTCTTGTTATGTGTGCAGACCACAGGAGAACGACTGCCCCCTCTCATTAAAGCCACAGAAGTTCAAGGCAGACCACAGTACCACAGGCATTGTTAGCAAAAAACAGGATCCCCCATTATAGTGAATGGAAAGAAATGTTATCTTCGTGGTCAATCTTCGTGTAAATAAAACACTTTTTTCGAAGACAGTCACTGGACCAATAATTGCTTCTAATACACCAGATATATGTCCTCGAACCGATTTTTTTTTTATTATTGCACACAGAAGAATAAGGATAATTTAGAGCTAAAGGAAGCCTGCAGTACCCCGGTCGTCCTTCAATTTGAGTTAGTCAAGGAGAGGGGGCAGCACTGAGCTAGCCTGCAACGTCACTTCCTGGAGTAGCTCAAACTGCGCACGTTACGTCTCGGTGAGACGCCATCTTAACTGACTTCACTACGTCTCGGTGAGACGCCATCTTAACTGACTTCACTACGTCTCGGTGAGACGCCATCTTAACTGACTTCACTACGTCTCGGTGAGACGCCATCTTAACTGACTTCACTACGTCTCGGTGAGACGCCATCTTAACTGACTTCACTTCACTTCAATGCGCTATTGAGTCTTCAGATTGGAATGAATGGTGTCACGCGATCAATTGCTTTGCCCATTCATATATACAGTCATTGGGCCCCGTGTAGCTCAGTTGGTAGAGCATGGCGCTCGCAACGCCAGGGTTGTGGGTTCGATTCCCACGGGGGGGGGGGCAGTATGAAAGGCGGTCGTGGTCCTGTTGTCTGTGGATGTAAATCAGACATTCATCAACACTAAATAGTGCCGATCAATAAAAGTGCTACAATTCACCACGATCTCTCATTCATAGGGGTCATTGTATAACTGTGCTATCTTGACCAACTCCTATGGGTCATTGCTACAGAGTTGTTCCAAGACACCACAAACAGGTCACCTTCCATCTGGTCTGGTCTGGTCTGGTCTGGCGTTACTGTACCATAGTCAAGCTATATTGCTGAATGTTTCTTTCAGACAACAAGAAGAAGAAAACAATATCAATCCAACACAATTATTCAGCTGATTTTCAAAACAGACTTTTCATCCCATCCATCGATCACCACGTTGGTTACTAGTTTGGGACTGAGATCAAAGACAATGTGTCAGTTTAGCCTGGTCCCAGATCTGTTGGTGCTGCCTTTGCCAACTCGTACGGACCTTGTCACGGATGAGTCTGTAAACAGCACAAATAGATCTGGCACCAGGCTATAGTATCGATCCCCTTCTGTTGTGACACCAGGCTATAGTATCGATTCCCTTCTGTTGTGACACCAGGCTATAGTATCGATTCCCTTCTGTTGTGACACCAGGCTATAGTATCGATTCCCTTCTGTTGTGACACCAGGCTATAGTATCGATTCCCTTCTGTTGTGACACCAGGCTATAGTATCGATTCCCTTCTGTTGTGACACCAGGCTATAGTATCGATTCCCTTCTGTTGTGACACCAGGCTATAGTATCGATTCCCTTCTGTTGTGACACCAGGCTATAGTATCGATTCCCTTCTGTTGTGACACCAGGCTATAGTATCGATTCCCTTCTGTTGTGACACCAGGCTATAGTATCGATTCCCTTCTGTTGTGACACCAGGCTATAGTATCGATTCCCTTCTGTTGTGACACCAGGCTATAGTATCGATTCCTTTCTGTTGTGACATCATCACAACATCATTCTCTTTAGACGGGGAGTACTGTAGTGGTCATGGTGAAGTTCAGTACAACCAGGATAACCTGAAGTCCAATCTAGACTGCACCAACATGACAGAAATAACACCTATAGGCCTACACCTCACCCACAAAACTGGGCCGGGAGGAGAATAAATTATATTTACAATACAAATGCATTTAAAATGTTTCATTTTTCGTTGAACTCCTTTCATTGGTGTGAACACACACAAACACGATCCTGATTCATCAAAACATCTAACAAATCAACTTTTTCTGGTTCATATATATATATATATATATATATATATCATAATTCTGTACTCTGTATAACTATCAAAACACTCTCATAAAGTCAGAGATACCACTGGTTAGAAGCTATTCCTGTCCTTTCCGTCATTCTTTCTCTGTATTGTAAACCTGTCAACACGCCATGCTCCCACTCACACAACAACACAACCACATACCCATGCCCATCAGCTGAGATGGAGAAGACGTTCCAGGCTCTGTCGTAGCCGGCTGCGACCGGGAGACCCATGGGGGGCGGCGCACAAGATAAGAGCGTCTGCTAAATGACTAAAATGTAAATGTTAAATGTTCTCAAAGACGCTTAGAGTACGAGGGCTTCATTAAGACCTTATTATAAACCATCTCTAATACATCAATTATTACCTTATTATAAACCATCTCTAATACATCAATTATTACCTTATTATAAACCATCTCTAATACATCTATTATTACGTTATTATAAACCATCTCTGACATAACAAACTGCAGCTATACGGCCATGTTTGGAAAGCAAAATGCTCTTATGGACAGTCGTCTATCTACCCCTCCTCACCCTGTCTCCAGAGCCAAACAAGCGGCAACTCATTCCCTGCTCTCTGCAGCGGCTCCGCGTGTAACGCCATCTTTCCCCACTGGGTGGCAGAGAGGCCTTTGTAAAGGTAATCTCAAGCCAGTGGGGCCCAATGGGCTTTTTAAAGGTTCAGTTTTAGAGAATCAGAAAGACTCTTGACAGTCAGGCGCTGAGGGCTCTATTCCATCTGCCGTCGTTAGCTTTACAGCGTGATTGGAATTTAAAGGCAACGTTGCGGAGACAGCATTCACGGCAAACGCTGCATACAGTGAGGGGGAAAAAAGTATTTGATACCCTGCTGATTTTGTACGTTTGACCAATGACAAAGGCATGATCAGTCTATCATTTTAATGGTTGGTTTATTTGAACAGTGAGAGACAGAATAAAAATAAAAAAAATCCAGAAAAAAGCATGTCAAAAATGTTATAAATTGATTTGCATTTTAATGAGGGAAATAAGTATTTGACCCCTCTGCGAAACATGACTTAGTACTTGGTGGCAAAACCTTTGTTGGCAATCACAGAGGTCAGACCTTTCTTGTAGTTGGCCACCAGGTTTGCACACATCTCAGGAGGGATTTTGTCCCACTCCACTTTGCAGATCTTCTCCAAGTCATTAAGGTTTCGAGGCTGACATTTGGCAACTCGAACCTTCAGCTCCCTCCACAGATTTTCTATGGGATTAAGGTCTGGAGACTGGCTAGGCCACTCCAGGACCTTAATGTGCTTCTTCTTGAGCCACTCCTTTGTTGCCTTGGCCATGTGTTTTGGGTCATTGTCATGCTGGAATACCCATCCACTACCCATTTTCAATGCCCTGGCTGAGGGAAGGAGATTCTCACCCAAGATTTGACGGTACATGGCCCGTCCATCGTCCCTTTGATGCATTGAAGGTGTCCTGTCCCCTTAGCAGAAAAACACCCCCAAAGCATAATGTTTCCACCTCCATGTTTGACGGTGGGGATGGTGTTCTTGGGGTCATAGGCAGCATTCCTCCTCCTCCAAACACGGCGAGTTTAGTTGATGCCAAAGAGCTCGATTTTGGTCTCATCTGACCACAACACTTTCACCCAGTTCTCCTCTGAATCATTCAGATGTTCATTGGCAAACTTCAGACGGGCCTGTATATGTGCTTTCTTGAGCAGGGGGACCTTGCGGGCGCTGCAGGATTTCAGTCCTTCACGGCGTAGTGTGTTACCAATTGTTTTCTTGGTGACTATGGTCCAAGCTGCCTTGAGATCATTGACAAGATCCTCCCGTGTAGTTCTGGGCTGTTTCCTCACCGTTCTCATGATCATTGCAACTCCACGAGGTGAGATCTTGCATGGAGCCCCAGGCCAAGGGAGATTGACAGTTATTTTGTGTTTCTTCCATTTGCGAATAATCGCACCAACTGTTGTCACCTTCTCACCATGCTGCTTGGCGATGGTCTTGTAGCCCATTCCAGCCTTGTGTAGGTCTACAATCTTGTCCCTGACATCCTTGGAGAGCTCTTTGGTCTTGGCCATGGTGGAGAGTTTGGAATCTGATTGATTGATTGCTTCTGTGGACAGGTGTCTTTTATACAGGTAACAAGCTGAGATTAGGAGCACTCCCTTTAAGAGTGTGCTCCTAATCTCAGCTCGTTACCTGTATAAAAGACACTTGGGAGCCAGAAATCTTTCTGATTGAGAGGGGGTCAAATACTTATTTCCATCATTAAAATGCAAATCAATTTATAACATTTCTGACATGCGTTTTTCTGGATTTTGTTGTTGTTATTCTGTCTCTCACTGTTCAAATAAAACTACCATTACAATTATTGACTGATCATTTCTTTGTCAGTGGGTAAACGTACAAAATCAGCAGGGGATCAAATACTTTTTTCCCTCACTGTATATGTCGGCTCAATTGGAAATTACCTTAAAATGTATGTCGTGGAATCTGTAACGCTTCAGCTTTACTTTTTGAATAGAGTCCTAAATATCTTGAACGCTTTCATTGAAATAGCGGTTAAATGGCTCTATTAAAAAACGACTGGACTCTGGCTCTAGAGATCACATGGGCTTGGAGGAATTAGTTTAAGCTTTAAAAACACAATTCCTAAGTGTAAAAGGGCCAGAAACGTCTCTTTTTAGTTGGTGTCAAACCTCTAAAAAAATTCTGAATTTTAAATATTTCGCAACAGTCTTTAAAAAACACCTGTGGTATAGTAGCATTACCCTGCATACACAACATCCTCTTTCCAAGGTCTACGTACAAAACATCTAGCCAGGTACGAAAACTAAGCAAACTGATTTCCATAACAAGGGACAGTTCCCAATTCTAAATTCTATACAGCCGACCCGGGAGACAGAGAGTACGTGAGAGGAAGGATATAGCTTGGGGATGTAACACATCCCCCACAACAGACGTGGAAGGATATTGCTTCACATCCCCCACAACAGACGTGGAAGGATATTGCTTCACATCCCCCACAGCAGACGTGGAAGGATATTGCTTCACATCCCCCACAGCAGACGTGGAAGGATATTGCTTCACATCCCCCACAGCAGACGTGGAAGGATATTGCTTCACATCCCCCACAGCAGACGTGGAAGGATATAGCTTCACATCCCCCACAACAGACGTGGAAGGATATTGCTTCACATCCCCCACAACAGACGTGGAAGGATATAGCCCACAACAGACGTGGATGTTTGTAGCTTCACATCCCCCACAACAGACGTGGAAGGATATAGCTTCACATCCCCCACAACAGACGTGGAAGGATATTGCTTCACATCCCCCACAACAGATGTGGAAGGATATTGCTTCACATCCCCCACAGCAGACGTGGAAGTTTGTAGCTTCACATCCCCCACAGCAGACGTGGAAGGATATTGCTTCACATCCCCCACAGCAGACGTGGAAGGATATTGCTTCACATCCCCCACAGCAGATGTGGAAGTTTGTAGCTTCACATCCCCCACAGCAGACGTGGAAGGATATTGCTTCACATCCCCCACAGCAGACGTGGAAGGATATTGCTTCACATCCCCCACAGTTGACATGGAAGGATATTGCTTCACATCCCCCACAACAGACGTGGAAGGATATAGCTTCACATCCCCCACAGTTGACGTGGAAGGATATAGCTTCACATCCCCCACAGCATATGTGGAAGGATATAGCTTCACATCCCCCACAGCAGGCATGGGTGGGAGAGAGGAGGCAGCTGTAGCAGACGGACATCTTGTTCCCTCTTTAGCCAGGGGGGCCATCTGTACTGTGAGCTACAGTCTGTCTATCTGACAATGTCTGTCTGTGTGTCTGTCTGTCTCAGTTAGCCCTCATCCATCATCACATTCCAACACTGTCCAGTCCAGCCCTTCAGGACCATCTCATTGCATCAGGAAGGAAGTAACTGATAGGATACGACAACCTTCCCATCCAAACAACAGCCATTTCATATTGAGGAAACAGAAACAGCACTGTAGTGTATCATCAGACTTCTACTGTCTTCTGTGGAGTTAAAAACACTCAGAACCCTAGAATACTCAGGACCCTAGAACACTCAGGACCATAGAACACTCAGGACCCTAGAACACTCAGGACCCTAGAACACTCAGGACCCTAGAAACACTCAGGACCATAGAACACTCAGGACCTAGAAACTCAGGACCTAGAAACACTCAGACCATAGAACACTCAGGACCATAGAACACTCAGGACCATAGAACACTCAGGACCCAGAACACTCAGGACCATAGAACACTCAGGACCATAGATACACTCAGGACCCATAGAACACTCAGGACCATAGAAACCCTCAGGACCCTAGAACACTCAGGACCATAGAACACTCAGGACCCATAGAACACTCGGACCATGAACTCAGGACCATAGAACACTCAGGACCCTAGAAACACTCAGGACCATAGAAACACTCAGGACCCTAGAACACTCAGGGACCCTAGAACACTCAGGACCTAGAACACTCAGGACCATAGAACAACTCAGGGACCATAGAACACTCAGGACCCTAGAACACTCAGGACCCTAGAACACTCAGGACCCTAGAACACTCAGGACCATAGAACACTCAGGACCACTAGAACACTCAGGACCCATAGAACACTCAGGACCTAGAACACTCAGGACTAGAACACTCAGGACCATAGAACACTCAGGACCATAGAAACACTCAGGACCACTAGAACACTCAGGACCATAGAACACTCAGGACCATAGAACACTCAGGACCATAGAACACTCAGGACCATAGAACACTCAGGACCCTAGAACACTCAGGACCATTGAACACTCAGGACCATAGAACACTCAGGACCATAGAACACTCAGGACCATAGAACACTCAGGACCATAGAACACTCAGGACCCTAGAACACTCAGGACCCTAGAACACTCAGGACCATAGAACACTCAGGACCATAGAACACTCAGGACCATAGAACACTCAGGACCATAGAACACTCAGGACCATAGAACACTCAGGACCCTAGAACACTCAGGACCCATAGAACACTCAGGACCATAGAACACTCAGGACCATAGAACACTCAGGACCATAGAACACTCAGGACCATAGAACACTCAGGACCATAGAACACTCAGGACCATAGAACACTCAGGACCATAGAACACTCAGGACCATAGAACACTCAGGACCATAGAACACTCAGGACCATAGAACACTCAGGACCATAGAACACTCAGGACCCTAGAACACTCAGGACCATAGAACACTCAGGACCATAGAACACTCAGGACCCTAGAACACTCAGGACCCTAGAACACTCAGGACCATAGAACACTCAGGACCCTAGAACACTCAGGACCATAGAACACTCAGGACCCTAGAACACTCAGGACCATAGAACACTCAGGACCATAGAAACACTCAGGACCATAACACTCAGACATAGAACACTCAGGACCCTAGAACACTCAGGACCATAGAACACTCAGGACCCTAGAACACTCAGGACCATAGAACACTCAGGACCATAGAACACTCAGGACCCTAGAACACTCAGGACCATAGAACACTCAGGACCATAGAACACTCAGACAGAATAGCAACCACTCAATGCTATAAACATCATATTGTCAACATTGATTTGGCAAAGAGAGAAATGGTGAGGAGGAGGAAGTCTGTTCTCAGATGTAAAATGTCTGTCTGACTGGAGGGAAACTATTCACTGTGACACACAATGTCAACGTCTGACTGGAGGGAAGCTATTCACTGTGACACACATCTTCGTATACTGCATTTCAGCTTCTGATATATCTTCTGAAAGGAGGAGGAGAGCAACACTTTACTTTTTTTTTTTTGCAAACACTGGTTCACTGACAAGATGATGAGCAATACACTGACTGAGAGAAACGGACCTGTAGATATTACCATGCAACTGACTGATCACTGACATTAAATACAGAGGTGTGTGTGTGTGTTGTGTGTGTGTGTGTGTGTGTGTGTGTGTGTGTGTGTGTGTGTGTGTGCTGCTCATGTTCTGTACAGTTTGTAGTTTGTGTCTTTAGACAACAGATGATCTAATACTGATTGTACGCCTCCTAACCAATCATGTATTCTCTCCCGAGGTTGCAGTCTCCTCCCCTTCCTCCTCTAGGGCCTCTGTAATTGAACCGTGAGCCTGTAGCTCCTCCCCTCTCCCTGCGCGTGATAGGACCTCTATCCAGCGGCGCTGTAGCTCCTCCCCATCGGCACTGAAGTAGAGAGTAAGGTGTGATTGGCTGATTTTGAAGGCAAAGCGGCGTTCCAGGCGGTCACATGAATCAGGAAGGGAGACCTCAAAGCCAATCAAGGGTACAGAGCGCTGGGCTTTCACATCCTGGGTACACAGGGGAGGAAGAGGGCAGGACAGAGAGGACAGAGGACAGACAGAGAGGACAGAGAGAGAGGACAGCGCGAAAGGACAGACAGAGAGGACAGACAGAGAGGATAGACAGAGAGGACAAAGAGAGAGAGGTCAGACAGAGAGGACAGAGTGAAAGGACAGACAGAGAGGACAGACAGAGAGGACAGACAGAGGACAGACAGAGAGGACAGAGTGAAAGGACAGACAGAGAGGACAGACAGATAGGGTAAACAGAGGGATAAACTTGGGTTGAACATCAATCAGGTGTAACATTAGAGGTCTGTATACAGAAATAGGTGTAATAACATGTCTAACTAATAGGGGTAAAGTTTATGAACGATCTAAGCGTGTATAACAGTCTAATAGGGGTGTAATAACAGTCTAATAGGGGTGTAATAACAGTCTAAGGGGTTAATACAGTCTAATAGGGGTGTAAAACAGTCTAATAGGGGTGTAATAACAGTCTAATAGGGGTTGTAATAACAGTCTAATAGGGGTGTTAATGAACAGTCTAATAGGGGTGTAAAACAGTTAATAGGGGTGTTAATAACAGCTAATAGGGGTTGTAATAACAGCTAATAGGGGTGTAATACAGTCTAATAGGGGTGTATACTCTTGGGTGTATAACAGCTAAGGGGTGGTAATAACAGTGCTAATAGGGGTGTAATAACAGTCTAATAGGGGTGTAATAACAGTCTAATAGGGGTGTAATAACAGGCTAATAGGGGTGTAATAACAGTCTAATGGGTGTAATAACAGTCTAATAGGGGTGAAATAACAGTCTAATAGGGGTGTAAATAACAGCTAATAGGGGTGTAATAACAGTCTAATAGGGGTGTAATAACAGTCTAATAGGGGTGTAATAACAGTCTAATAGGGGTGTAATAAACAGTCTAATAGGGGTGTAATAACAGTCTAATAGGGGTGTAATAACAGTCTAATAGGGGTGTAATAACAGGTCTAATAGGGGTGTAATAACAGTCTAATAGGGGTTGATAAAAGTAATAACAGCTAATAGGGGTGTAATAACAGCTAATAGGGGTGTAATAACAGTCTAATAGGGGTGTAAATAACAGTCTAATAGGGGTGTAATAACAGTAATGGGTGTATAAGCTAATAGGGGTGTAATAACAGTCTAATAGGGGTGTAATAACAGTCTAATAGGGGTTGTAATAACAGTCTAATAGGGGTGTAATAACAGTCTAATAGGGGTGTAATAACAGTCTAATAGGGGTGTAATAACAGTCTAATAGGGGTGTAATAACAGTCTAATAGGGGTGTAATAACAGGCTAATAGGGGTGTAATAACAGTCTAATAGGGGTGTAATAACAGTCTAATAGGGGTGTAATAACAGTCTAATAGGGGGTAATACAGCTAATGGGTGTAACAGCTAATAGGGGTGTAATAACAGTCTAATAGGGGTGTAATAACGTCTATAGGGTGTATGCTAATAGGGGTGTAATAACAGTCTAATAGGGGTGTAATAACAGTCTAATAGGGGTGTAATAACAGTCTAATGGGGTGTAATAACAGTCTAATAGGGGTGTAATAACAGTCTAATAGGGGTGTAATAACAGTCTAATAGGGGTGTAATAACAGTCTAATAGGGGTGTAATAACAGGCTAATAGGGGTGTAATAACAGTCTAATAACAGTCTAATAGGGGTGTAATAACAGTCTAATAGGGGTGTAATAACGTCTAATAGGGGTGTAATAACAGTCTAATAGGGGTGTATGTAATTGTAATAACAGTCTAATAGGGGTGTTAATAACACGGCTAATAGGGGTGTAATAACAGTCTAATAGGGGTGTAATAACAGGCTAATAGGGGTGTAATAACAGTCTAATAGGGGTGTAATAACAGTCTAATGGGGGTTGTAATAACAGTCTAATAGGGGTGTAATAACAGTCTAATAGGGGTGTAATAACAGGCTAATAGGGGTGTAATAACAGTCTAATAGGGGTGTAATAACAGTCTAATAGGGGTGTAATAACAGTCTAATAGGGGTGTAATAACAGTCTAATAGGGGTGTGTAATAACAGTCTAATAGGGGTGTTAAACAGTCTAATAGGGGTGTAATAACAGTCTAATAGGGGTAAGTATTTATATAACAGTCTAATAGGGGTGTAATAACAGTCTAATAGGGGTGTAATAACAGTCTAATAGGGGTGTAATAACAGTCTAATAGGGGTGTATAACAGTCAATGGGGTGTAATAACAGTCTAATAGGGGTGTAATAACAGTCTAATAGGGGTGTAATAACAGTCTAATAGGGGTAATACGTATGGTGTAATAACAGTCTAATAGGGGTGTGTAATAACAGCTAATAGGGGTTAATAACAGTAAGGTGTAATAACAGTCTAATAGGGGTGTGTTAATAACAGTCTAATGGGTGTAATAAGTCTAATAGGGGTGTAATAACAGTCTAATAGGGGTGTAATAACAGTCTAATAGGGGTGAGTAATAACAGTCTAATAGGGGTGTAATAACAGTCTAATAGGGGTATGTGTGAATAACAGTCTAATAGGGGTTGTAATAACAGTCTAATAGGGGTGTAATAACAGTCTAATAGGGGTGTAATAACAGTCTAATAGGGGTTGTAATAACAGTCTAATAGGGTGTGTTGTGTAATAACAGTCTAATAGGGGTGTAATAACAGTCTAATGGGGTGTAATACAGTCTAATAGGGGTGTAATAACAGTCTAATAGGGGTGTAATAACAGTCTAATAGGGGTTGTAATAACAGTCTATAGGGGTGTATAACAGTCTAATAGGGGTGTAACTAGTAATAACAGTCTAATAACAGTCTAATAGGGGTGTAATAAACAGTCTAATAGGGGTGTAATAACAGTCTAATAGGGGTGTAATACGCTATGGTGTAATAACAGTCTAATAGGGGTGTAATAACAGTCTAATAGGGGTGTATAAGTTATGTAATAACAGGTCTAATAGGGGTGTATAACAGTCTAATAGGGTTAATAGAGGGTGTAAAAACAGTCTAATAGGGTGTAAACTGTTAAGTAAACAGCTAACTTAATAGGGGTGTAATAACAGTCTAATAGGGGTGTAATAACAGTCTAATAGGGGTGTAATAACAGTCTAATAGGGGTGTAATAACAGTCTAATAGGGGTGTAATAACAGTCTAATAGGGGTGTAATAACAGTCTAATAGGGGTGTAATAAACAGTCTAATAGGGGTGTAATAACAGTCTAATAGGGTGTAATAACAGTCTAATTGTAATAACAGTCTAATAGGGGTGTAATAACAGTCTAATAGGGGTGTAATAACAGTCTAATAGGGGTGTAATAACAGTCTAAATTAATGGGGTGTAATAACAGTCTAATAGGGGTGTAAAACAGTCTAATAGGGGTGTAATAACAGTCTAATAGGGGTGTAATAACAGTCTATAGGGGTGTAATAACAGTCTAATAGGGGTGTAATAACAGTCTAATAGGGGTGTAATAAACAGCTAATAGGGGTGTTAACGTCTAATAAACAGGTCTAATAGGGTGTAATAACAGTCTAATAGGGGTGTAATAACAGTCTAATGGGGTGTAATAACAGGTTAATAGGGGTGTAATAACAGTAATGGGGTGTAATAACAGCTAATAGGGGTGTAATAACAGTCTAATAGGGGTGTAATAACAGTCTAATAGGGGTGTAATAACAGTCTAATAGGGGTGTAATAACAGTTAATGGGGTGTAATAACAGGTCATCTCACCTGAGGAGCACCGTATATGTACAGCACCAGTGGTTCGTTCTCTGGGATGACAAACCAGGCTTTCTGCCAGCCTCTGCCTGCTCCCTTCTCCATGTGGTGAAGGAAGCTACACAACACACTGTTCTCTGCTGCTACCGACGCCTGTTTCTGTACACCACACACACACACACACACACACACACACACACACACACACACACACACACACACACACACACACACACACACACACACACACAGCATTAGAGACCACTCTCCATTGATGTTGTGCAGCTTGGTCTTATTTTCCAGGACACCAGAATAATGTTCTTTCTCATCTTTTTGTCTCCTCAAGTCTTCCCTTGTACTTTTTCAGTACAGCTACAAATGTGGAAAGTATTTGACACGAATGCATGTATTTGGCTGAGTTTGGTAATGCATTTGACCAAGGCCTGCAGGCAGGACCTCCAGCACAACAAGCATCTGATGGAAAGATATGTATTTGACCTCAAGTCTTCTAATCTATCTATTATCACCTGCTAGCTGATCCCATCGACTTACAGTCTTTGCACTAACGCTAGTTAGCATTGGGTCGCTACTTAGCATTGGGTCGCTAGTTAGCATTGTTTTGCTAGTTAGCATTGGGTTGCGAAACTCCCTCTAACTTCCTTCATACCGTACAAAGATAAATTAAAATGGTGTCCACAAGTTCATCTGACTCTGGGTAAGTAGATAACATCCCAAAGTATCCCTTTTTCTACAGCAGTCAGGATCCTGTTACGTACCTCCAGTATTGACCGTCGTCTGTTTATGCTGCAGGTCAGGCTGGCGGGGGAGGGGGGAACCCCCACTAGGGTGGTATAGCAGTCGATACACACCCTGTTAGCCCTGTTGTTGTCATAGAGCAGACGGGCCCTGAACTCTGAACACTTTCCACACACCACCTGGGATACACAGAGAGAGGAGTTAGATCTCTCAACACTGTTAACAAGTATTACACCTGGGATACACAGAGAGCTCAGGTGTGAGGGACAAGAAGCAGTTCACTGACGGCAGGCCACTGATGGAAGATTAGGTGCATCCTCTTCAACATCAGAATATATAGGCACAACTTACTCTTGATTTGACCATACTTTTTTTTTTGCATATCAATATAATATACTCTTTTAAGTATTGAGCAAGAGAGTCAACCCTACTTTCTCAGCAGTTGACTGGGGACATTGATGGAGTAAACAGAGTTAGACAGAGAGCCGAGGACTGGGGACAAGGAATGAGTTCGCTGGCTGGTTACATTTTTATTATTTTTTTACCTTTATTTAACCAGGCAAGTCAGTTAAGGACAAATTCTTATTCACAATAACGGCCTACCAAAAGGCAAAAGGCCCCCTGCGGGGGTGGGGGCTGTGGGGGACAGCGTTTCAACCAATGAGAGTCAAGGTACAGCTCAAACCACATGAACGTCCGAAGAAGCGCAACTCTCACTCAATATTGATGAAAATGTAAAACTCCATTTTATTATATGAATCCTTTTATAAATCAAGAGTTTTTAATATTAAGTTGGTCTACTTCCTCAGGAGTAGACTGACTGACATCATCAGGTCACATGTACATAACAACATGATTTGATTGGAAACGTACTTGTCCACAGGCTTTGCAGTGGTGACGTCTCTTGGTGATGGAGTTGAACGGCTCCTGGCACTTCATACACAAAGTCACCTCCTTCTCACGGATCGGAGTGGGGGCACGCTTCCCCAGCTCGGAACAATTCTGAGTGAGAGAGAGAGAGCGAGAGAGAGAGAGAGAGAGAGAGAGAGAGAGAGAGAGAGAGAGTAATAGGATCTCACAGAGGAAGGCATTTCAGCCACAGAAGATGAAGAGTTATGCTGGGGTTATGTTGGGGTTAGAGTCTAGGGAGTATGCTGGGGTTAGATTCTAGGGAGTATGTTGGGGTTAGAGTCTAGGGAGTATGCTGGGGTTAGAGTCTAGGGAGTATGCTGGGGTTAGAGTCTAGGGAGTATGCTGGGTTAGAGTCTAGGGAGTATGCTGGGGTTAGAGTCTAGGGAGTATGCTGGGGTTAGAGTCTAGGGAGTATGCTGGGGTTAGAGTCTAGGGAGTATGCTGGGGTTAGAGTCTAGGGAGTATGCTGGGGTTATAGTCTAGGGAGTATGCTGGGGTTAGAGTCTAGGGAGTATGCTGGGGTTAGAGTCTAGGGAGTATGCTGGGGTTATGTTGGGGTTAGAGTCTAGGGAGTATGCTGGGGTTAGAGGCTAGGGAGTATGCTGGGGTTAGAGGCTAGAGAGTATGCTGGGGTTAGAGTCTAGGGTGTATGCTGGGGTTAGAGGCTAGGGAGTATGCTGGGGTTAGAGGCTAGGGAGTATGCTGGGGTTAGAGGGAGTATGCTGGGGTTAGAGTCTAGGGAGTATGCTGGGGTTAGAGTCTAGGGAGTATGCTGGGGTTAGAGTCTAGGGAGTATGCTGGGGTTAGAGTCTGGAGGATATGTTGGGGATAGAGGCTAGGGAGTATGCTGGGGTTAGAGTCTGGAGGATATGTTGGGGTTAGAGTCTAGGGAGTATGCTGGGGTTAGAGTCTAGGGAGTATGCTGGGGTTAGAGTCTAGGGAGTATGCTGGGGTTAGAGTCTAGGGTGTATGCTGGGGTTAGAGGGAGTATGCTGGGGTTAGAGTCTAGGGAGTATGCTGGGGTTAGAGTCTAGGGTGTATGCTGGGGTTAGAGTCTAGGGAGTATGCTGGGGTTAGAGTCTAGGGAGTATGCTGGGGTTAGAGTCTAGGGAGTATGCTGGGGTTAGAGGCTAGGGAGTATGCTGGGGTTAGAGTCTAGGGAGTATGCTGGGGTTAGAGTCTAGGGAGTATGCTGGGGTTAGAGTCTAGGGAGTATGCTGGGGTTAGAGTCTAGGGAGTATGCTGGGGTTAGAGTCTAGGGAGTATGCTGGGGTTAGAGTCTAGGGTGTATGCTGGGGTTAGAGTCTAGAGAGTATGCTGGGGTTAGAGTCTGGAGAGTATGCTGGGGTTAGAGTCTAGAGAGTATGCTGGGGGTTAGAGTCTAGGGTGTATGCTGGGGTTAGAGTCTAGAGAGTATGCTGGGGTTAGAGTCTAGGGAGTATGCTGGGGTTAGAGGCTAGGGAGTATGCTGGGGTTAGAGGGAGTATGCTGGGGTTAGAGTCTAGGGTGTATGCTGGGGTTAGAGTCTAGAGAGTATGCTGGGGTTAGAGTCTAGGGAGTATGCTGGGGTTAGAGTCTAGGGAGTATGCTGGGGTTAGAGTATAGGGAGTATGCTGGGGTTAGAGGGAGTATGCTGGGGTTAGAGTCTAGGGAGTATGCTGGGGTTAGAGTCTAGGGAGTATGCTGGGGTTAGAGGCTAGGGAGTATGCTGGGGTTAGAGGCTAGGGAGTATGCTGGGGTTAGAGTCTGGAGGATATGTTGGGGATAGAGGCTAGGGAGTATGCTGGGGTTAGAGTCTGGAGGATATGTTGGGGATAGAGTCTAGGGAGTATGCTGGGGTTAGAGGCTAGGGAGTATGCTGGGGTTAGAGGCTAGGGAGTATGCTGGGGTTAGAGTCTAGAGAGTATGCTGGGGTTAGAGTCTGGAGAGTATGCTGGGGTTAGAGTCTAGAGAGTATGCTGGGGTTAGAGTCTAGGGTGTATGCTGGGGTTAGAGTCTAGAGAGTATGCTGGGGTTAGAGTCTAGGGAGTATGCTGGGGTTAGAGGCTAGGGAGTATGCTGGGGTTAGAGGGAGTATGCTGGGGGTTAGAGTCTAGGGTGTTATGCTGGGGTTAGAGTCTAGAGAGTATGCTGGGGTTAGAGTCTAGGGAGTATGCTGGGGTTAGAGTCTAGGGAGTATGCTGGGGTTAGAGTATAGGGAGTATGCTGGGGTTAGAGGGAGTATGCTGGGGTTAGAGTCTAGGGAGTATGCTGGGGTTAGAGTCTAGGGAGTATGCTGGGGTTAGAGTCTAGGGAGTATGCTGGGGTTAGAGGGAGTATGCTGGGGTTAGAGTCTAGGGAGTATGCTGGGGTTAGAGGGAGTATGCTGGGGTTAGAGTCTAGGGAGTATGCTGGGGTTAGAGTCTGGAGGATATGTTGGGGATAGAGGCTAGGGAGTATGCTGGGTTAGAGTCTGGAGGATATGTTGGGGATAGAGTCTAGGGAGTATGCTGGGGTTAGAGGCTAGGGAGTATGCTGGGGTTAGAGGCTAGGGAGTATGCTGGGGTTAGAGGCTAGGGAGTATGCTGGGGTTAGAGTCTGGAGGATATGTTGGGGTTAGAGGCTAGGGAGTATGCTGGGGTTAGAGTCTAGGGAGTATGCTGGGGTTAGAGGCTAGGGAGTATGCTGGGGTTAGAGGCTAGGGAGTATGCTGGGGTTAGAGTCTGGAGGATATGTTGGGGATAGAGGCTAGGGAGTATGCTGGGGTTAGAGTCTGGAGGATATGTTGGGGATAGAGTCTAGGGAGTATGCTGGGGTTAGAGGCTAGGGAGTATGCTGGGGTTAGAGGCTAGGGAGTATGCTGGGGTTAGAGGCTAGGGAGTATGTTGGGGTTAGAGGCTAGGGAGTATGCTGGGGTTAGAGGGAGTATGCTGGGGTTAGAGTCTAGGGAGTATGCTGGGGTTAGAGTCTAGGGAGTATGCTGGGGTTAGAGTCTAGGGAGTATGCTGGGGTTAGAGTCTAGGGAGTATGCTGGGGTTATAGTCTAGGGAGTATGCTGGGGTTAGAGTCTAGGGAGTATGCTGGGGTTAGAGGCTAGGGAGTATGCTGGGGTTAGAGTATAGGGAGTATGCTGGGGTTAGAGTCTAGGGTGTATGCTGGGGTTAGAGGCTAGGGAGTATGCTGGGGTTAGAGGCTAGGGAGTATGCTGGGGTTAGAGTCTGGAGGATATGTTGGGGATAGAGGCTAGGGCATAAGGGCTATGCTGGGTTAGAGACTAGGGGTTAGGTGGTAGGCTGAGGTTAGAAGCTAGGGAAATGGATTAAGGGTTACTCTGGGGTTAGATGCTGGGGTTAAGGGTTACTCTGGGGTTAGATGCTGGGGTTAAGGGTTACTCTGGGGTTAGATGCTGGGGTTAAGGGTTATGCTGGGGTTAGATGCTGGGGTTAAGGGTTATGCTGGGGTTAGATGCTGGGGTTAAGGGTTACGCTGGGGTTAGAAGCTAGGCGATAGGGGCTAGGGGTTGTGTTGTATCTTACAGGTGAGTTGGGAGGAGTGTAGTCCTCATCTCGGAGAGAGCAGTTGAGATGGTGGAACGTGGCTAGCGTCTGTTCATGTCTCTGGATGGTGGCCTGGATAGCCTGAGAGAGAGGAGGAACAGATGACATGTTAAATGACAACATCTCTGCTGGGTCGACGTTTTATCTGGTGACACACACACAGTCCAGGACCAAACCACATCAACACTGAATCTCCCTTCGCCACACCATCGCCGTTCACACCAGATAAAACCAAGGTGATATCTCCCTTCGCCACACCATCGCCGTTCACACCAGATAAAACCAAGGTTACGAAGTGAGGGAGGCATGCTCATTCATGTGGATTAATAAAGAGTTGCTATGTGGAGAGTGGAAGCTGGAAATAGTGGGAGCTGAAATAATGGGAGCTGAAATAGTGGGAGCTGAAATAGTGGGAGCTGAAATAGTCTAAGCTGAGATAGTGGGAGCTTAAATAGTGGAAGCTGAAATAGTGGGAGTTGAAATAGTCTAAACTGAGAGTGTGAGCTGAAATAGTGAGAGCTGAAATAGTGGGAGCTGAAATAGTCTAAGCTGAGATAGTGGGAGCTGAAATAGTCTAAGCTGAGATAGTGGGAGCTGAAATAGTCTAAGCTGAGATAGTGGGAGCTTAAATTGTGGAAGCTGAAATAGTGGGAGCTGAAATAGTGGGAGTTAAAATAGTCTAAGCTGAGAGTGTGAGCTGAAATAGTGGGAGCTGAAATAGTCTAAGCTGAGATAGTGGGAGCTGAGATAGTGGGAGCTGAAATAGTCTAAGCTGAGATAGTAGAAGCTGAAATAGTGGGAGCTGATATAGTGGGAGCTGAAATAGTCTAAGCTGAGATAGTGGGTGCCGAAGTAGTGGGAGCTGAAATAGTCTAAGGTGAAATAGTGGGAGCTGAGATAGTGGGAGCTGAAATAGTCTAAGCTGAGATACTGAGAGCTTAAATAGTGGAAGCCGAAATAGTGGGAGCTGAAATAGATATAGAAGTATTTACCTGGATCCAGTCCTTCTTCTCTTCTTCAGTCCTACACACAACAACAACATATTATGCATTGAGTTTAAACACCTACATTTAGCCAAGTATTCTTTGAGAAGTGTGTCAGTTGCTAGAAGTCGAGTTAGAAATGGTCAGTCTGCTTTTTAAACTACTCAAAACCATGTTTTGTTTTTTTATTTAGTTTTGTACGGAATTGTAAAATAAAATCCTTTCAAATATATATATATATATATAAGTATATATAGTGACTAATTTCAAGATAGTAAGTCAGGGCTATTCAACTTCAGTGCCTTCTGTGGCTCCCCAGTGGGTGGGCCTGACTGCCCAGTGGGTGGGCCTGACTGCCCAGTGGGTGGGCCTGACTGCCCAGTGGGTGGGCCTGGCTCCCCAGTGGGTGGGCCTGACTGCCCAGTGGGTGGGCCTGGCTCCCCAGTGGGTGGGCCTGACTGCCAAGTGGGTGGGCCTGGCTCCCCAGTGGGTGGGCCTGGCTCCCCAGTGGGTGGGCCTGACTGCCAAGTGGGTGGGCCTGGCTCCCCAGTGGGTGGGCCTGACTGCCAAGTGGGTGGGCCTGACTCCCCAGTGGGTGGGCCTGACTCCCCAGTGGGTGGACCTGACTGCCAAGTGGGTGGGCCTGACTCCCCAGTGGGTGGGCCTGACTGCCCAGTGGGTGGGCCTGACTCCCCAGTGGGTGGGCCTGACTGCCAAGTGGGTGGGCCTGACTGCCCAGTGGGTGGGCCTGACTGCCAAGTGGGTGGGCCTGACTCCCCAGTGGGTGGGCCTGACTGCCAAGTGGGTGGGCCTGGCTCCCCAGTGGGTGGGCCTGGCTCCCCAGTGGGTGGGCCTGACTCCCCAGTGGGTGGACCTGACTGCCAAGTGGGTGGGCCTGACTCCCCAGTGGGTGGGCCTGACTGCCAAGTGGGTGGGCCTGACTCCCCAGTGGGTGGGCCTGACTGCCAAGTGGGTGGGCCTGACTGCCCAGTGGGTGGGCCTGACTGCCAAGTGGGTGGGCCTGACTCCCCAGTGGGTGGGCCTGACTGCCAAGTGGGTGGGCCTGGCTCCCCAGTGGGTGGGCCTGGCTCCCCAGTGGGTGGGCCTGACTGCCCAGTGGGTGGGCCTGACTGCCAAGTGGGTGGGCCTATGCACACCAAGGCCCACCCATGGCTCCACCCCTTGCCAAGTCATGTGAAATCCAGAGATTAGGGCCTAATCAATTAATTTAAATTGACTGATTTCCTTATATGAACTGTGACTCAGTAAAATCTTTGAAATTGTTGCGTTTATATTTTTGTTCAGTATATATACAGTACCAGTCAAAAGTTTGGACACACCTACTCATTCAAGGGTTTTTCTTTACTGTTACTATTTTCTACATTGACATCAAAACTTTGAAATAACACATATGGAATCATGTAGTAACCAAAAAAGTGTTAAACAAATAAAAATATATTTTAGATTTTAGATTCTTCAAAGTAGCCACCCTTTGCCTTGATGACAGCTTTGCACACTCATGGTATTCTCTCAACCAGCTTCATGGGGTAGTCACCTGGAATGCATTTCAATTAACAGGTGTGCCTTGTTAAAAGTTAATTTGTGGAATTTCTTTCCTTCTTAATGCGTTTGAGCCAATCAGTTGTGTTGTGACAAGGTAGGGGTGGTATACAGAAGATAGCCCTATTTGGTAAAAGACCAAGTCCATATTATGGCAAGAACAGTTCAAATAAGCAAAGAGAAACGACAGTCCATCATTACTTTAAGACATGAAACGTTTCTTCAAGTGCAATCGCAAAAACCATCAAGCGCAGTGGTCTAAGGCGCTGCATCGCAGTGCTAGCTGTGCCACTAGAGATCCTGGTTCGAATCCAGGCTCTGTCGTAGCCGGCCACGACCGGGAGACCCATGGGGCGGCGCACAATTTGCCCAGCGTCGTCCAGGGTAGGGGAGGGAATGGCCGGCAGGGATGTAGCTCAGTTGGTAGAGCATGGCGTTTGCAACGCCAGGGTTGTGGGTTCGATTCCCACGGGGGGCCAGTATAAAAAATTAAATGTAAGTCGCTCTGGATAAGAGCGTCTGCTAAATGACGTAAATGTAAATGTGATGAAACTGTCTCTCATGAGGACTGCCACAAAAGGAAGACTCAGAGTTAGTGGCTTGCGAAAGTATTCACCCCCCTTGGCATTTTACAGCTTCAAATCTCTTGGGGTATGTTTCTATAAGCTTGGCACATCTAGCCACTGGGATCTTTGCCCATTCTTCAAGGCAAAACTGCTCCAGCTCCTTCAAGTTGGATGGGTTCCGCTGGTGTACAGCAATCTTTAAGTCATACCACAGATTCTCAATTGGATTGAGGTCTGGGCTTTGACTAGGCCATTCCAAGACATTTAAATGTTTCCCCTTAAACCACTCAAGTGTTGCTTTAGCAGTATGCTTAGGGTCATTGTCCTGCTGGAAGGTGAACCTCAATCCCAGTCTCAAATCTCTGGAATACTGAAACAGGTTTCCCTCAAGAATTTCCCTGTATTTAGCGCCATCCATCATTCCTTCAATTCTGACCAGTTTCCCAGTCCCTGCCGATGAAAAACATCCCCACAGCATGATGCTGCCAACCACCATGCTTCACTGTGGGGATGGTGTTCTCGGGGTGATGAGAGGTGTTGCGTTTGCGCCAGACATAGTGTTTTCCTTGATGGCCAAAAAGCGAACTTTTAGTCTCATCTGACCAGAGTACCTTCTTCCATATGTTTGGGGAGTCTCCCACATGCCTTTTGGCAAAAAATGTTCTTTAAGCAATGGCTTTTTTCTGGCCACTCTTCCGTAAACCCCAGCTCTGTGGAGTGTATGGCTTAAAGTGGTCCTATTGACAGATACTCCAATCTCCGCTGTGGAGCTTTGCAGCTCCTTCAGGGTTATCTTTGGTCTCTTTGTTGCCTCTCTGATTAATGCCCTCCTTGCCTGGTCCGTGAGTTTTGGTGGGCGGCCCTCTCTTGGCAGGTTTGTTGTGATGCCATATTCTTTCAATTTTTTTTATAATGGATTTAATGCTGCTCCGTGGGATGTTCAAAATTTCTGATATTTTTTTATAACCCAACCCTGATCTGTACTTCTCCACAACTTTGTCCCTGACCAGTTTAGAGAGCTCCTTGGTCTTCATGGTGCCGCTTGCTTGGTGGTGTCCCTTGCTTAGTGGTGTTGCAGACTCTGGGGCCTTTCAGAACAGGTGCATATACACTAAGATCATGTGACACTTAAATAAAGTCCATTGCTGCAAAGATAAAGTCCATTGCTGCAAAGATAAAGATTTCCACTGGTCTAATGTCCATTGCTGCAAAGAAACCACTACTAAAGGACACCAATAATAAGAAGAGACTTGCTTGGGCCAAGAAACACGAGCAATGGACATTAGACCAGTGGAAATCTGCCTTTGGTCTGATGAGTCCAAATTTGAGATTTTTGGTTCCAACCACCGTGTCTTTGTGAGACGCAGAGTAGGTGAACGGATGATCTCCACATGTGTGGTTCCCACCAAGAAGCATGGAGGAGGAGGTGTGATGGTGTGGAGGTGCTTTGCTGGTGACACTGTCAGTGATGTATTTAGAATTCAAGGAACACTTAACCAGCATGGCTACCACAGCATTCTGCAGCGATACGCCATCCCATCTGGCTTGGGCTTAGTGGGACTATCATTTGTTTTTCAACAGGACAATGACCCAACACACCTCCAGGCTGTGTAAGGGCTATTTGACCAAGAAGGAGAGTGATGGAGTGCTGCATCAGATGACCTGGACTCCACAATCACCTGACCTCAACCCAATTGAGATGGTTTGGGATGAGCTGGACCGCAGAGTGAAGGAAAAGCAGCCAACAAGTGCTCAGCATATGTGGGAACTCCTTCAAGACTGTTGGAAAAGTATTCCAGGTGAAGCTGGTTGAGAGAATGCCAAGAGTGTGCAAAGCTGTCATCAAGGCAAAGGGTGGCTACTTGAAGAATCTCAAATATAAAATATATTTTGATTTGTTTAACTTTTTTGGTTACTACATGTTATTTCATAGTTTTGATGTCTTCACTATTATTCTACAATGTAGAAAATAGTAAAAAATAAAGAAAAACCCTTGAATGAGTAGGTGTGTCCAAACCTTTGACTGGTATTATATATATATATATATATATTTATATTTATTGTCACGCCCTGGCCTATAGAACTCTAGCTAGTTTGGTCAGGGTGTGAATTTCTAGGTTTGCATTTCCATGTTTGGCCGGGTGTGGTTCCCAATCAGAGGCAGCGGTCGCTCGTTGTCTCTGATTGGGGATCATACTTAGGCAGCCAGTTTTCCTGCCTGTGTTGTGGGATTTGGTTATGTTCCTGTTTAGGCTTGTGTGTTAGCCTTTGGACCGTCAAGGTTAGGTTTGTTGTTTTGGTTACTGTGTCGTGTGTTTATTCTTTAATAAACATGTACGCCTTTCACGCTGCACCTTGGTCCGTCCCGTTCCTTAACGTACGTGACAGAAAAAACCCACCACCAATGGACCAAGCAGCGTGCCCAGGAGGAGCAGAGAGGATGGACCTGGCGGGAGATAAGAGAGGATCTGGCAAGAAAGATGGAGGCCCTGAAAGGGATCAGGGTGGAGAGACAGCCCCAATATTTTTTTTTGGGGGGGCTAAAAGGGTGGTCGGGGAGCGACAGAGAGGAGCCTCGACCACTGCACTCTTTGGGGCTCAAGGAGGTCCTCACTGGAGGAGGACGGGGCGCGGAGTGTAAAGGACGGAGACAGTCATAGACCTCCAGGGCCGGTTACCAGTCCGGTACGTCCCCAATCCTGCTCCCCGCACCAAGCCAGTGGTGCGCGTCGCCAGTCCGGCCCGGCCTGTTCCTGCTCCTCGCACCAAGCCAGTGATGCGCGTCGCCAGCCCGGCCCGGCCTGTTCCTGCTCCTCGCACCAAGCCAGTGGTGCGCGTCGCCAGCCCGGCCCGACCTGTTCCTGCTCCTCGCACCAAGCCAGTGGTGCGCGTCGCCAGCCCGGCCCGACCTGTTCCTGCTCCTCGCACCAAGCCAGTGGTGCGCGTCGCCAGCCCGGCCCGGCCTGTTCCTGCTCCTCGCACCAAGCCAGTGGTGCGCGTCGCCAGTCCGGCCCGGCCCGTTCCTGCCCCTCGCACCAAGCCAGTGGTGCGTGTTCCTAGTCAGGTCCGGCCCGTGCCTGCTCCTCGCACCAGAACAGTGGTGCGTTTGTCCAGTCCGGCATGGCCCATGCCCGTTCCACTCCACTCCGGAGCCAGAGCAGTCCGCTCCACTGGTGCCTGATCCAGTTCCGGTCAGCGGCTCCACTCCGGAGCCAGAGCCGCCACCGAGGCTGGAAGCCCACCCGGACCCTCCCCTATTCAGTCAGGTTTGTGCGGCCGGAGTCCGCACCTTTGGGGGGGGGGGGGGGGGGGGGGGGGGGGGTACTGTCACGCCCTGTCCTATAGAACTCTAGCTAGTTTGGTCAGGGTGTGAATTTCTAGGTTTGTATTTCCATGTTTGGCCGGGTGTGGTTCCCAATCAGAGGCAGCGGTCGCTCGTTGTCTCTGATTGGGGATACTCCTTAGGCAGCCAGTTTTCCTGCCTGCGTTGTGGGATCTTGTTATGTTCATGTTTAGGCTTGTGTGTTAGCCTTTGGACCGTCACGGTTAGGTTTGTTGTTTTGGTTTCTGTTTCGTGTGTTTATTAGTTAATAAACATGTACGCCTTTCACGCTGCACCTTGGTCCGTCCCGTTCCTTAACGTATGTGACATATATATATATATATATGTATGTATATATACAGTTGAAGTCGGAAGTTTATATACACTTTAGCCAAATACATTTAAACTCAGTTTTTCACAATTCCTGACATTTAATCCTAGTAAAAATTCCCTGTCTTAGGTCAGTTAGGATCATGTGAAATGTCAGAATAATAGTAGAGAGAATGATTTATTTCAGCTTTTATTTCTTTCATCACATTCCCAGTGGGTCAGAAGTTTACATACAGTCAATTAGTATTTGGTAGCATTGCCTTTAAATTGCTTAACTTGGATCAAACGTTTTGGGTAGCCTTCCACAAGCTTCCCACAATAAGTTGGGTGAATTTTGGATCATTCCTCCTGACAGAGCTGGTGTAACTGAGTCAGGTTTGTAGGCCTCCTTGCTCGCACACGCTTTTTCAGTTCTGCCCACACATTTTCTATAGGATTGAGGTCAGGGCTTTGTGATGGCCACTCCAATACCTTGACTTTGTTGTCCTTAAGCCATTTTGCCACAACTTTGGAAGTATGCTTGGGGTCATTGTCCATTTGGAAGACCCATTTGTGACCAAGCTTTAACTTCCTTCAGCAAAGCACCCCCACAGCATGATGCTGCCACCCCCATGCTTCACGGTTGGGATCGTGTTCTTCGGCTTGCAAGCAACCCCCTTTTTCCTCCAAACATAACGATGGTCATTATGGCCAAACAGTTATATTTTTGTTTCATCAGACCAGAGGACTTTTCTCCAAAAAGTACGATCTTTGTCCCCATGTGCAGTTGCAAACCATAGTCTGGCTTTTTTATGGCGGTTTTGGAGCAGTTGCTTCTTCCTTGCTGAGCGGCCTTTCAGGTTATGTCGATATAGGACTCGTTTTACTGTGGATATAGATACTTTTGTACCTGTTTCCTCCAGCATCTTCACAAGGTCCTTTGCTGTTGTTTTGGGATTGATTTGCACTTTTCGCACCAAATTACGTTCATATCTAGGAGACAGAACGCGTCTCCTTCCTGAGCGGTATGACGGCTGCGTGGTCCCATGGTGTTTATAATTGCGTACTATTGTTTGTACAGATGAACGTGGTACCTTCAGGCGTTTGGAAATTGCTCCCAAGGATGAACCAGACTGTGGAGATCTACAATCTTTTTTCTGAGGTCTTGGGTGATTTCTTTTGATTTTCCCATGATGTCAAGCAAAGAGGCACTGAGTTTGAAGGTAGGCCTTGAAATACATCCACAGGTACACCTCCAATTGACTCAAATGATGTCAATTAGCCTATCAAAAGCTTCTAAAGCCATGACATCAGTTTCTGGAATTTTCCAAGCTGTTTAAAGGCGCAGTCAACTTAGTGTATGTAAACTTCTGACCCACTGGAATTGTGATACAGTGAATTATAAGTGAAATAATCTGTCTGTAAACAATTGTTTGGAAAAATTACTTGTGTCATGCACAAAGTAGATGTCCTAACCGACTTGCCAAAACTATAGTTTGTTAACAATACATTTGTGGAGTGGTTGAAAAACAAGTTTTAATGACTCCAACCTAAGTGTATGTAAACATCCGACTTCAACTGTATATATATATATATATATATATATATATATATATATCATTGTTGTACGTAAAAGACTGTAAAAACACCAGTTATTTTAATTTTGAAAATAGAATTTCCACTTATAATAGAGAGACACGTGATCGTATACAAATATAATAAGGTTTGAAATTATTATGTTTTAGTCAAATATTATATCTGTTTGGGCGTTCAAATGGCAGTCTACTAATTATTGTAATTATGTTCCTGGCCCCCCCGACCATCCGCTCACGAAGATCAGCCCACGGCTGATCCCTGGGATATGGGGTAGGGGATATGCCGGTGTTAGATTCTAGGGGATAGGGGATATGCTGGGATTAGTGGCTAGGGGGTAGGGGATATGGGTTATGCTGGGATTAGGGGTTATGCTGGGATTAGTGGCTAGGGGGTAGGGGATATGCTGGGATTAGTGGCTAGGGGGTAGGGGATATGCTGGGATTAGTGGCTAGGGGGTAGGGGTTATGCTGGTGTTAGGGGTTATGCTGGGATTAGAGGCTAGGGGTTAGGGGTTATGCTGGGGTTAGAGGCTAGGGGTTATGATGGGGTTAGTGGCTAAGAGGTAGGGGTTATGCTGGGATTAGTGGCTAGGGGGTAGGGGTTATGCTGGGGTTAGTGGCTAGGGGGTAGGGGTTATGCTGGGGTTAGGGGTTATGCTGGGATTAGTGGCTAGGGGGTAGGGGTTATGCTGGGGTTAGTGGCTAGGGGGTAGGGGTTATGCTGGGGTTAGGGGTTATGCTGGGATTAGTGGCTAGGGGGTAGGGGTTATGCTGGGGTTAGGGGTTATGCTGGGATTAGTGGCTAGGGGGTAGGGGTTATGCTGGTGTTAGGGGTTATGCTGGGATTAGTGGCTAGGGGGTAGGGGTTATGCTGGGATTAGTGGCTAGGGGGTAGGGGTTATGCTGGGATTAGGGGTTAGGGGGTAGGGGTTATGCTGGGATTAGTGGCTAGGGGGTAGGGGTTATGCTGGGATTAGTGGCTAGGGGCTAGGGGTTATGCTTGTTAGGGGTTATGCTGGGATTAGTGGCTAGGGGTAGGGGTTATGCTGGGGTTAGGGGTTATGCTGGGATTAGTGGCTAGGGGTTATGCTGGGGTTAGAGGCTAGGGGTTATGCTGGGGTTAGAGGCTAGGGGTTAGGGGTTATGCTGGGGTTAGTCCTGGAGTAAGAGGCGCCCTCACCTGGCCTGTAGTTCTAGTGATCGTTGTTTTCCGGACACCAGGAAGGTTCTGGGAACGTTAACGCTGCTGCTCTCCTTCAGCTGTGAGAATAAAGAAGACAGGACATCACTCAGCTGACCGCGGGACATCACTCAGCTGACCGCAGGACATCACTCAGCTGACCGCAGGACATCACTAAGCTGACCGCAGGACATCACTCAGCTGACCGCAGGACATCACTCAGCTGACCGCAGGACATCACTCAGCTGACCGCAGGACATCACTCAGCTGACCGCGGCTTCATACAGCAGACAGTGGTTACAGAGGACTAGCTAAGGTGGTGCTGCAGCATTCCTCTGTGTTGGAAGAGCCTTATGCATGCACCCTGTTCCCTATGTAGTGCACCACTTTTGTCCAGAGCCTAGTGCACTGTGCAGGGAATAGGGTGTAAAAGTACCACCAGTAGCTTATACTAACAGAACTAACCTCCATCCCATCCACGTCGATCCTTGCTCTCACCCCAAACTTCTGACCAATCAGCCTCAGCTTAGGGACGCAGTACAATAATCTATCATTGAACTGCGAGAGAGACAGAGACAGAAAGACAGAGAGACAGAGAGAGAGAGAGAGGGGGAGAGAGAGAGAGAGAGAGAGAGGGGGAGAGAGAGAGAGAGAGAGAGGGGGAGAGAGAGAGAGAGAGAGAGAGATTCACTATAAATCACAACAACAATTTACCCAGTGGATTCCACAGTGGATTCCAAGGAGATTCACAGTAACAGCATCCTCTTGGAAAGAGAACGCAATCTTTTTGCAAACACATCATCCACACACACATCATCTTTACAATGACTCACTCATCAGTATGAGGTATCTCTCTGTCAGGTGTGTGTGTGTGTGTCACTCACCAGTATGAGGTATCTGTCCTGCGAGGTGCCGTTCTTGGCCGACAGTTTTAGGATGTGTCCCTCCTTAATGAGTTCGTTAGTAGGGTTAACAATGTCCTCCTCTCCGCCCAGCAATTCATACACCTTCAGCAGCTTCCGCATACGCTCCTGTAATCGTTCAGAGACTAGGGGGTAGGGGTTATGTGGTACAGGTACAGTGGTTGAGAGGACAGTATATTGAGGGACTGGGACATGCCGAAGCAACATTATCGAGGGCCTCTTCTCCACTAGGAGCTAAAAGGAAGAAGTCAAAGTCAGTCAAATTGAACCAGAACGTGCTATAATATGAACATGTAAACTATTAACAATTAGAAATAAGAAATAAGGGACTGTCATCAACAGCTACGGATTAACCAACCACCTTTAATAATTAGAAATAAGGGACTGTCAACAACAGCTACGGATTAACCAACCACCTTTAATCACAACCTCATGTCAAATGACAGCGTCTCTGCTGGGGGCGGAGTTTTCGTCTGTTGTGAACGGATGGGTGGGGTAGTGGAGGGAGGAGTCATGTTGATGTGGTTTTGGCCCTGTGTGCTCGCGTTCGGTTTGCATGTGAACCGTGAGAGGACTCACCATCTCTCTGATGGCTGTGTTGGAGTGCTCCGTGTGTGAACCGTGAGAGGACTCACCATCTTTCTGATGGCTGTGTTGGAGTGCTCCGTGTGTGAACCGTGAGAGGACTCACCATCTCTCTGATGGCTGTGTTGGAGTGCTCCGTGTGTGAACCGTGAGAGGACTCACCATCTTTCTGATGGCCGTGTTGGAGTGCTCCGTGTGTGAACCGTGAGAGGACTCACCATCTTTCTGATGGTCGTGTTGGAGTGCTCCGTGTGTGAACCGTGAGAGGACTCACCATCTTTCTGATGGCTGTGTTGGAGTGCTCCGTGTGTGAACCGTGAGAGGACTCACCATCTTTCTGATGGCTGTGTTGGAGTGCTCTGCAGCCGTGGCGATCAACTCCAGAGATTCTGAAAAGACAGAGACTTTGTCACTTCCAGCAACTAAACCATTTCACAGAGTAACTGATTTAAATATGAACTTGCTCATCTGATGTCATTTTCCTGCAACAACTGACTGCACATAATACAATACTTTATATACACTTATAATAATACAATACATTATATACAATACATTATATACACGTAAAATAATACAATACATTATATACACGTAGAATAATACAATTCTTTATATACACTTAGAATAATACAATTCTTGATATACACTTATAATAATACAATACATTATATACAATACATTATATACACGTAAAATAATACAATACATTATATACACTTAGAATAATACAATACATTATATACACATATATAATACAATACATGATATACAATACATTATATACACGGAAAATAATACAATACATTATATACACTTATAATAATACAATACAAAATATACACATATATAATACAATACATGATATACAATACATTATATACACGTAAAATAATATAATACATTATATACACTTATAATAATACAATACAATATATACACATATATAATACAATACATGATATACAATACATTATATACATGTAAAATAATACAATACAAAATATACACATATAATAATACAATACATTATATACACTTAGAATAATACAATATATTACATACAATACATTATATACCATACATTATATACACATATAATAATACAATACATTATATACACGTAAAATAATACAATACAATTTATACACATATAATAATACAATACATTATATACACTTAGAATCCAGCGTCGTCCGGGTTTGTGACGAGGTGTGAAGGAAGGAGTCAGGCGCAGGAGGTAACATACCGATGTCCGGAGTTTATTTCCGTTTACATAAATCAAACGCCCCAAGCGTCAAACGAAACTATTACAAGATAGTAAACATCCACCTTGGCAATAACACAGTGAATAGTAGCTCAACCGAGCTACACCCTCTCACAACAAAACAATCACTCACAAAGACAAGGGGAACAGAGGGAACACTTATACACATACAGATCAACACAGTGTGGTAGTGGTCCAGTGACTCTGCAGTATTACAGTAGATCAACACAGAGTGGCAGTGGTGTGAGACGCCTAAGACAGCGCTACAGGGAGACAGGACGGACAGCTGATCGTCCTCGCAGTGGCAGACCACGTGTAACAACACCTGCACAGGAATCGGTACATCCGAACATCACACCTGCGGGACAGGTACAGGATGGCAACAACAACTGCCCGAGTTACACCAGGAACGCACAATCCCTCCATCAGTGCTCAGACTGTCCGCAATAGGCTGAGAGAGGCTGGACTGAGGGCTTGTAGGCCTGTTGTAAGGCAGGTCCTCACCAGACATCACCGGCAACAACGTCGCCTATGGGCACAAACCCACCGTCGCTGGACCAGACAGGACTGGCAAAAAGTGCTCTTCACTGACGAGTCGCGGTTTTGTCTCACCAGGGGTGATGGTCGGATTCGTGTTTATCGTCAAAGGAATGAGCATTACACCGAGGCATGTACTCTGGAGCGAGATCGATTTGGTGGTGGAGGGTCCGTCATGGTCTGGGGCGGTGTGTCACAGCATCATCGGACTTGGCTTGTTGTCATTGCAGGCAATCTCAACGCTGTGCGTTACAGGGAAGACATCCTCCTCCCTCATGTGGTACCCTTCCTGCAGGCTCATCCTGACATGACCCTCCAGCATGACAATGCCACCAGCCATACAGCTCGTTCTGCGCGTGATTTCCTGCAAGACAGGAATGTCAGTGTTCTGCCATGGCCAGCGAAGAGCCAGGATCTCAATCCCATTGAGGAGATGCACTGCAGTACTTAATGCAGCTGGTGGCCACACCAGATACTGACTGTTCAGGGACACATTATTCCATTTCTGTTAGTCACATGTCTGTGGAACGTGTTCAGTTTATGTCTCAGTTGTTGAATCTTGTTCTGTTCATACAGATATTTACACATGTTAAGTTTGCTGAAAATAAAACGCAGTTGACAGTGAGAGGACGTTTCTTTTTTTGCTGAGTTTATTAAGCAAACCAGACAGCACCATTTTCTTGTTTTTTTTAAAATATTTACGGATAGCCAGGGGCACATTCCAACACTTAGACATAATTTACAAACGAAGCATTTGTGTTTAGTGAGTCCACCAGATCAAAGGCAGTCGAGATGAACAAGGATGTTCTCTTGATAAGTGCGTGAATTGGACCATTTTCCTGTCCTGCTAAGCATTCAAAATGTAACGAGTACTTTTAGGTGTCAGGGAAAATGTATGGCGTAAAAAGTACATTATTTATTTAGGAATGTAGTGAAGTAAAAGTAAAAGTAGTCAAAAATATAAATAGTAAAGTAAAGTACAGATACCAAACCTACTTAAGTAGTACTTTCAAGTATTTTTACTTAGGTACTTTACACCACTGCAGTAGATCAACACAGCATTATACAGTCCCAGATCACTGAAGTGAGACATGATGTGAAGGGTGTGTGTGTGTGTGTTTGTACTGTATGTGTGTGTCCATGCTCATCCGTGCTTGTCCGTCTGTCCGTGTGTACGTGTGTGTGTCCGTGTGTGTGTGTGTGTGTGTGTGTCCGTGTGTCCGTGTGTGTGTGTGTGTGTGTGTGTCCGTGTGTCCGTGTGTGTGTCCGTGTGTCCGTGTGTGTGTCCGTGTGTCCGTGTGTGTGTGTGTGTGTGTGTGTGTCCGTGTGTCCGTGTGTCTGTGTGTGTGTGTGTGTGTGTGTGTGTCCGTGTGTCCGTGTGTGTGTGTGTGTGGTGTGTGGTGTGTGTGTCCGTGTGTCCGTGTGTGTGTGTGTGTGTGTGTGTGTGTGTCCGTGTGTGTGTGTGTGTGTGTGTGTGTGTGTGTGTGTGTGTGTGTGTAGTGGTGCGCGACGCAGGGCTGGGATGGGCTCACACACTCACTCTGTGCTTGTTTAAAGTCATCATGGTCGTCAGGTAGGCGGTGCAGGTAATCTTTCAGCAGCAGCTCGTAGCGAGGGATCCTCTGAACCGGCTCCAACATGTGATGCTGTAAGGTCAGGTTACCACAGCGATCCTCTCTCTGAGGGACACACACACACAGCCGAAATATAAACAGTGCGGTCACTGCAACTCAGGGAACAAAGAGAATATGGAAGTAGGACGAAAGACAATCATTAAACCATATATACATGATATATTGCATAACATCCAACAGCATGATGCTGCCACCACCGTGCTTCACCGTAGGGATGGTGCCAGGTTTCCTCCAGACGTGAGGCTTGGCATTCTGGCCAAAGAGTTCAATCTTGGTTTTATCAGACCAGAGAATCTTGTTTCTCATGGTCTGAGAGTCCTTTAAGTGCCTTTTGGCAAACTCCAAGCGGGCTGTCATGTGCCTTTTACTGAGGAGTGGCTTCCGTCTGGTGATTGGTGGAGTGCTCTAGAGATGGAGATTCCTTCTGGGCTGTAAGTAAGCATTTCACTGTAATGTCTGCACCTGTTGTATTCGGCGCATGTGACCAATAAAATTTTATTTTATTTGATTTGATTATCCCATCTCCACAGAAGAACTCTGGAGCTCTGTCAGAGTGAGCATCTGGTTCTTGGTCACCTCCCTGACCAACGCCCTACTCCCCCGATAACTCAGTTTGGCCGGGCAGCCAGCTCTAGGAAGATTCTTGGTGGTTCCAAACTTCTTCGATTTTAGAATGATACAGGCCTGTGTTCTTGGGGACTTTCAATGCTGCAGAAATTTATTTGTACCCTTTCCCAGATCTGTGCCTCGACACAATCTGTGCCTCGACACAATCTGAGCTCTACGGACAATTCCTTCGACCTCATGGCTTGGTTTTTGCTCTGACATACACTGTCAACTGTGGGACCTTATATAGACAAGTGTGTGCCTTTCCAAATCATGGTGGACTCCAATCAAGTTGTAGAAACATCTCAAGGATGATCAATGGAAACAGGATGCACCTGAGCTCAATTTCGAGAGTCATAGCAAAGGGTCTGAATACTTATGTAAATAAGGTATTTCTGTTTTTTATTTTTAATACATTTGCAAAAATGTCTAAAAACCTGTTTTCGCTTTGTCATTTTGGGGTATTGTGTGTAGATTGATGAGGAAAAATATTATTTTAATCCATTTTAGAATAAGTCTGCCTGTCTATAGTCTGTCAGCCACACACTATAGGAGTCAAAACCTCTGACATCTGACAGACACCAGGACAGAGTGGAAGGCTGGTACGGATCTTATTGACATCTAGACACACACATCAGCCAGCTAGCACACATGCATGTAGAATACACACATTTAAACTCACTCAACAATCTACACACACATCCAGTGTCCCCAATGTACTGAGCAGGGCGTGTTGCTGCTATTCCAATTAGCTTTCTGATGATTCAACCCTGTGGCCATGTTAGTATCCAGTAAGAGAAGTGAGTTCTGTGCAGTGCTTTGTGGCAGAGTGTTTGAAGTAGGAGAGCAACCCTGTCCTCTAGAACATTAGTATTCTACTGGCAGCTCCTTCCAACAACCTGGCTGGCTACCAACACCTGACTACCATCTTATCAGATAGCATCATACTCTCTCTACCATATTAAAAGAGAGCATCTATGTCTGCCACAACCCTCACACAGCTACCTACTGTCTCCTATAGGACAGTATTCCACTGGGTTAACTGTTAACCTGTCTAGTATAGGACAGTATTCCACTGGGTTAACTGTTAACCTGTCTCCTATAGGACAGTATTCCACTGGGTTAACTGTTAACCTGTCTCCTATAGGACAGTATTCCACTGGGTTAACTGTTAACCTGTCTAGTATAGGACGTATTCAACTGGGTTAACTGTTAACCTCTGTTCTCCTATAGGACAGTATTCCACTGGGTTAAACTGTTAACCTGTCTAGTATAGGACAGTATTCCACTGGGTTAACTGTTAACCTGTCTTCTATAGGACAGTATTCCACTGGTTAACTGTTAAACCTGTCTACTATAGGACAGTATTCCACTGGGTAAACTGTTAACCTGTCTCCTATAGGACATATCCACTGGGTTAACTGTTAACCTGTCTACTATAGGACAGTATCCACTGGGTTAACTGTTAACCTTGTCTCCTATAGGACAGTATTCCACTGGGTTAACTGTTAACCTGTCTCCTATAGGACAGTATTCCATGGGTTAACTGTTAACCTGTCTAGTATAGGACAGTATTCCACTGGGTTAACTGTTTAACCTGTCTCCTATAGGACAAGTATTCCACTGGGTTAACTGTAACCTGTCCTACGATAGGACAGTATTCCACTGGGTTAACTGTTAACCTGTCTAGTATAGGACAGTATTCCATGGGTTAACTGTTAACCTGTCTAGTATAGGACAGTATTCCACGGGTTAACTGTTAACCTGTCTCCTATAGGACAGTATTCCACTGGGTTAACTGTTAACCTGTCTAGTATAGGACAGTATTCCACTGGGTTAACTGTTAACCTGTCTCCTATAGGACAGTATTCCACTGGGTTAACTGTTAACCTGTCTACTATAGGACAGTATTCCACTGGGTTAACTGTTAACCTGTCTCCTATAGGACAGTATTCCACTGGGTTAACTGTTAACCTGTCTACTATAGGACAGTATTCCACTGGGTTAACTGTTAACCTGTCTAGTATAGGACAGTATTCCACTGGGTTAACTGTTAACCTGTCTCCTATAGGACAGTATTCCACTGGGTTAACTGTTAACCTGTCTAGTATAGGACAGTATTCCACTGGGTTAACTGTTAACCTGTCTACTATAGGACAGTATTCCACTGGGTTAACTGTTAACCTGTCTCCTATAGGACAGTATTCCACTGGGTTAACTGTTAACCTGTTACTATAGGACAGTATTCCACTGGGTTAACTGTTAACTGTCTAGTATAGGACAGTATTCCACTGGGTTAACTGTTAACCTGTCTACTATAGGACAGTATTCCACTGGGTTAACTGTTTAACTGTCTCCTATAGGAACAGTATTCACTGGGTTAACTGTTAACCTGTCTCCTATAGGACAGTATTCCACTGGTGTTAACTGTTTAACCTGTCTAGTATAGGACAGTATTCCACTGGGTTAACTGTTAACCTGTCTCCTATAGGACAGTATTCCACTGGGTTAACTGTTAACCTGTCTCCTATAGGACAGTATTCCACTGGGTTAACTGTTAACCTGTCTCCTATAGGACAGTATTCCACTGGGTTAACTGTTAACCTGTCTACTATAGGACAGTATTCCACTGGGTTAACTGTTAACCTGTCTACTATAGGACAGTATTCACTGGGTTAACTGTAACCTGTCTCCTATAGGACAGTTATTCCACCTGGCGTTAACTGTTAACCTGTCTAGTATAGGACGTATTCCACTGGGTTAACTGGTAACCTGTCTAGTTATAGGACATTATTCCACTGGGTTAACCCACTCTGGTTAACCTGTTAAACCTGCTCCTATAGGACAGTATTTAGTGTAGGACAGTTAGTATTCTACTCATCATCATCTTGATCATTTTAACCTCACTACTTCTATTTGACTTACATAAATATGTGTAGATCATTTTCATAAAGAAATTCAGAAAGACTGATATTTATATGCATTACACTACAATGAATGCTCACACTCACTAATGGACCATTTTTACACAGGATTTACCCATGTTTCACCCATGTTTCACCCATGTTTCACCCATGTTTTACCCATGTTTTACCCATGTTTCACCCATGTTTTACCCATGTTTTACCCATGTTTTACCCATGTTTACCCATGTTTTTACCCATGTTTTACCCATGTTTTACCCATGTTTTACCCATGTTCTACCCATGTTTCACCCATGTTTTACCCATGTTTTACCCATGTTTCACCCATGTTTTACCCATGTTTCACCCATGTTTTACCCATGGTTTACCCATGTTTTGCCCAAAAGACTCAGACTTTTCTGTTTCCATCTAGGCGGGCCGGCACCCATGTCTCACTGGGCCATGGCTCCGGTGGACCTGCTCTCAGCTGAGGACCAAACACAGGCCACTGGTACTTTTCAGCTGCTATTTACATAACTATTGCTAGCCGTGAACTTTAACACCTCCTCACACAGCAACTGTTTTGATGATGCAGATGGTTGTTGATTCTGCTCTTAACAAGTCTCACTGTCAGCCCTAGATATGTGTCACGCCCTGGGTAAAACATGGGTAAATCCTGTGTAAAAATGTCCCTGAGGGGACGTTTATTTGTTGAGTCAGGGTGTGGTTTTCCTTGTTGTGTATATTCATTGTGGTTATGTTGTCACACCCTGGCTCTGGGACTCATTATGTTGAGCCAGGGTGTGTTCATTTCTATGTGTGTATTTCTATGTTGGTGTTCATTCTAGTTTGTTGTATTCTATGTTTGCCTGAGTGACTCCCAATCAGAGGCAACGAGTGTCAGCTGTTGGCTGGTTGTCTCTGATTGGGAGCCATATTTAAACTGTATGTTTTCCCTTTGTGGTTGTGGGTTTTTGTTCCGTGTTCGGTCATTGATACCGTGGACGTCACGAGTCGTTTCTTGTTTTGTTTCGTGCTTTAACTAATTAAAGTCATGTTTGTTCATCACGCTGCGCCTTGGTCTACTCCTTACCTCGACCGTGACATATGTTCTATGTTGGATTTTCTATGTTTTAGATCTAGTATGTGTAGATCTATGTTGGCCGGGGTGGTTCCCAATCAGAGGCAGCTGTAGCTCGTTGTCTCTGATTGGGGACCATACTTAGGCAGCCTTTTGGCACTAGTGGGTTGTGGGATCTGGTTCCGTAAAGGTTTGTTGTGTGTAACCTTAAGACTTCACGTATCGTTTGTTTGTTGTTTTGTCGTGTTTGCACAGTTATAATAAACATGTACGCTTATCACGCTGCGCCTTGGTTCGACCAATCACGCTGCGCCTTGGTTCGACCAATCTTTAAACGATCGTGACAATATGGAAACTCCATTACACTAGAGTTAACATTAAAATAAAACACTGGTTAGGGGATACCTAGTCAGTTGCACAACTGAACGCATCCAGCCAAAACGTGGCTTCCGCATTTAATGCAACCCCTCTGAACCAGAGAGGTGCAGGGGGTTGCCTTAAAAATCAAATCAAATCAAATCGAATTGTATTTGTCACATGCGCCGAATACAACAGGTGTAGACCTTACAGTGAAATGCTTACTTACAAGCCCTTAACCAACAATGCAGTTCAAGAAATAGAGTTAAGAAAATATTTACTAAATAAACTAAAGTAAAAATAAATAAATAAATAAATAATAAAAAATAACAATGAGGCTATATACAGGGGGTACCGGTACAGAGTCAATGTGCGGGGGTACAGGTTAGTCCAGGTAGCTTGTACATGTAGGTAGGGGTACAGTGACTATGCATAGATAATAAACAGCGAGTAGCAGCAGTGTAAAAATAAAGGGGGGGGGGGGGTCAATGTAAATAGTCTGGGTGGCCATTTAATTAATTGTTCAGCAGTCTTATGGCTTTGGGTGTAGGAGCTGTTAAGGAGCCTTTTGGACCTAGACTTGGCGCTCCGGTACCGCTTGCCGTGCGGTAGCAGAGAGAACAGTCTATGACTAGGGTGGCTGGAGTCTTTGACAATTTTTTGGGCCTTCCTCTGACACCGCCTGGTATAGAGGTCCTGGATGGCAGGGAGCTTGGCCCCAGTGATGTAATGGGCCATACACACTACCCTCTGTAGCGCCTTACGGTCGGATGCAGAGCAGTTGCCACACCACGCGTTGATGCAACCGGTCAGGATGCTCTCGATGGTGCAGCTGTATAACTTTTTGACAATCTGGGGACCCATGCCAAATCTTTTCAGTCTCCTGAGGGGGAAAGGTGTTATCGTGCCCTCTTCACGACTATCTTGGTGTGTTTCTACCATGATACAGTGGTGTGAAAAAGTGTTTGCCCCCTTCCTGATTTGTTATTTGTTTGCATGTTTGTCACACTTAAATGTTTCAGATCATCAAACAAATTTAAATATTAGTCAAAGATAACACAAGTAAACACAAAATGCAGTTTTGAAATGAAGGTTGTTATTATTAAGGGAAACAAAATCCAAACCTACCTGGCCCTGTGTGAAAAAGTGTTTGCCCCCCCTGTTATAACACAACTCAACTGTGGTTTATCACACCTGAGTTCAATTCCTCTAGCCACACCCAGGCCTGATTACTGCCACACCTGTTCTCAATCAAGGAATCACTTAACTAGGACCTGCCTGACAAATTGAAGTAGACCAAAAGATCCTCAAAAGCTAGACATCATGCCGAGATCCAAAGAAATTCAGGAACAAATTAGAAAGAAAGTAATTGAGATCCATCAGTCTGGAAAAGGTTATAAAGCCATTTCTAAAGCTTTGGGACTCCAGCGAACCACAGTGAGAGCCATTATCCACAAATGGCGAAAACATGGAACAGTGGTGAACCTTCCCAGGAGTGGCCGGCCGACCAGAATTACCCCAAGAGCGCAGCGACGACTCATCCAAGAGGTCACAAAAGACCCCACAACAACATCCAAAGAGCTGCAGGCCTCACTTGCCTCAGTTAAGGTCAGTGTTCATGACTCCACCATAAGAAAGAGACTGGGCAAAAATGGCCTGCATGGCAGAGTTCCAAGACGAAAACCACTGCTGAGCAAAAAGGACATGAAGGCTTGTCTCATTTTTGCCAGAAAACATCTTGATGATCCCCAAGACCTTTGGGGAAAATACTCTGTGGACTGACGAGACAAAAGTTGAACTTTTTGGAAGGTGTGTGTCCCATTACATCTGGCGTAAAAGTAAAACCGCATTTCAGAAAAATAACATCATACCAACAGTAAAATATGGTGGTGGTAGTGTGATGGTCTGGGCCTGTTTTGCTGCTTCAGGACCTGGAAGTTGCTGTGATAAATGGAACCATGAATTCTGCTGTTTACCAAAAAATCCTGAAGGAGAATGTCCGGCCATTTGTTCGTGACCTCAAGCTGAAGCGAACTTGGGTTCTGCAGCAGGACAATGATCCAAAACACACCAGCAAGTCCACCTCTGAATGGCTGAAGAAAAACAAAATGAAGACTTTGGAGTGGCCTAGTCAATGTCCTGACCTGAATCCTATTGAGATGCTGTGGCATGACCTTAAAAAGGCAGTTCATGCTCGAAAACCCTCCAATGTGGCTGAATTACAACAATTCTGCAAAGATGAGTGGGCCAAAATTCATCCACAGCGCTGTAAAAGACTCATTGCAAGTTATCGCAAACACTTGATTGCAGTTGTTGCTGCTAAGGGTGGCCCAACCAGTTATTAGGTTGTAGGGGGCAATCACTTTTTCACACAGGGCCATGTGGGTTTGGATGTTGTTTTCCCTTAATAATAACAACCTTCATTTCAAAACTGCATTTTGTGTTTACTTGTGTTATCTTTGACTAATATTTAAATTGGTTTGATGATCTGAAACATTTAAGTGTGACAAACATGCAAACAAATAAGAAATCAGGAAGGGGGCAAACACTTTTTCACACCACTGTAGTTTGTTGGTGATGTGGACACCAAGGAACTTGAAACTCTCGACCCGCTCCACTACAGCCCTGTCGATGATAATGGAGGCCTGTTCGGCCCTCCTTTTCCCGTAGTCCACAATCATCTCCTTTGTTTTGCTTAATCAACATCATCGGTGCCCGGGGAGTTTGTTGGGGGTTAATTGCCTTGCTCAAGAGCAGATTCTTCCACTTTGCCAGCTCGGGGAATCGAACCAGCAACCTTTTCAGTTACTGGCTCAACAATCTTAACCACTAGGCTACCTGCCACCACTAGTGTGGGGGTAAGTCTCAATGGAAATGTTGCATAATGCTGCTTTTCGACTGTAACACCAGTGTTACACTAGTGTTATACTTGGGAAATTGTGTTTCCATAGGTAGGGCTGACAGTGAGACACGGGTGCCAGCCCACGTAGATGGAAACAGAAACACACCGGGGTAAATCCTGTGTGGAATGCGCCAAAAGGGTTCAACGCTAACAGTGGATGGTGGTGATCTAGCAGTGGCTGTGTGCATTCTGTTTCCCGCTGTGAGCACACGTGTAATTATCATTTGTAATGACATCCGGTTAACACCACCAGAGACAACCAGCCCCACGTTACAGAGCACACTGTGTTAGTGAACAGCACCTCCATCTCTCTTCTCACCCTGGAGATGCCACAGAGCATGACATCTCTCCATATGATCCTATGGATTTCTTGTTGGTATTTCCACTGTCAGGGAGAACAACATAATCCCATTGACATGAGCATGGAAATCTTTTAGCCACGTTTCATGACACAGTACACCCCTCTCAATACATCCCAATACTGCAGCAATGATCTGGACACATACAGTGGGGAGAACAAGTATTTGATACACTGCCGATTTTGCAGGTTTTCCCTACTTACAAAGCATGTAGAGGTCTATAATTTTTATCATAGTTACACTTCAACTGTGAGAGACGGAATCTAAAACAAAAATCCAGAAAATCACATTGTATGATTTTTAAGTAATTAATTTGCATTTTATTGCATGACATAAGTATTTGATCACCTACCAACCAGTAAGAATTCCGGCTCTCACAGACCTGTTAGTTTTTCTTTAAGAAGCCCTCCCGTTCTCCACTGATTACCTTTATTAACTGCACATGTTTGAACTCGTTACCTGTATAAAAGACACCTGTCCACACACTCAATCAAACAGACTCCAACCTCTCCACAATGGCCAAGACCAGAGAGCTGTGTAAGGACATCAGGGATAAAATTGTAGACCTGCACAGAGCTGGGATGGGCTACAGGACAATAGGCAAGCAGCTTGGTGAGAAGGCAACAACTGTTGGCGCAATTATTAGAAAATGGAAGAAGTTCAAGATGACGGTCAATCACCCTCGGTCTGGGGCTCCATGCAAGATCTCACCTCGTGGGGCATCAATGATCATGAGGAAGGTGAGGGATCAGCCCAGAACTACACGGCAGGACCTGGTCAATGACCTGAAGAGAGCTGGGACCACAGTCTCAAAGAAAACCATTAGTAACATACTACGCCGTCATGGATTAAAATCCTGCAGCGCACGCAAGGTCCCCCTGCTCAAGCCAGCGCATGTCCAGACCCGTCTGAAGTTTGCCAATGACCATCTGGATGATCCAGTGGAGGAATGGGAGAAGGTCATGTGGTCTGATGAGACAAAAATATAGCTTTTTGGTCTAAACTCCACTTGCCGTGTTTGGAGGAAGAAGAAGGATGAGTACAACCCCAAGAACACCATCCCAACCGTGAAGCATGGAGGTGGAAACATCATTCTTTGGGGATGCTTTTCTGCAGAGGGGACAGGACGACAGCACCGTATTGAGGGGAGGATGGATGGGGCCATGTATTGCGAGATCTTGGCCAACAACCTCCTTCCCTCAGTAAGAGTGTTGAAGATGGGTCGTGGCTGGGTCTTCCAGCATGACAACGACCCGAAACGCACAGCCAGGGCAACAAAGGAGTGGCTCCGTAAGAAGCATCTCAAGGTCCTGGAGTGGCCTAGCCAGTCTCCAGACCTGAACCCAATAGAACATCTTTGGGGGGAGCTGAAAGTCTGTATTGCCCAGCGACAGCCCCGAAACCTGAAGGATCTGGAGAAGGTCTGTATGGAGGAGTGGGCCAAAATCCCTGCTGCAGTGTGTGCAAACCTGGTCAAGACCTACAGGAAACGTATGATCTCTGTAATTATAAACAAAGGTTTCTGTACCAAATATTAAGTTCTGCTTTTCTGATGTATCAAATACTTATGTCATGCAATAAAATACTAATTAATTACTTAAAAATCATACAATGTGATCTTCTGGATTTTTGTTTTAGATTCCATCTCTCACAGTTGAAGTGTACCTATGATAAAAATTACAGACCTCTACATGCTTTGTAAGTAGGAAAACCTGCAAAATCGGCAGTGTATCAAATACTTGTTCTCCCCACTGTACAGTACCTCAAGGACATTGGCCATTGAGTTTGTCCAGAAAAGAGTAGGAGGTGTGGCCATTGAGAGTAGGAGGTGTGGCCATTGAGAGTAGGAGGTGTGGTCATTGAGAGTAGGAGGTGTGGCCATTGAGAGTAAGAGGTGTGGCCATTGAGAGTAAAGACTCTCTTTTTTTAACTGGAGAAAGAAGGAGGGAGAGAGGGAGAGAGGGAGGGAGGGAGGGAGGGAGGGAGGGCCAACGGGAGGGAGGGTGGGAGGGCGAACGGGAGGGAGGGAGAGAGAGAGAGAGACGTAGAGTTGATGTAGAGTCCAGCCTGCTGTAGAGTCCAGCCAGTAAACTAGCCAGAACAGACTCAGAGCCAGCTGGATTCTTTACTGATATAACCCCTACCTGGATGTCATAACCCTAACCATAACCCCTACCTGGATGTCATAACCCTAACCATAACCCCTACCTGGATGTCATAACCCTAACCATAACCCCTACCTGGATGTTATAACACTAACCATGACCCCTACCTGGATGTCATAACCCTAACCATAACCCCTACCTGGATGTCATAACCCTAACCATAACCCCTACCTGGATGTCATAACACTAACCATAACCCCTACCTGGATGTCATAACCCTAACCATAACCCCTACCTGGATGTCATAACACTAACCATGACCCCTACCTGGATGTTATAACCCTATTATAACCCCTACCTGGATGTCATAACCCTACTATAACCCCTACCTGGATGTCATAACCCTAACCATAACCCCTACCTGGATGTCATAACCCTAACCATAACCCCTACCTGGATGTCATAACACTAACCATGACCCCTACCTGGATGTCATAATCCTACCATAACCCCTACCTGGATGTCATAACCCTAACCATAACCCCTACCTGGATGTCATAACACTAACCATAACCCCTACCTGGATGTCATAATCCTACCATAACCCCTACCTGGATGTCATAACCCTAACCCTAACCATAACCCCTACCTGGATGTCATAACCCTAACCATAATCCCTACCTGGATGTTATAACCCTACTATAACCCCTACCTGGATGTTATAACCCTACTATAACCCCTACCTGGATGTTATAACCCTACTATAACCCCTACCTGGATGTCATAACCCTAACCATAACCCCTACCTGGATGTCATAACCCTACTATAACCCCTACCTGGATGTGGTGGACGATGGCTTTGAACTGGGACGACCTCTCCATCCAGGTGTTAACCAGCTCCATGGCCCGGTCAAAGTTCTTCACGTACTCCCCGTACATCTTCAGGAAGGGGGCTAGCTTCTGCAGGATGTCACCGATGCGCGGGTTCAAATCCCTGGGAGAGAGGGGAAAGGTCAGGGTTAGAGGGAGTTGAGGCGGGGCGGGGCGGGGCGGGGCGGGGCGGGAGAGCAGTGGGTGGAGTAGGCAGGTCCGGGTCAGGGTTAGAGGGAGTTGAGGCGGGGCGGGGCGGGGCGGGGCGGGGCGGGGCGGGGCGGGGCGGGGGCGGGGCGGGGCGGGAGAGCAGTGGGTGGAGTAGGCAGGTCCGGGTCAGGGTTATGGTCAGAAAGAGGGAAAGCTTCTGGGAGCTTAATGACTCTGAGAAGTCTCTTTCCTCGAACCCCTGAATCCATGGACCTTGAAAATTGATAATTTTCTACATTATCAGGTCCCGTGTAGCTCAGTTGGTAGAGCATGGCGCTTGCAACGCCAGGGTTGTGGGTTCGTTTCCCACGGGGGGCCAGTATGAAAATGTATGCTCTCACTAACTGTAAGTCGCTCTGGATAAGAGCATCTGCTAAATGACTAAAATGTAAAACTCAAGTGTTTTTCTAAATTCTTGTTTTTCACAGTTCTTCGTTATTTGTGTGGATCCTAAACCAACTGTTCTGGTCAACATACCTTTATTAGAGGAATATATGCCCTAGTCCAGGGTTCTTCAATTCCGGTCCTGGAGGGCCAAAACACTTCTGTTTTTTATTTCTACCTGGTAGTTAATTGCACTCACCTGGTGTCCCAGGTCTGAATTAGCCCCTGATTAGAAGGAGAGGATGAAAAACAGAGGTGTTTCGGCCCTCCAGGACCGGAATTGAAGAACCCTGTCCTAGTCTCTCACTGGTTAGGCCTAGGCTGAGGGTTGGGCTGTTAGCTATAGGGGTCAGGGGTCAGGGTTTTAACTCACCACTCCTCCATGCGTTTCTCCAGGGCGGGGAGCAGGAACTGCTGGTGGAAACAGTATATAGAGCAGATGTTGGAGAAGATACCCATGACCACGTCCAGAGGGAAGGAGGAGCGGGAGCGCGCCTCCTCTAGGAGGGAGGAGCAGAACACCTGGTCCAGGAGGTGCAGCCGAGACACGTAGGCCTTCTCTGTGTGGAGGAGCTCATTGGCTATGTTGAACACACGCTGCTGCACCGACAGCTGGGAGAGGACAGAGAGAGAGAGAGAGAGAGAGAGGAGAGAGAAGAGACGAGAGAGAGAGAGAGAGAGAGAGAGAGGAGAGAGAGGAGAGAGAGAGAGAGAGAGAGAGAGAAGAGAGAGAGAGAGAGGAGAAACACAGAGACACATACACACAGAGACACACGCACACAGAGACACACACACAGAGACACATACACACAGAGAAACACAGAGACACACACACAGAGATACACACACACACACAGAGACACATACACACACACACACACAGACACACACACACACACACACACACACAGAGCCCACACACACACACAGAGACACATATACACAGAGACACACACACACAGAGACACACACACACACACACACAGAGACACACACACACACACAGAGACACACACACACACACACACACACACACACACCACACAGAGGACACACACACACACACACAGATACACAAGAGACACACACACACACAGAGACACACACACACAGAGACACACACACACACAGAGACACACACACACACAGACACACACACACACACACAGACACACACACACACAGAGACACACACACACAGAGACACACACACACACACACACAGATACACACAGAGACACACACACACACAGAGACACACACACACAGAGACACACACACACACACACAGACACACACACACACAGAGACACACACACACACAGAGACACACACACACAGAGACACACACACACAGAGACACACACACACACAAAATAAGCTAGATCAGTATTTTAACCAGGTTGTCATGGTACAACACTGGAAAATGTTGATTGTAAAAACACAACATTGGGTTTGTATATTTTCGTATGAGTCTGGCCCACCTCTGTAGAGTCCTGTCTGTCTGTTTGAGGCAGGGCCAAAGGCTGCAGATCCATCATGGGGTTGATGAGTTCAATGGTCTCGTCCCCACTCCCCTCCTCCAAGTCACTGTCCCCCTCCGAATCCCTCCCCCCCTCAGCCGACGCCCCCTCTCCCCCCGGACCCTCGGCATAACCGGAGGAGGAGGAGCTAGAGAGGCGTGGCAGTGTGAGGGCGGGACTACAGGGGTAGATTACGCGGTCCTCGTCGCCGGCGAAACACAGCTCCTCACTGTGGGACGGAGAGCTGATGCTGTCGATGCCAGAGTCCCGATTGGCCAGCTTGCCGTCCGTCTGAGGCTGGGGGTGGGACAAGTGGTCGGAGGGGATCTCTGATCGGCTCTCTGATTCTGACCCCGCCTGCTTCCTCATCTCCATGGTATCCGTGAGTCTCTCTGAGGCACTATAGCCGGACTCCATGGACAGGCGCTTGTCAGAGGCAGAGCACAACGCTCCTAGTTCATTATCATTGTCATCCTCTGGTACCTCCGTCTCCCCCAGCACCACATCAGCCAACATAGCCAGCCGCTGAGGTGGGTCCTGGAGCTCCTGGAGGTCTGGAGAGGAACCAGGGGGCCAGGCCACGAGGAGACAGCCCAGAGGGAGCTCTGAGGCTGGGGGAGAGAAGGTGCCCCCTCCTGGTCCCGTCTCGAGGACCCTGGGGGTGCAGAGACCCCCTCCCGTGATATCAGGCACCACAATGATCTGCTCCCTGTAGAGTGAACACAGATTTTGAATTAAGTCTTAAAAAACTGAAAGAACTACAGTGCCAGTCAAAAGTTTGGACACACCTACTCATTCCAGGGTTTTTCTTTATTTTTACTATTTTCTACATTGCAGAATAATAGTGAAGACATCAAAACTATGAAATAACACATGGAATCATGTAGTAACCAAATAAGTGTTAACCAAATCCAAATATATTTTATAATTGAGATTCTTCAAAGTAGCCACTCTTTGCCTTGATGACAGCTTTGCACACTCTTGGCATTCTCTCAACTAGCTTCACCTGGAATGATTTTCCAACAGTCTTGAAGGAGTTCCCACGTATGCTGAGCACTTGTTAATCCTTCTTAACCCTCCCGTTGTCCTAGGGTCAAATGACCCGCCACTGTGTTGAACCAACTTTATTAAATTTTTATATTTTTTAGATCATTTGTGAGGAGGCAGTGAGACTTTCTTTAAAGTCTCACTGCCTCCTTCTCACAAATGATCCCAAAAATATAAAAATTAAATAAAGTTGGTTCAACACAGTGGCGGGTCATTTTGACCCTAGGACAACGGGAGGGTTAATGCGTTTGAGCCAATCAGTTGTGTTGTGACAAGGTAGCCCCCCTATTTGGTAAAAGACCAAGTCCATATTATGGCAAGAACAGCTCAAATAAGCAATGAGAAACAACAGTCTATCATTATTTTAAGACATGAAGGTCAGTCAATACTGAACATTTCAAGAACTTTTAAAGTTTCTTCAAGTGCGGTCGCAAAAACTATCAAGCGCTATGATGAAACTGGCTCTCATGAGGACCGCCACAGGAAAGGAAGACCCAGAGTTACCTCTGCTGCAGAGGACAAGTTCATTAGAGTTACCAGCCTCAGATATTAAAGCCCAAATAAATGCTTCACAGAGTTCAAGTAACAGACACATCTCATCAACTGTTCAGAGGAGACTTCGTGAATCAGGCCTTCATGGTCGAATTGCTGCAACGGAACCACTACTAAAGGACACCAATAATAAGAAGAGACTTGCTTGGGCCAAGAAACACAAGCAATGGACATTAGACCAGTGGAAATGTGTCCTTTGGTCTGGAGTCCAAATTTGAGATTTTTGGTTCAAACCACTGTGTCTTTGTGAGATGCGGTGTAGGTGAACGGATGATCTCTGCATGTGTAGTTCCCACGTGAAGCATGGAGGAGGAGGGTGTGATGGTGTGGAGGTGCTTTGCTGGTGACACTGTCTGTAATTTATTTAGAATTCAAGGCACACTTAACCAGCATGGCTACCCACAAGCATTCTGCAGCGATACGCCATCCCATCTGGTTTGGGCTTAGTGGGACTATCATTTGTTTTTCAACAGGACAATGACCCAACACACCTCCAGGCTGTGTAAGGGCTATTTTACCAAGAAAGAGAGTGATGGAGTGCTGCATCAGATGACCTGGCCTCCACAATCCCCTGACCTCAACCCAATTGAGATGGTTTGGGATGAGTCGGATGGCAGAGTGAAGGAAAAAGCAGCCAACAAGTGGTTCAGTATATGTGGGAACTCCTTCAAGACTGTTGGAAAAGCATTCCAGGTGAAGCTGGTTGAGGAGAATGCCAAGAGTGTGCAAAGCTGTCATCAAGGCAAAAGGGTGGCTATTTGAAGAATCTCAAATATAAATATATTTGGATTTGTTTAACACTTTTTTGGTTACTACATGATTCCATATGTGTTATTTCATAGTTTTGATGTCTTCACTATTATTCTACAATGTAAAAAATTGTAAAAATAAAGAAAAACCCTTGATTTTACTATAACTATTTCATTAATCGCTTGAACTATGTCATTAAATCACTATAACTATGTCTTAATAGCTTGGAAATATGTCATTAATCACTATAACTATGTCATTAACACTATAACTAGGTCATTATATATTAACTATGTCATTAATCACGAGAACTAGTCATTAACGCTTGGGAACTATGTCATTAATCAATAAAAACTATGTCATGAATCACGATAAACTATGTCAGTAATCCTATAACTATGTCATTAATCGCTTGGAAACTATTCATTAATCACTATAAAAACTAGTCAGAATCACATAACTAGTCATTAATCAATATAACGATGTCATTAAACCTATAACTCTGTCATTAACACTATAACTTGTCATTAATAACTTATAAACTATGTCATTAATCAATTATAACTATGTCATTACTCCTATAAACATGTAATTAATCACTATAACTATGTCATTAATCACTATAAACTATGTCATTAATCGCTTGGAACTATGTTCATAATCACTTAACTATGTCATTAATTCATATAAACGATGTCATTAATCACTATAACTATGTTCATTAATCGCTTGGAACTATGGCATTATCACTATAACATGTCAGTAATCACTATAACTATGCATTAACACTATAAAACTATGTCATTAATAACTTTATAACTTGTCATTAATCATTGGAACTGTGTCAGTAATCACTATAAACTAGGTCATAATCAACTATAAAACTATGTCATAATCACTTGGAACTGTGTCTTAATCACTATAAAACTATGTCATTAAACACGAACTATGTCATAATCACAGAACTTATGTCATTAATCACTTGGAACGGTTGTCATTAACACTATAAAACTCTGTCATTAATCAACTATAACATGTCAAACACTAGAATATGTCATTAATCACTTGAAACTGTGTCATTTATTAATTGGAACTATGTCATAATCACTACAACTATGTCCAGTTAAACACTATAACTATGTCATAATCACTATAACTATGCATTAATCACTATAACTATGTCATTAATCACTTATAAATATGTCATTAATCACGTATAACTATGTCATATCACTTCTAACTAGTCATAAACACATAACTATGTCATTAATCACTATAAAACTATGGTCATAATCACTATAACTATTTCATTAATCAATATTAACTATCTCATTAATCACTTGGAACTGTTGTCAGTTAATTAATTGGAACTAGTCATTAATCACGACAACATGTCATTAATCACTGTAACTATGTCATAACACTATAACTGTAATTAATCACTATAACTATGTCATTAATCACTATGAACATGGTAATTAATACTTATAACTAGTCATGAATCACTTGGAACTATGTCATATTAATTGGAACATGTCATTTAAGCACTTAACTAGTCAATTAACCACTATAACTATGTCATAACCACTATAACTATGTCATTAATCACTATAACACTATGTCCATTAATCACTTATTTAACTATTGTCATTAATCACTATAACTATGTTCATGAATCACTTGGAACTGTGTCATTAATCACTATAACTATGTCAGTAATCACAGAACGATGTACATGAATCACTATAAACTATGTCATTAATCACTTGGAACTGTGTTCATAAATCACTAGAAACTATGTCATTAAACACTATAACTATGTCATTAATCACTATAACGATGTAATTAATCACTATAAACTATGGTTCATTAATCACATAACTATGTCATTAATACTATAACTATGTCAGAATAACTTATAACATGTCATTAATCACTATGAACTATGTCATTAATCACGATAACTAGTCAGTAATCACTATAAAAACTATTGTCATTATCACTATAAACTATGTCATGAATCCTTGGACTATGTCATTAATCACAGAACTAGTCAGTTAACACTAAATATGTCATTAATCACTATAACAGAATTATCATATAAACTATGTCATTAAATCACTATAAACTATGTCATTAATCGCTGGGAACTATTGTCATTAATCACTCTAACTATTGTCATTAATCACTATTTACACTATGTCATTAATCAAGATAAAGATGTAATTAATCAATATAACTATGTCATTAATCACTATAACTATGTCATTAATCGCTTGGAACTATGTCATTAATCACTATAACTATGTCATTAATCACTATAACTATGTCATTAATCGCTTGGAACTATGTCATTAATCACTATAACTATGTCATTAATCACTAGAACTATGTCATTATTCACATAAATATGTCATTAATCGCTTGGAACTATGTCATTTTAAAAAAACAAAATCACTATAAACTATGTCATTATCACTATAAACTATGTCATTAAGCACTATAATATGATCATTAATCCACTAAATATGTCATGAATCGCTTGGAACTATGTCATTAATTCACTATAAACGATTGTCATTAATCACTATAAAACATGGCATTAAGCGCTTGGAAAATATGTCATTAATCACTATAATCTATGTATTAATCACTATAACTAATTGTCATTAATCACTATAACGATGTCAGTAATCAACGATAACTATGGTTCTTAGATCACTATCACTAGTCAGTAATACTTGGAAATAGTCATTAATCACTATAAATATGCATTAATCACTATTAACTATGTCATTAATCACTATAACTATGTCATTAATCACTATACTATGTCATTAATCACTATAACTATGTCATTAATCACTGTAACTATGTCATTAATCACTTGGAACTGTGTCATTAATCACTATAACTATGTCATTAATCACTATAACTATGTCATTAATCACTATAACTATGTCATTAAATCACTTGGGAAATATGTCAGTAATCACTATAAACTATGTCATTAATCACTTAACTATGTCATTAATCACTATAACTTAGGTAATTATCACTATAAACTATTCAGGAATCCACTATAACTATGTCAGTACGCACTATATAACCTATGTCCTTAAATCACTATAAACTATGTCATTAATCACTATAAATATGTCATTAATCACTTATAACTATGTCATTAATCACCTATAACTATGTTCCAAATCACTGTAACTATGTCATTAATCACTAAACATGTACATTATCCACTATAACTATGTCATTAATCACTATAACTATGTCATTAATCACTATAACTATGTCATTAATCACTATAACTATATAATTAATCACTATAACTATGTCATTAATCACTATAACTATGTCATTAATCACTATAACTATGTCATTAATCGCTTGGGGATAACTATGTCATTAATCACTATAACTATGTCATTAACCACTATAACTATGTCATTAATCACTATAACTATGTCATTAATCACTATGAACTATGTCATTAATCACTATAACTATGTCATTAATCGCTTGGAACTATGTCATTAATCACTATAACTATGTCATTAATCACTATAACTATGTCATTAATCACTATAACTATGTCATTAATCGCTTGGAACTATGTCATTAATCACTATAACTAGTCAGAATCACTATAACTATGTCATTAATCACTATAACTATGTCATTAATTCGCTTGGAATATGTAATTTAATACTATAAATAGTCATTAATCACTATAACAGGTCATTAATCGCTTGGAAACTATGTCATGTAATGCCTAAACTATGTCATTAATCACTATAAACTATGTCATTAATCACTATAACTATGTCATTATCGCTGGAACTATGTCATTAATCACTATAAAACTATGTTAATAATCACTATAACTAGTCATAATCGCTTGGACCTATGTCATTAAATCACTATAAATATGTCATTAATCACTATAATATGTCATTAATCACTATACTATGTCATTAAGCGCTTGGAACTATGTCATTAACACTATAACGATGTCATATCACTAAACTATGTATTAATCGCTTGGAAAACTATGTCATTAAGAACTATAAAACTATGTCATTAATCACTATAACGAGTCATTATCACTATAATATGTCATTAAGCGCTTGGGAACTATGTCATTATCACATAACTATGTCATTCATCACTATAAATATGTCATTAATCGCTTGTAACTATGTCATTAATCACTATAACTATTCATTAATCACAAACTATGTCATTCATACTAAACTATTCATTAATCACTATAAACTATGTCATTAATCACTATAACTATATAATTAACATATAACATTTCATTAAATCACTTGGAAAATATGTCATTATCACTATAACCTAGTCATTAATCACTATTAAAACTATGTCATTAATCACTTGGAAATATGTCATTAATCACTATAACTATGTCATTAATCACTATAACTATGTCATTAATCACTATAACTATGTCATTAATCACTATAACTATGTCATTAATCACTATAACTATGTCATTAATCACTATAACTATGTCATTAATCACTTGGAAATATGTCATTAACCACTATAACTATGTCATTAATCACTATAACTATGTCATTAATCACTATAACTATGTCATTAATCACTATAACTATGTCATTAATCACTGTAACTATGTCATTAATCACTATAACTATGTCATTAATCACTATAACTATGTTATTAATCACTATAACTATGTCATTAATCTTATAAACTATGTCATTAATCGTTTGAAACTAGGCATTTAATCACTATAACTATGTCTTAACCACTATAACTATGTCATTAATCACTATAACTATGTCATTAATCACTATAACTATGTCATTAATCACTATAACTATGTCATTAATCACTATAACTATGTCATTAATCGCTTGGAACTATGTCATAATCACAAACTAGTCAGTAACCACTATAATATGTCATTTAATTCAATTAGAACTATGTAATAATCGCTTGGGAAACTATGTCATTAATCCACTATAACTATGTCATGAACCACTATAACTATGTCATTAACACTATAAACTATGTCATTAATACACGTATAACTAGTATAATTATCACTATAACTATGTCATTAATCACTAGAACTATGTCATTCATACTTATAACTATGTCCATTAATCACTATAACTATATAAATTAATCACTATAACTAGTCATTAATCACTATAACTATGTCAGTAATCACTATAACTATGTCATTATCGCTTGGAACTATGTTCATATCCTATAACGATGTCATTAACCACATATAACTATGTCATTAATCACTATAACTATGTCATAATCACTATTAAACTATGTCCATTAATCACTAAACTAGTCATTAATCACGATAAATATGTCATTAATCACTATAACTATGTCATTGAATCATTATAACTATGTCATTAATCACTATAACTATGTCATTTAACGCTTTGGGAAACTATGTCATTAATCACTATAACTAGTGTCAATTAATCACTATCACTATGTCATTAATCACTATAATGTCATTAATCATTATAAAATATGTCATAATCCTCTAAAACTATGTCATTAATCACTATAATATGTCATAATCATATAACTAGGTCATAATCCACTATAACTATGTATAATCATAAACTATGTCAGTAATTAATTACAACTATGTTCTTAATCATATAACTATCGTAAGTAATCCACTTAAACATGTCATGGATCACTATAACTATGTCATAATCACTATAATATGTCATTAATCCCACATAAATATGTCATTAATCACTTAACTCTGTCATTAATCACTATAACTATGTCATTAATCGGCTTGTAACTATGCATGTAATCACTATACTATGTCAGAATCACTAAACTATGTCATTAATACACTATAAACTATGTCATTAACACTATAACTATTGTCATTAATCACTAAACTATGTTCATTAATCGCTTGGAAACTATGTCATTAAACCCCTATAACTAGGTCATTAATCACTATAACTATGTCACTAATCACTTGGAACGGTGTCATTAATCACTATAACTATGTCATTAATCACTATAACTATGTCATGAATCACTTGGAACTATGTCATTAATCACTATAAACTATGTCATTAATCACTATAACTATGTCATTAATCACTATAACTATGTCATTAATCACTATAACTATGTCATTAATCACTATAACTATGTCATTAATCACTATAACTATGTCATAATCACTTATAACGATTCATGTAATCATATACCTATTGTCATTAATCACTAAAACTATGCATTAATCACTTTATAACTATGTCAGTGAATAACTTGGAACTATGCTTAATCACTATAAACTATGTCTAATCACTATAACTAGTCATTAAATCACTATAACTATGTCATTAATCACTTATAACTATGTAATTAATCACTAGAACTATGTCATTAATCAACTATAACTATGTCATTAATCACATAACTATGTCAATAATCACTTGGAAACGGGTTTTATGGTCATTAATCAATTGGATCTAGGTCATAATCACTATAACTATGTCATTAATCACTATAACTATGTCATGAATCACTTGGAACTATGTCATTAATCACTATAACTATGTATAATCACTATAACTATGTCATTAATCACTATAACTATGTCATTAATCACTATAACTATGTCATTAATCACTATAACTATGTCATTAATCGCTTGGAAACTATGTCAGGAAATCCACTATAACTAGTCATTATCACTATAAACATGTCATTAATCACTATAACTTATGTCATTAATCACTATAAAAAACTATGTCATTAATTCACTATAACTATGTCATTAATCACTATAAACTATGTCATTAATAACTAGAAACATGTCATGAAATCACTGGGAAACTATGTCATTAATCACTATAACTATGTCATTAATCACTATAACTATGTCATTAATCGCTTGGAACTATGTCATGAATCACTATAACTATGTCATTAATCACTGTAACTATGTCATTAATCACTATAACTATGGTCATAATCACTATAACTATTGTCAGTAATCACTATAAACTATGCAGTAATCACCCTATAACTATGTCAGAATCACTTGGAACTATGTCATTAATCACTATAACTATGTCATTAATCACTATAACTATGTCATTAATCGCTTGGAAAATATGTCATGAATCACTATAACTATGTCATTAATCACTATAACTATGTCATTAATCACTATAACTATGTCATTAATCACTATAACTATGTCATTAATCACTATAACTATGTCATTAATCGCTTGGAAATATGTCATTAATCACTATAACTATGTCATTAATCACTATAACTATGTCATGAATCACTTGGAACTATGTCATTAATCACTATAACTATGTCATTATCACTATTTAAACTATGTCATAATCACTATAACTATGTCATTAATCACTATAAACTATGTCATTGAATCACTAAACTATGTCATTAATCACTATTAACTATGCATAATGCTTGGAAATATGTCATGACTCACTATAACTATGTCATTAATCACTTATAAACTATGTCATAATCCACTATAAACTATGTCATTAATCACGATAACATGTAATTTGTTCCATGTAGGACTACCATGGAAAACTGAGGGCAGCTCAATACTTGACCTAGGTCAGATCCTGAGAATGACGTCTCACCTCTCAAACTTCTCGATGAGGGAGAGCACGCATGAGGTGGGGGAGGAGCTTCCCTCAGCGCGGGGGAGTGTTGGGGGTTGGCTGGCTCCTCCCCCTCTGGGATCTGCAGGCAGAGGTCTACAGGGTGGAGGCAGAGGGAGGGGCTTGTCCGGTGCCACGGGGCGTGGCCTAGCAGCACCAGCACTCGCCGCACAGGTTTTGAGGAGGATTTGGGGGCAATGAGGAGGAAATAACACAAACATACAACATGTTACTGACGAGGAGAGGAATAACAACAACATACAACATGTTACTGACTGAGGAGGAAATAACACAACATACAACATGTTACTGACTGAGGAGGAAAAAAAAAAAACACACCAACCCCCAAAAAAAAACCCATACAAAGGTTAATGACTGAGGAGGAATAACACAACATACACATGTTACTGACTTGAAAAGGAATAACACAACATACAACATGTTACTGAAGGAGGAGGAATAAACACAACATACAACATATTATGACTGAGGAGGAATAACCACAACTACAAAAACGATGTTACGACTGAGGAGGAATACACAACAAATACAACAGTTACTGACTGAGGGAATAAAACACAACATACAACATGTTACTGACTGAGGAGGAATAAAAACAACATACAACATGTTCTGACTGCAGAGGATAACACAAAACATACAACATGTTACTGACTGAGGGAGGGAATAACACAACATACAACATGTTTACTGACGAGGAGGAATAAAAACAAACATACAAACATGTTACGCCTGAGGAGGAATGAAACACAACATAACAACATGTTACTGACTGAGGAGGAATACACAAACAGACAACAGTTACGACTGAGGAGATAACACAACTACAACATGTACTGAATGAGGAGGAAATAACACAACATACTACAAACATGTTACTGACTTAGGAGGAAATAAAACACTACAACATGTTTACTGATGAGAGGAATAAACACAACATACAACAATGTGACTGACTGAGAGGAATAACAAAACATTACAACATGTTACTGACTGAGGGAGAATAACAAAAACATGACAACTGTTACTGACTGAGGAGGAATAAACACAACATACAACATGTTACTGACTGAGGAGGAATAAACCACAACATACAAAATGTACGACTGAGGAGAATAACACAACATACAAATCGTGATGGACTGAGGAGGGAATAAACACAACATACAACATGTTACGACTGAGGAGGAATAACACAACATTACAACATTGTTACGGACTGGGAGGAAGGAATTAACCAAACAATACAACATGTTACTGACTCTGAGGAGGAATAACACAACATAACAACATGTTACTGACTGAGGAGGAATAACACAACACATACAACATGTTACTGACTAGGAGGACTAACACAAAACCAACAGTTACTGACTGAGGAGGAATAACACAACATACAAACATGTGTTACTGACTGAAGAGGAAATAACACACATACAACATGTTACTGACTGAGGAGGAAATAACACAACATACAAGATGACCCGCAGATGCTAAGCTACAGGACGTTTTGCTAGCACAGACTTGGAACATGTTCCGGGGATTCTTCAGGACAGCATTGAGGAGTACACAACATCAGTCACTGGCTTCATCAATAAGTGAATCGATTGATGTAGTCCCCCACAGTGACCGTACGTACATACCCCAACCAGAAGCCATGGATTACAGGAAACATCCACACTGAGCTAAAGGGTAGAGCTGCCGCTTTCAAGGAACGGGACTCTAACCAGGACGCTTATAAGAAAATCCCGCTATGACCTCCGACGAACCATCAAACAGGCAAAGAGTCAATACAGGACTAAGATTGAATCGTACTACCACTGGCTCTGACGCTCGTCGGATGTGGCAGGGCTTGAAAACTATTACAGACTACAAAGGGAAGCACAGCCGCGAGCTGCCCAGTGACACAAGCCTACCAGACGAGCTAAACCACTTCTATGCTCGCTTCGAGGCAAGCAACACTGAAGCATGCATGAGAGCACCAGCTGTTCCGGATGACTATGTGATCACGCTCTCCGTAGCCGATGTGAGTAAGACTTTTAAGAAGGTCAACATTCACAAGGCCGCAGGGCCAGACGGATTACCAGGACGTGTACTCCGAGCATGTGCTGACCAACTGGCAAGTGTCTTCACTGACATTTTCAACATGTCCCTGACTGAGTCTGTAATACCAACATGTTTCAAGCAGACCACCATAGTCCCCGTGCCCAAGGACTCTAAGATAACCTGCCTAAATGACTACCGACCCGTAGCACTGACGTCTGTAGCCATGAAGTGCTTTGAAAGGCTGGTCATGGCTCACATCAACAGCATTATTCCAGAAAACCCTAGACCCACTCCAATTTGCATACCGCCCCAACAGATCCACAGATGATGCAATCTCTATTGCACTCCACACTGCCCTTTCCCACCTGGACAAGAGGAACACCTACGTGAGAATGCTATTCATTGACTACAGCTCAGCATTCAACACCATAGTGCCCTCTAAGCTCATCACTAAGCTAAGGATCCTGGGACTAAAACACCTCACTCTGCAACTGGATCCTGGACTTCCTGACGGGCCGCCCCCAGGTGGTAAGGGTAGGTAACAACACATCTGCCACACTGATCCTCAACACGGGGGCCCCTCAGGGGTGCGTGCTCAGTCCCCTCCTGTACTCTCTGTTCACCCATGACTGCATGGCCAGGCACGACTCCAACACCATCATTAAGTTTGCCGACGACACAACAGTGGTAGGCCTGATCACCGACAACGATGAGACAGCCTATAGGGAGGAGGTCAGAGATCTGGCCGTTGTGGTGCCAGGACAACAACCTCTCCCTCAACGTGACCAAGACAAAGGAGATGATTCTGGACTACAGGAAAAAAAAGAGGACTGAGCACGCCCCCATTCTCATCGACGGGACTGTAGTGGAACAGGTTGAGAGCTTCAAGTTCCTTGGTGTCCACATCACCAACGAACTATCATGGTCCAAACACACCAAGACAGTCGTGAAGAGGGCACGACAAAGCCTATTCCCCCTCAGGAGACTGAAAAGATTTGGCATGGGTCCTCAGATCCTCAAAAAATTCTACAGCTGCACCATCGAGAGCATCCTGACTGGTTGCATCACCGCCTGGTATGGCAACTGCTTGGCCTCCGACCGCAAGGCACTACAGAGGGTAGTGCGTACGGCACAGTACATCACTGGGGCAAAGCTTCCTGCCATCCAGGACCTCTATACCAGGCGGTGTCAGAGGAAGGCCCTCAAAGTGCCAAGCAGTCTAGGTCCAAAAGACTTCTCAACAGCTTCTACCCCCAAGCCATAAGACTCCTGAACAGCTAATCATGGCTACCCGGACTATTTGCACTGCCCCCCCCCCACCCCATCCTTTTTACGCTGCTGCTACTCTGTTAATTATTTATACATAGTCACTTTAACTCTACCCACATGTACATACTACCTCAACTACCTCAACTAGCCGGTGCCCCCGCACATTGACTCTGCAACGGTACCCCCCTGTATATATAGCCTCCCTACTGTCATTTTATTTTACTTCTGCTCTTTTTTTTCTCAACACTTTTTTTTGTTGTTGTTTTATTTTTACTTTTTTTGTTAAAAATAAATGCACTGTTGGTTAAGGGCTGTAAGTAAGCATTTCACTGTAATGTCTGCACCTGTTGTATTCGGCGCATGTGACCAATACAATTTGATTTGATTTGATTTGAAGGTGTTGGTCATCTTTGTATTTGATCTAATATCTATTTATTTAAACTACAGTAATTACAGTTTTACTGCACAGATACAGAGGAATGTAATGTCTTCTTTATTGTCCTACTTGGGATACCAATATTTTATAGTTGATATCATTAGGCAGCCACGTCGGATGTGGCAGGGCCTGCAAACTATGACGGATTACAAAGGGAAACCCAAACGCGAGCTGTCCAGTGACGTGAGCCTACCAGACGAGAATGTTTTTATTTGTATTTATTAGGGTTTCCCTTTGTAATGCGTGTGTCTGTACCTTTATGTGTGTCTCTTCACAGTCCCCGCTGTTCAATAAGGTGTATTTTTACCTGTTTTTTAAATCTGATTCTACTGCTTGCGTCAGTTACCTGATGTGGAATAGAGTTCCATGTAGTCATGTCTCTATGTAGTACTGTGCGCCTCCCATAGTCTGTTCTGGACTTGTGAGGAGACCTCTGGTGGCATGTCTTGTGGGGTATGCATGGGTGTCCGAGCTGTGTGCTAGTAGTTTAAATAGACTCGGTACATTCAGCTTGTGAACACTTCTTACAAAAACAAGTAGTGATGAAGTCAATCTCTCTTCCACTTTAAATGCCTTCTATGCGTGCTTCGAAGAAAGCAACACTGAACCATACGTAAGAGCACCAGCTGTTCCGGACGACTGTGTGATCACGCTCTCCGTAGCCGATGAGAGTAAGACGTTTAAACAGGTCAACATTCACAAGGCCGCAGGGCCAGATGGATTACCAGGACACGTACTTAGAGCATGCGCTGACCAACTGGCAAATGACACTTGCCACTTCATTTTCAAACTCTCCCTGACCCAGTCTGTAAAACCTACATGTTTCAAGTAGACCAAGTCTGGGACCAAAAGACTCATGAACAACAAATAGTTAGTTAAATAGTTAACCAAATAGCTATCCGAACTATCTGCATTCCTAACTATCCTAGTTATATGTGCATATACAGTTGAAGTTGGAAGTTTACATGCACTTAGGTTGGAGTCATTTTTCAACCACTCCACAAATTTCTCGTTAACAAACTATAGTTTTGGCAAGTCGGTTAGGACATCTACTTTGTGCATGACACAAGTAATTTTTCCAACAATTGTTTACAGACAGATTATTTCACTTATAATTCACTGTATCACAATTCCAGTGGGTCAGAAGTTGACTGTGCCATTAAATAGCTTGGAAAATTCCAGAAAATTATGTCATGGCTTTAGAAGCTTCTGATAGACTAATTTACATCATTTGAGTCAATTGGAGGTGTACCTGTGGATGTATTTCAAGGCCTACCTTCAAACTCAGTGCCTCTTTGCTTGACATCATGGGAAAATCAAAAGAAATCAGCCAAGACCTCAGAATTGTAAAAAATTGTAGACCTCCACAAGTCTGGTTCATCCTTGGGAGCAATTTCCAAACGCCTGAAGGTACCACGTTCATCTGTACAAACAATAGTACGCAAGTATAAACACCATTGAGCCACGCAGCCATCACACCGCTCAGGAAGGAGACGCGTTCTGTCACCTAGAGATGAACGTACTTTGGTGCGAAAAGTGCAAATCAATCCCAGAACAACAGCAAAGGACCTTGTGAAGATGCTGGAGGAAACAGATACAAAAGTATCTATATCCACAGTAAAACGAGTCCTATATCGACATAACCTGAAAGGCCGCTCAGCAAGGAAGAAGCCACTGCTCCAAAACCGCCATAAAAAAGCCAGACTGCGGTTTGCAACTGCACATGGGGACAAAGCTCGTACTTTTTGGAGAAATGTCATCTGGTCTGATGAAACAAAAATATAACTGTTTGGCCATAATGACCATTGTTATGTTTGGAGGAAAAAGTGGGTCGCTTGCAAGCCGAAGAACACCATCCCAACCGTGAAGCACGGGGGTGGCAGCATCATGCTGTGGGGGTGCTTTGCTGCAGGAGGGACTGGTGCACTTCACAAAATAGATGGCATCATGAGGAAGGACAATTATGTGGATATATTGAAGAAACATCTCAAGACATCAGTCACGAAGTTAAAGCTTGGTCGCAAATGGGTCTTCCAAATGGACAATGACCCCAAGCATACTTCCAAAGTTGTGGCAAAATGGCTTAAGGACAACAAAGTCAATGTATTGGAGTGGCCATCACAAAGCCCTGACCTTAATCCTATAGAAAATGTGTGGGCAGAACTGAAAAAGCGTGTGCGAACAAGGAGGCCTACAAACCTGATTCAGTTACACCAGCTCTGTTAGGAGGAATGGGCCAAAATTCACCCATCTTATTGTGGGAAGCTTGTGGAAGGCTACCCGAAACGTTTGACCCAATTTAAACAATTTAAAGGCAATGCTACCAAATACTAATTGAGTGTATGTAAACTTCTGACCCACTGGGAATGTGATGAAAGAAATAAAAGCTGAAATAAATCATTCTCTCTACTATTATTCTGACATTTCACATTCTTAAAATAAAGTGGTGATCCTAACTGCCCTAAAACAGTGCATTTTTACTAGGATTAAATGTCAGGAATTGTGAAAAACTGAGTTTAAATGTATTTGGCTAAGGTGTATGTAAACTTCCGACTTCAACTGTGTATATCTCACTACCTCTTTCACATTGACTCAGTACTGGTACCCCAGACAGGACCCTGAACAGTTTCAACCCCCAAAGCCATAAGACTGCTAAATAGTTAGTTACATAGCTACCCGGAATATCTGCATTGAACCTTTCAGCACTAACTTTTTGGACTCATCACATACGCTGCTGCTACTGTTTATTATCTGTCACTTTGTCCCTAGTTATATGTACATATCTACCTCAATTACCTTGTACCCCTGCACATCGACTCAGTACTGGTACCCTGTGTATAGTATATATAGTATTTGGTATATATTTATCGTTATTCATTGTGTATTTATATTACTTGTTTTACTTATCTATTATTTCTCTATTTTCTTTAACTCTGCGTTGTTGGGAAGGGCCCGTAAGTCAGCATTTCACTGTTAGACCACACCTCTTGTTTACGAAGCATATGACAAATAAAATGTGATTTGATTAGATTTTGATTTACCTTGTGGTTTAGGCCCAGGTAAGGGAGGACGTGTCTTGAGGGCGGTGGAGGGCACTTCTTCTTGAGGAGTTCCACTCTCATCTTCTCCTCCATTACAGCCGTGTCCAGCGGGGTGCAGCAGGGCCCTGGGGGGCTGCAGACCCAGGGGCCCGGAGGTTTGGGGGCCGGGGTCTGAGCTGAGGCGAGGGGTCTGTGTCTGGGTGTCTGAGTCGTCGTCGTGGGCCCCGAGGCATGCACCGTGAGCACCAGGCTCCAGGGATAGGCTCTTAGTCATCAGCCGAGGACTGGAGGAGGACGGGCCTGGGGGAGACGATAGAAATGTATTTGTAAAGCCCTTTTTACATCAGCAGTTGTAACAAAGTGCTTATACAGAAACCCAGCCTAAAACCCCAAAGAGCAAGTAATGGTGATGTTGAAGCACGGTGTCTGTGAAAAACTCCCTAGAAAGGCAGGAACCTAGGAAGAAACCTACAGAGGAACCAAGGTCAGAGGAACCAGGACATCAGTTTCATAAAACACATACATATACATTATGGAGTATTTAATACTGGACTGGAGGAGGACGGGCCTGGGGGAGAGAGGGAGACAAGGAGGGACCAGGGCCGTCACCAGAGTTTCATAACACTCGGGCCTCAGTCCTGAAGACCAGGGGATGAGGGGTTTGTGGGTTGGAAAAACAAGGTCCTTTTTCTAAAAAATAATTTCCTGCAATTCTACATCATTTTACATGACTGGAGACATCGCAATAATATACCACACACAATGAATCTGAGATCAATACGACCAACGTGTCTTAAATGCAACCAATAGTATAGGCCAATGGAAAGAGTGGATACACAGATTTTAGGCCTACTTTCCAGTGGCACTCACCTATTCAGAAACAGATTCTTCCTGCGATTGTATTTTTAAATATTGCCAAATACGGTGCCTTGCAAATTGAAAAATTGGACATACACTAAACAGTCAAAATTGGTGAAGTGAAATGAAAAAAATAACTTGTTTCAAAAAAATGCTAAAAAATAAATAACGGAAAAGTGGTGCGTGCATATGTATTCACCCCCTTTGCTATGAAGCCCCTAAATAAGATCTGGTGCAACCAATTACCATCAGAAGTCACATAATTATATAAATAAAGTCCACCTGTGTGCAATCTAAGTGTCACATGATCTCAGTATATATACACCTGTTCTGAAAGGCCCCAAAGTCTGCAAACCACTAAGCAAGGGGCACCACCAAGCAAGCGGCACCATGAAGACCAAGGAGCTCTCCAAACCGGTCAGGGACAAAGTTGTGGAGAACTACATATCAGGGTTGGGTTATAAAAAAATATCCGACATTTTGAACATCCCACGGAGCACCATTAAATCCATTATAAAAAAATGGAAATATGGCATCACAACAAACCTGCCAAGAGAGGGCTGCCCACCAAAACTCACAGACCAGGCAAGGAGGGCATTAATCAGAGAGGCAACAAAGAGACCAAAGATAACCCTGAAGGAGCTGCAAAGCTCCACAGCGGAGATTGGAGTATCTGTCCATAGGACCATTTTAAACCGTACACTCCACAGAACTCGGCTTTACGGAAGAGTGGCCAGAAAAAAGCCATTGCTTAAAGAGAAAAATTAGCAAACACGTTTAGTGTTCGCCAAAAGGCATGTGGGAGACTCCCCAAACACATGGAAGAAGGTACTCTGGTCAGATGAGACTAAAATTGAGCTTTTTGGCCATCAAGGAAAACACTATGTCTGGCACAAACCCAAAGACTCTCATCCCCACGAGAACACCATCCCCACAGTCAAGCATGGTGGTGGCAGCATCATGCTGTGGGGATGTTTTTCATCGGAAGGGACTGGGAAACTGGTCAGAATTGAAGGAATGATGGAAACCTTTTTCAGTCTTCCAGAGATTTGAGACTGGGACGGAGGTTCACCTTCCAGCAGGACAATGACCCTAAGCATACTGCTAAAGCAACACTCAAGTGGTTTAAGGGGAAACATTTACAGTGGGGGAAAAAAGTATTTAGTCAGCCACCAATTGTGCAAGTTCTCCCACTTAAAAAGATGAGAGAGGCCTGTAATTTTCATCATAGGTACACGTCAACTATGACAGACAAAATGAGATTTTTTTTCTCCAGAAAATCACATTGTAGGATTTTTAATGAATTTATTTGCAAATTATGGTGGAAAATAAGTATTTGGTCAATAACAAAAGTTTCTCAATACTTTGTTATGTACCCTTTGTTGGCAATGACACTTTCCTTTACACGGATCAGTCGTCCTGGTCCCTTTGCAGAAAAACAGCCCCAAAGCATGATGTTACCACCCCCATGCTTCACAGTAGGTATGGTGTTCTTTGGATGCAACTCAGCATTCTTTGTCCTCCAAACACGACGAGTTGAGTTTTTACCAAAAAGTTCTATTTTGGTTTCATCTGACCATATGAAATTCTCCCAATCCTCTTCTGGATCATCCAAATGCACTCTAGCAAACTTCAGACGGGCCTGGACATGTACTGGCTTAAGCAGGGGGACACGTCTGGCACTGCAGGATTTGAGTCCCTGGCGGCGTAGTGTGTTACTGATGGTAGGCTTTGTTACTTTGGTCCCAGCTCTCTGCAGGTCATTCACTAGGTCCCCCCGTGTGGTTCTGGGATTTTCACCGTTCTTGTGATCATTTTGACCCCACGGGGTGAGATCTTGCGTGGAGCCCCAGATCGAGGGAGATTATCAGTGGTCTTGTATGTCTTCCATTTCCTAATAATTGCTCCCACAGTTGATTTCTTCAAACCAAGCTGCTTACCTATTGCAGATTCAGTCTTCCCAGCCTGGTGCAGGTCTACAATTTTGTTTCTGGTGTCCTTTGACAGCTCTTTGGTCTTGGCCATAATGGAGTTTGGAGTGTGACTGTTTGAGGTTGTGGACAGGTGTCTTTTATACTGATAACAAGTTCAAACAGGTGCCATTAATACAGGTAACGAGTGGAGGACAGAGGAGCCTCTTAAAGAAGAAGTTACAGGTCTGTGAGAGCCAGAAATCTTGCTTGTTTGTAGGTGACCAAATACTTATTTTCCACCCTAATTTACAAATAAATTCATTAAAAATCCTACAATGTGATTTTCTGGAAAAAAAATTCTCTATTTGTCTGTCATAGTTGACGTGTACCTATGATGAAAATTACAGGCCTCTCTCATCTTTTTAAGTGGGAGAACTTGCACAATTGGTGGCTGACTAAATACTTTTTTTCCCCACTGTAAAATGTCTTGGAATGGCCTAGTCAATATTAGTCTTGGAGTCGCTATACATGTGTGTTATAGCTAGCTAGCTAGTGTGTCTGTGAGATGTCTCATATTAGTCTGAGTAACTAGACCTGTGTGTTGTAGCTAGCTAGCTAACGTTGGTCTGTGAGATGTCTCATATTAGTCTTGGAGTAACTATACCTGTGTGTTGTAGCTAGCTAGCTAACGTTGGTCTGTGAGATGTCTCATATTAGTCTGAGTAAATATACCTGTGTGTTGTAGCTAGCTAGCTAACGTGGGTCTGAGAGATGTCTCATATTAGTCTGAGTAACTATACCTGTGTGTTGTAGCTAGCTAGCTAACGTTGGTCTGTGAGATGTCTCATATTCTACCCCATGCTGCTACAGTAGTAATCCAGACAGTACACAGTGATTAATTATTATTATTGAATGTGGAATAGTGTTTTCGTCATTCTCTTACAGACAATCCACTTGGTGGCCTACAGATTCTTATTGGAGTTTGTCTGAAAACAAGACATGTCTTCTTATTTGCTGCATTGACAGACTAATCTACTGTTTTATTAAAACATATTTACTTGCCAACAAACGAAAGTTTGCATCATTTTATTATTATTTTTGCTACATACTTCTCTATATATAGTGTATCTCTATTAGAATCCACTAATATGAAGGGGTGTCCACATACTGCTGTATATATAGTGTATCTCTATTAGAATCCACTAATATGAAGGGGTGTCCACATACTGCTGTATATACAGTGTTTCTCTATTAGAATCCACTAATATGAAGGGGTGTCCACATACTGCTGTATATATAGTGTATCTCTATTAGAATCCACTAATATGAAGGGGTGTCCACATACTGCTGTATATATAGTGTATCTCTATTAGAATCCACTAATATGAAGGGGTGTCCATCATACTGCTGTATATATAGTGTATCTCTATTAGAATCCACTAATGTGAAGGGGGTGTCCACATACTGCTGTATATATAGTGTATCTCTATTAGAATCCACTAATATGAAGGGGGTGTCCATCATACTGCTGTATATATAGTGTATCTCTATTAGAATCCACTAATATGAAGCGGTGTCCTCATACTTGCTGTATATACAGTGTATCTCTATTAGAATCCACTAATATGAAGGGGTGTCCACATACTGCTGTATATATAGTGTATCTCTATTTAGAATCCACTAATGTGAAGGGGTGTCCACATACTGCTGTATATACAGTGTATCTCTATTAGAATCCACTAATGTGAAGGGGTGTCCACATACTGCTGTTATATACAGTGTATCTCTATTAGAATCCACTAATGTGAAGGGGTGTCCACATACTGCTGTATATACAGTGTGACTGTTAGAATCCACATGTGAAGGTCAGAGTCAATAGGCTTTAATATAGTGGATCTCTATTAGAATACTAATAAGGGTGGTCACCATTACTGTGGTTAAAACCGGTTCCACGGTCTATTGGTCACATTGACCATTCAGGAATTAGGCCGTTGTATATTATTTAAAAATAATTATTATTATTAATTAATGCTGTTTTTTACCGCATTCACGGCGTTATTCATTATCTATAGGATTAGCATCTTTGTATGATATTATTATATTATTATTGAAGGATTATTATTAGATTAGTATTATCTAGATTATTATCTATATAATTATTAGTCTATATTATATTAGCTATATTATTATTCTATAATGTATTAATCTATATTAATGATCTATATTATTATTAATCTATATTATTATCTATTTTATTATCTATATTATTATCTATATTATTATTATCTATATTATTATCTATATTATTATTATCTATATTATTATTATTATCACTGCATTGTTGCGCTCTCAAGTAGGAATTTCCCTGTCCTGTTTTACACCTTATATCCTGTGCACGTGGCAAATAAACTGTGAAACTTGAAACGTGATCAAAAGTAAATAGTGCACTACATAGGGAATAGGGTTTAGTGGGTTATAGTGTTAGTGAAGACAGAGCAGAGTAGAGTCTGCAGTGTGTAAAAACCCTCAGTCCTCCAGGGGATGCGTGTGTGTGTGCGTGCGTGTGCATGTGCGTGTGTGTGTGTGTGTGTGTGTGTGTGTGTGTGTGTGTGTGTGTGACCTGACATGCAAAATGCAATACATTCGCAGACAGACTGCTGACGAGGCATGGTTGTGGTTTTCTACGCCCCTAGGGGAACAGAGGAGTAAGAGGATAACAAATGACTTTCTGAAATAAAAAGGCTTTACTGTTGACAGACACTGAAAGATAAACACTACTCGATGGGTGTGATCGACCCACTTTGGCTTTTTACAAACTCATACATTTACCGAAGACAGTGTGAGTATAGAAAACTTCTGAAACAATGGATGTCTTAAAGGCTCAAACTGTAATTTCTGACCTTGGAGGCGGGGAAATGTGACCAAATTCTTAGACAGTGCTACACTATATATACAGCAGTATGAGGACACCCCTTCATATTAGTGGATTCTAATAGAGATGCACTATATATACAGCAGTCTGAGGACACCCCTTCATATTAGTGGATTCTAATAGAGATACACTATATATACAGCAGTATGTGGACACCCCTTCATATTAGTGGATTCTAATAGAGATACACTATATATACAGCAGTGTGTGGACACCCCTTCATATTAGTGGATTCTAATAGAGATGCACTATATATACAGCAGTATGAGGACACCCCTTCATATTAGTGGATTCTAATAGAGATACACTATATATACAGCAGTATGAGGACACCCCTTCATATTAGTGGATTCTAATAGAGATACACTATATATACAGCAGTATGAGGACACCCCTTCATATTAGTGGATTCTAATAGAGATACACTATATATACAGCAGTATGATGGACACCCCTTCATATTAGTGGATTCTAATAGAGATACACTATATATACAGCAGTATGTGGACACCCCTTCATATTAGTGGATTCTAATAGAGATACACTATATATACAGCAGTATGAGGACACCCCTTCATATTAGTGGATTCTAATAGAGATGCACTATATATACAGCAGTATGTGGACACCCCTTCATATTAGTGGATTCTAATAGAGATACACTATATATACAGCAGTATGAGGACACCCCTTCATATTAGTGGATTCTAATAGAGATACACTATATATACAGCAGTGTGTGAACACCCCTTCAAATTAGCGAAATCGGCTATTTCAGCCACACCCGTTGCTGACAGCCATGAAATCTCCATAGACAAACACTGGCAGTAGAATGGCCTTACTGAAGAGCTCAGTGATTTTCAACGTGGCACCATCATACGGATGCCACCTTTCCAACAAATCAGTTCGTCAAATTTCTGCCCTGCTAGAGCTGCCCCGGTCAACTGGAAGTGCTGCTCCCAGGCTGCCCATCAATACTCACAGCTGTCACCATAGTTACGCACATCAGCGCTTCATTGGACTCACCTGAACTTCATCACTGCTTGGTTACCTCCCCTATATCTGTCTGTTCCTCAGTTTGATCCCCGTGCCTGCATTGATGTTGTTTTGTTTCTCTTGTCCAGACGCTGTTCTTGCTTTGTTTCATGTCTATTTATTATTAAATCTTCACCCTGTACTTGCTTCCTGTCTCCCTGCGTCTGTCTTTACAGTTATTGTGAAGTGGAAACATCTAGGAGCAACAACGGCTCAGCCAGCGAAGTGGTAGGCCACACAAGCTCACAGACTAACTGACATTTCCACATCCCACTCTAAAAACCTGTCTGTCTTAAGCCTAACTGACAGGGCTGACAGGACTCCCGAGTGGCGCAGCGGTCTAAGGCGCTGCATCTCAGTGCTTGAGGCGTCACTACAGACCCCCCTGGTTCGATTCCAGGCTGTGTCACAACCGGGCCGTGATTGGGAGTCCCAGAGGGCGGAGCACAATTGGCCCAGCGTCGTCCGGGTTTGGCCGGGGTAGGCCGTCATTGTAAATAAGATTAGTTCTTAACTGACTTGCCTAGTTAAATAAAGGTAAAAAAATAAATAAAAAAAATGTCCACATCCCACTCTAAAAACCTCTATGTCTTATGTAAATTATACTAACTTAATGTAAATTAAACTAACCCAATGTAAATTAAACTAATTTAATGTAAATATGGTCCTCTGTAGCTCAGCTGGTAGAGCACGGCACTTGTAACGCCAAGGTAATGGGTTCGATCCCCGGGACCACCCATACACAAGAAAAATGTATGCGCGCATGACTGTAAGTCGCTTTGGATAAAAGCGTCTGCTAAATGGCTTATTATTATTAAATTATACTAACTTCATGTATATGCAGTCTGGCGACTCTCAACAGACACAAACATAAGGCTCAATAAAATCTCAGATGCTTTTGGAAAGTAAACTCAAAATCTGCATAGGAAGGGAAATATTTGCATTGCTAAAGTACCGTCAGTTCGTTTGTGTGATTCTCCAGAGGAAAACCCAAGTACTGTTGCTACAGGGCTGCTGTACTGCAGCATGATGGGTAATGAATGGTGCTTATGGGAAATAATAAAATAGCAATTATTAAGTAGAAATAATTTGGGCTATGAAAGACGTGTGTGTGTGTGTGTGTGTGTGTGTGTGTGTGTGTGTGTGTGTGTGTGTGTGTGTGTGTGTGTGTGTGTGGGATGGATACGGCCTCTGAGAGCAGATTGTAAACCACTGCTATTCATTACAGCGCTTCGAATAATTCTTTCTATACCATCATTCTATAAAAATTAGAAATAAATCTGTAAAACATTGCTCCAAAAGTATTTGCCATTTCATCATCAGTACCCAGCCTCGGTTAGCGGATTATATTGCCAAGCTACCTTCAGATGAATGCGCTGTCTGTAAGTCACTCTGGATAAGAGCGTCTGCCAAATGACAAACATTTAAATGTAAATGGGTTGCCTGGCGTGATGCATTGGACACCTCACACCTGCAGTGTTTTCCATAGACGTTAAAATGCAGAGGCATCCCAATAATCACTTCAATAAGCCACAGTGTTTTCCATAGACGTTAAAATGCAGAGGCATCCCAATAATCACTTCAATAAGCCACAGTGTTTTCCATAGACGTTAAAATGCAGAGGCATCCCAATAATCACTTCAATAAGCCACAGTGTTTTCCATAGACGTTAAAATGCAGAGGCATCCCAATAATCACTTCAATAAGCCACAGTGTTTTCCATAGACGTTAAAATGCAGAGGCATCCCAATAATCACTTCAATAAGCCACAGTGTTTTCCATAGACGTTAAAATGCAGAGGCATCCCAATAATCACTTCAATAAGCCACAGTGTTTTCCATAGACGTTAAAATGCAGAGGCATCCCAATAATCACTTCAATAAGCCACAGTGTTTTCCATAGACGTTAAAATGCAGAGGCATCCCAATAATCACGTCAATAAACCACAGTGTTTTCCATAGACGTTAAAATGCAGAGGCATCCCAATAATCACTTCAATAAGCCATTTTAAACACATTTCTGCTGACAGTCTGCTAACAATCTGCCAAACTAATAGAATATTCACGAAGCAGTAGTCAAACCAGGGATCTGATTGGCTGTATTGATGTTTAGTATCAGGAAGGGCTTCCTGAATAATGATTGGTTATATTGTGCTTGACAGGCAGACCAGTATGTGGCCGTATACGAGGCACGTCCAATGTATGTATTGAATATATGTCTAGTGTGTAGTGTACCGTGTCTATTTTGTATTAGATATATATTAGATATTCATGTTTATCCTATCCTATTAGATATTCATGTTTATCCTCTCCTATTAGATATTCATGTTTATCCTATTAGATATTCATGTTTATCCTATCCTATTAGATATTCATGTTTATCCTCTCCTATTAGATATTCATGTTTATCCTATTAGATATTCATGTTTATCCTATCCTATTAGATATTCATGTTATCCTATCCTATTAGATATTCATGTTAATCTTATCCTATTAGATATTCATGTTTATCCTTATCCTATTAGATATTCATGTTTATCCTATTAGATATTCATGTTTATCCTATCCTATTAGATATTCATGTTTATCCTATTAGCCAAGTGATGAGGTCATCATGAGACAGAATTCAGCCCACTATGTAGGGAGTAGGGTAACATTAGGTATGCAGCTAGGATGTATTTGAACACAGAAAGACTACAAGCTGCAGATGCTGTTTTGTTCTCTTCTGGTTTATTTCTGTTGTCCAGCTATTTATATCCTCATTATAACCAGATTGTCTTCTAACAAGACTGTGTGTGTGCGTGTGTGTTGTGCGTGCGTGCGTGTGTGTGCGTGTGCGTGCATGTGTGTGCATGTGTGTGTGTGTGTGTGTGTGTGTGCGTGCGTGTGTGTGTACTGTGTGCGTGGTTGTGTGTTGTGTGTGTGTGTGTGTGTGCTGTGTGTGTGTACGTGTGTGTGTGTGTGTGTGTGTGGGTGTGTACGTGTGCGTGCGTGTGTGTGTGTGTGTGGGTGTGTACGTGTGCGTGTGCGTGCACGTGCTTCTGCCCTTCATCATTAGCTTGTCTGCTAAGAAGACATAACTGAACACTACACAGTGAGGACTGTGATGAAGAGATGAGCCTCTCCAACTCCAACTGCTCCTGTGGTTTGTTCCAAAGCATTCGGAAAGTACTCAGACCCCTTGACTTTGTCCACATTTTTATTTACGTTACAGCCTTTTTCTAAAATGGATTAAATGGTTTCCCCCCCCTCATTAATCTACACACAATATCCCATAATGGCAAAGCAAAAACAGGTTTTTAGAAAATGTTGCTAATTTATAAAAAAAATACATAAAATAGAAAAAGATCACATTTACATAAGTATTCAGACCCTTTACTCAGTACTTTGTTGAAGCACCTTTGGCAGCGATTACAGCCTCAAGTCTTCTTGGGTATGACGCTACAAACTTGGCACACCTGTATTTTGGGAGTTTCTCCCATTCTTCTCTGCAGATCCTCTCAACCTTTGTCAGGTTGGATGGGGAGCGTCACTGCACAGCTATTTTCAGGTCTCTCCAGAGATGTTTGATCGGGTTCAAGTCCGGGCTCTGGCTGGGCCACTGAAGGACATTCAGAGACTTGTCCCAAAGCCACTCCTGTATTGTCTTGGCTGTGTGCTTATGGGTCGTAGTCCTGTTGGAAGTTGAACCTTCGCCCAGTCTGAGGACCTGAGCGCTCTGGAGCAGGTTTGCATCAAGGATCTCTCTGTACTTTGCTCTGTTCATCTTTCCCTCTTTCCTGACTAGTCTGCCAGTCCCTGCCGCTGAAAAACATCCCCACAGCATGATGCTGCCACCACCATGCTTCACTGTAGGGATGGTGCCAGGTTTCCTCCAGACATGATGCTTGGCATTCAAGCCAAAGAGTTCAATCTTGGTTTCATCAGACCAGAGAATCTTGTTTCTCATGGTCTGAGAGTCCTTTAGGTGCCTTTTGGCAAACTCCAAGCGGGCTGTCATGTGCCTTTTACTGAGGAGTGGCTTCCATCTGGCCACTCTACCATAAAGGCCTGATTGGTGGAGTGCTGCAGAGATGGTTGTCCTTCTGGAAGGTTCTCCCATCGCCATAGAAGAACTCTGGAGCTCTGTCAGAGTGACCATCAGGTTCTTGGTCACCTCCCTGACCAAGGCCCTTCTACCCCGATTGCTCAGTTTGGCCGGGCAGCCAGCTCTAGGAAGAGTCTTGGTGGTTCCAAACTTCTACCATTTAAGAGTGATGGAGGCCACTGTGTTCTTGGGGACCTTCAACGCTGCGGAAATTTTTTGGTACCCTTCCCCAGATCTGTGCCTCGACACAATCCTGTCTCGGAGCTGTACGGACAATTCCTTCGACCTCATGGCTTGGTTTTTGCTCTGACATGCACAGTCAACAGTGGGACCTGATATAGACAGGTGTTTGCCTTTCCAAATCATGTCCAATCAATTGAATTTACCTCAGGTGGACACCAATCAAGTTGTAGAAACATCTCAAGGATGATCAATGGAAACAGAATGCACCTGAGCTCAATTTCGAGTCTCATAGCAAAAGGGGCTGAATACTTATGTAAATAAGGTATTTTTGTTTTTTATTTGTAATACATTTGCAAAAATTTATAAAAACCTGTTTTGTCTTTGTCATTGTGGGGTATTGTGTGTAGATTGATGAGGAAAAACATGTATTTTATCCATTTTAGAATAAGGCTGGTAACGTAACAAAAAGTGGAAAAGTCAAGGGGTTTGAATACTTTCCAACATGTGTG
>LR778276.1:48710813-48865813 GCA_902810595.1 Coregonus sp. 'balchen'
AAGGGGGAAAAAACCCCAAAACCCCCCCCAAACAACCAACAACCAAAACAAAAACCCCCCCCCCCAAAACGAGTAACCTATTAGACTGGGTAACCTATTAGACTGGGGAACCTATAGACTGGGTTAACCTATAGACTGTGTTAACCTTATAACTTATTAGACTGGGTTACCTATTAACTGGGTACCTTACTGGGTTAACCTATTATAACCCTATTAGACTGGGTTAACCTATTAGACTGGGGTAACCTATTATAACTTATTAGACTGGGGTAACCTATTAGACTGTGGTACCTATTAGACTGGGGTAACCAATTATAACTTATTAGACTGGGGTAACCTATTAGACTGGGTAACCTATTAGACTGGGTTAACCTATTAGACTGGGTTAACCTATTATAACTTATTAGACTGGGGTAACCTTTTAGACTGGGGTTAACCTATTAGACTTCCAAACAGGAATACAAATAATTACATTCAGTTAGATGTATCTGTACAAAGACACAATGCACTTTGTGGATTGATCTAGATAGCTGTAAATATAACTGATTTAGATAGAACTGATTTAGCTACGGATTTGTTCAGAGAAGACTTACCTAACTAGTCAGCCAGTTCCAGCTACTACTCAACCTTTGCTTGTAGCAGGGCTGGCGGACCAGAGCAGGAAGTTGGGGGTCAATCCATTTTTGTCTGGAGTCGCTCAGTCGTTTCTCCTCCGTATAGAATCCCATGTCCTTCTGTTGAAATGAGTGGCTATATTTTCACTGTCCCATCCCCCCTCTCTCTCTCTCTCTCTCTCTCTCTCTCTCTCTCTCCCTCTCTCTCTCTCTCTCCCCCTCTCTCTGTTTCTCTCTCTCTCCCACTCTTCATCTTCTCTCGCTCTCTTTCACTAAGACTTTAATCAAATTATCCCTCCCTTCCCTTGACCTTGTCTTCAGCAGGAGCAGCTTGGAGTTATTCACGCACACATTGTGCACACACACGGACGCTACATGCACACACACACACTCACACTCACACACACACACACTCACACTCACACACACACACTCACACAGAGCCACCTAGACAAAACCTATGTCAGCACACACACACACACACACACACAAAACACAGCCATTGTTGACCATAAAGGATATTCAGATTCAGTTATACAGCTACAAGGAAAATACAATTATACTTCATTAGAGTCATATGAGTTTTAATCTTCATCAACATCACCATCATCACCATCATCTTCATCATCAGCGATATCAATCATTGTCATAATCATTGTCATCAACATAAGTTACATTCTCATCGTTTCAGTTGATTAAATATTTAATTTGATTTAATACTTTAAACACTTAAAGTATTTCATGTTTCATCCATTTCACTCTTTTTTTCCATAAGAATAAAGGTTAGCAGAAGATTGAAGAATGACAAAGTATTTACAGCATGAGAGAGAGAAAGAGAGAGAGAGAGAGAGAGAGAGATAGAGAGAGAGAGAGAGGAGAGAGAGAGGAGAGAGAGAGCTTAAGCGCGCTATCTCTCTCCTCTAGATCTACGCATCGCTCTATCTCTCTGTGCTCTCTTCCTCTCTCCTTCCCCTCTCTCTCTCTCTCTAGATCTCTCTCTCTCTCTCTCTCTCCGCTCGCCTCTCCCTCGCTCTCTCGTCTCTCTCTCTCTCTCTCTCTCGCTCTCTTGCTCTCTCTCTCTCTGCTCTCTCGCCCCTCGGCCTCCTACTCTCCTCCTCTCCTCTTGTCTGCTCTCTGCTGCGCTCTCCTCCCCTCTCGCTCTCCTTGTCCTCGCTCTCTCTCCCTCCTCTCTCCTAGCCTCTTTCGCTCTCTCCGTCTCTCGCTCCTCACTCTCTCTCTCTCGCTGCTCTCTCTCTCTGCTCGGCTCTCCGCTCTTCATGTCTTCGATAGAGATAAAGCCCAGTAGGCTGGTGACTCACTGCATTCATTCCACTCTATTATGATGTGTATTGTACTGAGTGCAGAGAGACAGACATGATGGCAGCCTTGATAATAAAAACACTTAAAATGCAGGGAGCATCTGTAGAATTCACATTTAAATCTTGAATTACCTTTTCGTAACTAAGTCTTATTTCTTTAATCTCACAGTTTTTTTTATCTGGTACTAATAGGGATGTGAGTTAGATTCCCGGTGAGCTTCACGGCGCTGTGTGTGCAGGCCCAGAGTCAGTGGGCTTTATCAGACAAGGCTGGCCCCATCACACTGACACACGGCTCCAACAACTGCCATCTGACACAGAACTTATGCCTCAGCCACTGAAAAGGCTCTTCTTTTTTGAAAAGGTTATTCGAGGAACCCCTCTGAAAAGGTTATTCGAGGAACCCCTCTGAAAAGGGTCTTCGAGGAACTCCTGTGTAAAGGTTCAAAACCATAACCTTTTTGTGATGGGAGTGGTCCGACTTTGAACCTTTTTAAATAATATATTGTAGAGGTGGCAGCCTATGAGAGAATTGGAGGCATGGCTTTCTGATAGTTATTTTTTTTGGGCACCGTTAGAGTAAATGTCATTCCTGTTAATCAAGTTAAGTTCGTACACTGCAAAGGTCAATTTTTCTTCAATATTTATGCATATTACATATTCATTCCTATAAAATATTAATAATATTAACATTGCTGATATAGTGGTAACTTTTCCAAACTTCAGGATTTGCATAGGCTCTTGAGGAACTCGTACAAAGCCACAAAACTGTCAGCATTCAACCTTAACATGTGATGACATTACAACAGGACAGATGAACAGGAAATGACATTTACTCTAACGGGTGACCAAAAAAATTATCTATCTTATGGCCACACCCCTACTAAGCCACGCCTCCACTCCAGGGTTCCTCCAGGAACCTGTTGCTACATTGTAATATTAAAGGTTCCTCCAAGAACCCCACAACTAATCGAAGATGCAAATATGAACCATTGACTAGCAATCGTTCCTTGAGGAACTCCAGGGGGTTCCTCGAGGATTTCCAGGGTTCCTCGAGTCACCACTAATTCTAAGAGTGTAGGGTTGCAAAAATTCCCAGTTTTCCAGAAGTCCTGGTTGGAAGACTCCTGGAATTACGAGGAAATCAGCAGGGAATCTGAGAATTCTCTAACCAGGATTTCTGGAAAACCAGGGAATATTGGGAAAGTTCCAGGAATTTTGCAACCGTAGTAACTACTGTATAATGAAATAATTACAGTAGTCTTGATATGAGAGTGAATCTCTCATAACAAGTTCATTCATTAAACAAGTATAGAAACATGCAGCAGATAGAGAAATCATTATTCTGTTTTCATTTATTCATTAAAAATCATTTGTAGATAAATAAAATACTTTAAATAAATAATTGAAAGAAGGTACTGTATTGTATAGGCGTCTTTCGCCACACCAGTGTGGGCCTTCAGCCTCTGTTGTACACATGAATTACGTTCTATAATGCAGCGTGTTGACATGACAAGATCACTATTATTATTTCTATATGGTAACAGCCCCACTACAGTGCTAGATAGACAACATCTCTCTCTCTCTCAGACAACACTTTGCTTCACAATCACCTTCTAATTCTGCAATCAGCAATAATTATCCAAGTCATGAATATGATCAAAATAATCCCTGCTGGAATCGACAAATAGCACAGTGATCACACAACGCAGCCCATTGTTTTACGTCAGAAAGAGCGACGATTCCGCCCGCACGGTCGGTTGAGGGACGAGTGTGGTGTAGGAGTGAGGCCTCCTGACGTAAGACAGACAACGAATGCAGTCCGGTTCACTGTACGTATGTGCGTTAGAGTGGGGTTAACCGTTAAAGGTAGGGTTGCAAAATTCCGGTAACTTTCCCACATCCCGATTTGGAGGTTCTATAAGGAATTGTTTTAAGAAGGTCATACCAAGGATCATTTAACTATGATTTTGAATTTTTTAAGACCCCTTGGAAGTATCTCAAAATATATATATAACAATAGGGTTGAATGGCGGGAACCCGGTTACCGGGATTTACCGGGATTTACCACCAAAAAAACCACTCCCTTTTCCCGGGATAAATAACTGTGAGAAACCAGTAAATTATTTATATGAACAGCATGGCGTGAAATGGAACTGATATGTGATGTCTAATGCCTTCTCTACGGCCTCTGCATGATGAATCAACGGTCAGGGTGGGGGCAGACAGCCCATCTCAGACTGGAGCGCAGTTCACAACACGTGTAGATCTACAGTATCATCTCATCATGGTAACTTTTTTTATTTATTTATTTATTTTAGTCATTTAGCAGACGCTCTTATCCAGAGCGACTTACAGGAGCAATTAGGGTTAAGTGCCTTGCTCAAGGGCACATCGACAGATTTTTCACCTAGTCGGCTTGGGGATTAGAACCAGCGACCTTTCGGTTACTGGCACAACGCTCCTAACCACTAAGCTACCTGCCGCTGTTCTTGTGACAGGTAGGCCTACATTTGCTGAAGCATAGCCTATGCTACATTAATATAAATACCGAATGGACGTCTAATTTACCCATCTCCATCTGGCTTTCGGGGGACACTTTGTTATTTAATTATAAATATATATATATATATATATATTTTTATTGCAGCTCAATTTAAAACAACCTATCACTTGAATATATTAGTGCACGTGTGAGCACTCTCTCGCAGTCTTTCTCTCTCTCCATCAACTCGATTCAAATTGCATCCAAAATATATCATCCTGTACTAGATTGATATACAGCCCTATATATAGATGTCCTAGCCAACCTCTTTCAGGTAATATATTCAATGCACTATTAGCCTTACATTTAGCTAATTAATGATGGGTTATGCACAATAAGCTTCTAACTTATCGCCTCTGTCTCTTGCGCAATGCGCAAGCACCTGTGCTCCGCTGGCCTCTCCTTAAAAAAAACACTCCTTAGCTCTTGGAGTCCCATGCAGGAAAAGCTAGAATAGCTTGTTGGAGATTTTTTTTTGTTTTGTTTTCATTTCTTATACCAATAGACTTTTCGAAGAGGGACTCAAGCAGTTTTTTGGCTGAATGTTAAATACAGCAGCCAATAGAACTCCCGGGTAGTTTGAAAGAAGAGCGAACGCGCGATGGCGGTAGGCTATAGCAGTAATTTATTCAGACCCATAACCAATCGATCTTCATGAAGAGAAGTGAAAAGCCGTCTGCATTTAATTCTAGTCCTGTATTATTCAAGGATGTCGTTAGAATGATGAAGATAAGGACAACTAAACTTATTTCATTTAGCTGTTGAAAGCGAGGAAGGTATGAAGCAACAATAGAGAGAGAAAGAGGAGGTAGGATAATAACATCAGGGGAAATATGATCAAAGGTATATATGAGTCAGCCCACTAATTATACAAATACATTTACATTTTAGTCATTTAGCAGACGCTCTTATCCAGAGCAACTTACAGTTAGTGAGTGCATACATTATTTTTTGTATTTTTATTTTTTTCATACTGGCCCCCCGTGGGAATCAAACCCACAACCCTGGCGTTGCAAACGCCATGCTCTACCAACTGAGCTACATCCCTGCCGGCCATTCCCTCCCCTACCCTGGATGACGCTGGGTCAATTGTGCGCCGACCCATGGGTCTCCCGGTCGCGGCCGGCTACGACAGAGCCTGGATTCGAACCAGGATATCTAGTGGCACAGCTAGCACTGCGATGCAGCGCCTTAGACCACTGCGCCACTCGGGAGATAGGCCCTATTATATTCCAGTCCATATAATACAGTATAATACAACACAGTACAGTAATACAGTTCACACTCAAAAAGATTAGCCTACCGGAGCTATTTCATTTATTTTCATTTATTTACCCAAGAGACCATATAGCTAGTTACATCTATGGGCTTTTATGTTTTTCTGTCGTGCGTAATGTGCAGTAGCCTATATCATATATGTATCGGATAACGGCACAATCATGTGGGCTTTTTTGGTCTTGGGCTCATTAAATGCCGTTAATGTAGGGCTCATAAATGTATTTAATATATGGCTCATCGGGCTCAGGTAGAATCAGGTTTGAATTTTCATACTGATCAAAGCTCTAATCAAATCCAGACATAATTATATGCTTTATAATGCTTTTGAATGACACTTCCAGTTTTGGCGGGAAATACCGGGTTACCCGGGAGAAAAGGGATTTATTCTCGGGATGGAACATTTGTTCTACTAAGCTATACGGAATTGTTTTACGAAGGTCATGCCAAGGATCTTTTTGATATTTGATTTTGGATTTTAAGTATAAAAAAATATAACAATGATTTGATTCACATTTTTATTTGGCTTTACTGCTATTAGCCCACACAAACACATGTATTACATATTCACTACATGGAACAACAAAAAATCTAAAATAAGTTTGTTCTGAAGGTTTTTTTTACATATATTTAACCCATTATTCTTTGCACTAAACAGTATCCATACTGTATATACTTCCATTCATTTATTCAACTGGTACCGGGAGACCTTCAGATAAGTCTTGTGAGGCCTCTGGGCGTCCTAGAGCAAAACATGTACATGTTCGTGAGAGTCTCACCTTCACACAGATGGATCATATTAGTGTGTAGCCCAAACTTTCCGACGCTACAGACAGAAGTTGGCAGATCGGCTGTACCGACTTCAGACTTGTCGTAGAGCAAAACGGAGAACAACAACATGTTCGTGAGAGTCTCATCTTTCCATAGAGGGGTCATAATAGTTTGTAGACCAAACCGTTCCGACGCTACAGACGATTTAGTAAGAACACCGATTTACGGGATGTCTCATGGTCTGACAAACAACGCTCAAGCTCTGTCACCTTGCACCGGAGATGCGTTGGATTGAGACGCATCCAACGCAAAAAAAACAGATGTCTCTATCTTAAACTGACATATTTTGATGTGGATGTTTTTATTATGCTAATTAGATTCATGCAGACATTGACATGCCCTTCCCTTCACTTCCATCCCCTTGGCAACAGAAGACAGGTGTGATACAATGGTTGCCATGACATCAACCAGAAACAGGTGTGATAGAGTATTCAGCTCTCCTGTTCCATGTTTCGGGCTGGAATCAGGGCACTAAATTAAAACATTTCATTGTAAGCACTGGTGCTCCAAACTTTAAAAAGTTAGGAGCCCAACATTAAATTTAGGAGAGCAGAAAATATGATTTTTATCTTATTGAGATACAGCCTTATTGAGCCTATATGAATTCTAGCTACTGTTGAAACACATGTTGTACCCTAGAAACTAATATGTAATACTGAAAATACATTAATTTATTATAAAAGCTCAAATGTTGATACAAATACCTGTCATTGAAATGACAAAGTAATTTGTGGAATATTAGGTATTTTCATAATGAGACCCATTACATAGAAAGTTGTACACTGTCTCTTAAAAAAAAAAAAAGAAAAGTCAGGTTTGCGATGACGATGCAAGCGATCTGTCATAGAAGCCAAGTTCACATGCTAGCCTGAACTCTGAAATTTCCGACTTCCTGATTCGTTGAACGCGGCACGTGTATAACTACAACCAGTTAGCAAGTCGGACATTTTCAGGGTTTCCTAGTTCCGACTAGCACGTGAACGCAGCATCATTCATTGCTATGATCATTGATCTCCTGAAGAAGCTATCCCTTTTATTTTTATTTCTGTTCCCCCCAAATGTTTGGATATACCAGGTTACCAGGTTGTTAGCTAGCTAGCCAATGAGGTTACATGACTGAAAAAAAAGAAAAAAAGAAATAAATGGTTAACGACCCACAACGTGGTTTATGAATGTAAAATGCCGTCCCGGTGATAGACGGGTTGGTTGTTTAGCAACAACGTGCACAACTATGGGGCAAAACAGACGGGGTTGGCTTAGATCACTGACAACATGTAAACTATATTTTGTCTCCAATGTTTATTTAAAACCTAAATAAATTTGCACAATGAGCACTGTCTCTCAAATACATCATTACAGTTGTTGGTTAGCTAGCTAGCTAATTTGAGCCATATTAGCGTTGACGTGAAATCAGTCAAAACACCTCAAAATAAGACACGGTATCAAGAACAACATGAAACTTGTTGAAACTAGTCACTTAAGATTCCCCACACCACAATTTATGGTCATTGTTGCTAAGCAATCTGTCAGAATCACAACAACACGCAGACTTCTGCCCCATTGCGGCGTGCCCATAGTTTCCGTGACGTTGCCAGGCAACCCATCTATAGAAAGATAAAAATGCTGCGTCGGTAATATGGGTCAGACCTTTTGATCTAGTTGGGCAAACCGTTTTTCGCTGTAGTAATGGTGCAACCATGACGTTATCGAAATGGCAGTAACAGAAACAACGGTACAGCGAAGCCTTATCGTTGCAACAATTATTAACAGAGATTATTATACTTTTTTCCTAGTCGACACAGTGTTCACAAAATAAAACCCCTGGTCGCACAGCAAAATATTTTCGTCGGATTGAAACGCACTTTAGAGTTCTGCTTCGAATATTCCTGGAATCAGGAGGGAAATAAACAGGAAATCCGGGAATCCTTCAACTGGGATTTCTGGAAAACCTGGGAATTTTGCAACCCTACTGTGAACACATCGAATCTCCATCCATAGCACCTGCAATAAGTCCACATCCAAGGATCATGACATGAGCAAAACAAGACAACACACCGACTTATACAGTGACTGACTGACTGATTACCATAGCGTCTAACACTACTACACTCTACTAAAAGAATAAAAATAGTGAACAGGAAGCTAGAGATCCCTTAGTGTGAGTCCCAAATGGCAGCCTATATCCCCCCTATATAGTGCACTACTTTTGACCAGAGCCCATATAGCGCACTATATAAGGGGGATATAGGGTGCAATTTGGGACACAAGCCTTACACTATATGCTTCACTACACTAACTAAAGTTAACCTAGCTAGTGTGTCCGGTTAGGGAACTGCTTACTGCGCCCCCTAACGCTAAGTAACGTCACTCTGTAATGTACACAACCAGAGATTTGGATAATTCACGTCCTGTCCCTGGGACTGTAGTCTAATGTCTCTGTACAACACATGAGCAGGTTTCACTATCCAATAATATGTTACATCTCCTTGAGTTGTTTTCTAAGAATACAATGACACAGAAACATGTTGTTGTTGTTGTTGTTGTTGTCCTATACTCCGACAGTGAGCGATACCATTACTGTACATCAAAGTAAAGGTTGACGTGCTCTTTAGAGCCAGGTTAAGGGCCCACTGGACTCTAACCACCTCTATGGTTGTGTCCTGTATCTAACCACCTCTATGGTAGTGTCCTGTATCTAACCACCTCTATGGTAGTGTCCTGTATCTAACCACCTCTATGGTAGTGTCCTGTATCTAACCACCTCTATGGTAGTGTCCCGTATCTAACCACCTCTATGGTAGTGTCCTGTATCTATCCACCTCTATGGTAGTCTCCTGTATCTAACCACCTCTATGGTAGCGTCCTGTATCTAACCACCTCTATGGTAGTGTCCTGTATCTAACCACCTCTATGGTAGTGTCCTGTATCTGTGTAAGGGTTAAGGGGAAGTAACGCCTAAGGAACTAGAATGCTGCTGGTTGTTCATATTTCAATATTTCCAGTATGGCTGGGTGAGGATCAGTGTGAGACCACGGTTAGCCTGATATATTATGATTAGATTTGAAACCCCCATGTGTAAAAGCTCAAGCCCGTCCCTTGGCCTTGCAGTAGCTTACTATTCACACTCAATATGAGTTGACTTACTATGAGTCTTTTACTGGGTTTGGGGCAGAAGTCATGTTTTTTTTTTATGTGTCTACGCTGTAAACTAATGAAGGACCGTACCATTTTGGTATTCTCTTATGAGAAAAGGGAACTCAAACTAAACTATGTTTTTAATTTAAATAAATATTGTTCTTCAGATATTTTGCTCATAAAGCATAACTCTTCTGTTCACAAAACATTACAATATTTAAAAGTTTAAAGGAGTCGCAAAACTAAGAACTTTTCTTGGCACTGAATCAGGAAGATTTGTGGTAATTTTCTTCATTTTTTTTCATATGGTTAAAAATAGCATTGTGGGATCTAATGGGGCGCAAACCCACCATGTGCTCTCTCACTGAACGACAGAGGGAAAGAGGAAGGTTCACAAGGAGATAGAGGAGAAGAAGAAGGAGTGAGATGTAAAGGAGTAAAGAGAGACAGAATACAGACGGTGTAAAGGAAGTAGATATATATGAGCTACAGAAAAGAATCTGAAGGGTTCATTTTTTTCATTTTTTTCAATTTCTTCCCTCATCTCGTCATTAGTTGACCCGGCCGGCGCTGTAGGTGACTTCTCTTCACACACTGCCCAGGTCAGAGGTCATACTGCCCAGGATAAAGTTCAACGGTCAGAGTCTGAGGGGGGTCAACCAATCAGGACTGCCTTGAGTCATTCATTTTAGAGAGCGGAGTGAGGCAAGGTTGCAAGGGTGACATGCTAGTAAGTAGGTACAGTACAATCTGGTAGGTAGGGATTCAGTCCAGAGCTAGTCCAGACCAGAGCTAGTCCAAACCAGACCAGTCCCCAAGTCACAGACTACAGTTCAGTATAGCTGAGCTCCTGCCTTGTCTCCAGCCAGGTTTGTGCGTTGTAAGAGTTTATTTATTTTTCAAACCCCGACCAATGAGTTGTGTTCAGTTGTTGCCCTCAGCGTCTTCTCCGTAAAGGTTGTTTGGAGGTCAAGGGTACATAATGGGGGGAGGGTCAAGTGATCTGCTGGTTACCTAGAGGAGGGGCTACTGCACTCAGAGGCGGGGCAACAGAACTGATGGGCGATGTCATCGTCTTCGTCCTCTCTGAGAGAGATACAGTCCATGGTAGCATGGGTAGAGAGAGAGAGAGAGACAGACAGGCAGACAGACAGACAGACAGACAGACAGACAGACAGACAGACAGACAGACAGACAGACAGACAGACAGACAGACAGACAGACAGGCAGGCAGGCAGGCAGGCAGGCAGACAGACAGACAGACAGACAGACAGACAGACAGGCAGACAGGCATGCAGGCAGGCAGGCAGGCAGACATGCAGACAGGCAGACAGGCAGACAGGCAGGCAGGCAGGCAGGCAGGCAGGCAGGCAGGCAGGCAGACAGACAGACAGACAGACAGACAGACAGACAGACAGACAGACAGACAGACAGACAGACAGACAGACAGACAGACAGACAGACAGACAGACAGACAGACAGACAGACAGACAGACAGACAGACAGACAGACAGACAGACATGAACAAAGGGATGGAAGCACAGAAAAGCAGAGTGAGAGAAGGAAAGAAAGAAAAAAATAGAGATACAACTAGTGATAAAGGCCAGACACCTCTAGTGTTATAACAGTAGTTGACCAGTAGATGTCAGGCTTGCAGCATGGAGAACAGTCTACTACTAAAGCTACAACAGTGGCATCTACTGCAAACCTGATCTACTAGGTTATATTAAACGTTTTTCGATTAAATACCATGTTTCCTTGCCTTAAGATATAGTGATTCAATACCATGTCTCCTTGCCTTAAGATATAGTGATTCAATACCATGTCTCCTTGCCTTAAGATATAGTGATTCAATACCATGTCTCCTTGCCTTAAGATATAGTGATGCAATACCATGTTTCCTTGCCTTAAGATATAGTGATTCAATACCATGTCTCCTTGCCTTAAGATATAGTTAATATTTTATGCAATCCTGTGATGTAATGTCATAGGTTTCCAAACGTCTTAATATTACTTTAAATTACGTCATAAGGGGGTTGGGAAGAACACAAAGAGAACAGGGAGGAGGGAGAGGGAAGGAGAGGACAAGGGGAAGAAGAGGATGGTGATATGGAGAGGACAGAGGAAGAAGAGGACGGTGATATGGAGAGGACAGAGGAAGAAGAGGACGGTGATAGGGAGAGGACAGAGGAAGAAGAGGACGGTGAAAGGGAGAGGACAGATGAAGAAGAGGACGGTGATATGGAGAGGACAGAGGAAGAAGAGGACGGTGATATGGAGAGGACAGAGGAAGAAGAGGATGGTGATATGGAGAGGACAGGGGAAGAAGAGTGGAGTGGGGGTCGGAGGTCGGGGGGTTGGGGCCTACATGGTGAAGGAGACGGGGAAGGGATTCTCTTGGCCTTACATGGGGTTGCCTTCCAGCAGATAATCAGAACCACATTAATATGATAGAGCTCATCTTCTAAGACAGTGTTTCCCAAACCTCTCCTCGAGTACCCCCCCCCCCCCCCCCTCAGCCAGTCCACTTCTTTGATACGTATATACCAGAAGAGCACAGCTGATTCAAATGGTCACCTAATCATCAAGCCCTTCATTAGTTTTAATCAGCAGCGCTGGTTCTGGAATACATCAACTAACTGGGCTGGATGGAGGTACTGGAGGAGAGGTTAGGGAACACTGTGCAGCTAAAAAAAAAAGTAGATCTGGAACGTAACCATGGTCTTAGTCACTGAGAGTGTATCTGAGTTTGGTGTGTGTGTGCCTACCCACTGGGCACAGACGTCAATTCAACGTCTATTCCATGTTGGTTCAACCAGTGTGTGCCAAAGTGGGTCACGACTACATAGAAGCGTGCTCTCTCATATTTTTCAAAGTCTTCAAAGTTTTAGAATAGTTAATCAAACTATTCTTGCAGGTCTTAGATACAATTACATTTTTTTGATTAACTTCCAATGAGACTAATATCCGGAAGGTATTATTGCATCGCAGAACATGTGACGCTGCTATGAAAAATAAACAAACGTATGTGTTTTGGTGTAAGAGAGAAGGCTGGTGAAGTCAAGTCAGGTGCTGGCTACAGACGCCACGATTCCAGATTCTAGATGCCGATAGAGTGTTATTAACTTTGTTAACGAGGTAAATAATGTGATTGGAACACCCATCAGGCGGTCAGTAATTACATGTAGAGACTGGGGCTAATTACACACTCCTGAGTCAGGTTGTTAAAGGGATTCTCTGGTACATTTTAGCCAGTAGTTCTGAAAGTAGCTCTCACGAAGCTAAACTGGTCCCCGGCAATTGCACACTACGTCACATACTGTATGTGCAGATGTATTGCACCACATCCTCGCTCTCTCTCTCTCTCTCTCTCTCTCTCTCTCTCTCTCTCTGCTGTAGTTGCATTATCTACATCTTGCTAGCTGTCACTCATATGGTGAGGGGCTGAAGCTCATTGGTTGAACTCGAATGGGGGGGAAAATGAACTCGAATGGGGGGGGGGGGGGGAAATGAACTCGAATGGGGGGGGGGAAATGAACTCGAATGGGGGGGGAAATGAACTCGAATGGGGGGGGGGAAATGTGCAGCACAGCTTCCAGAAAAAAAATAGTTGGATTTTGTGGCTAATTGAGGTAAGACAGTACACTACTGCTCATAGATTATCTATGTATGAACTACACATTGACACATCCAGCCCAACGCGGGAGGTTTAAAAAAAAAAAAAACTTAGTAGTCACCAAAGTTACGGAGCATGTCTTTAATAACTAACAGGTGTCAGAGTACTGACAGAGACTGTATTTGAGAGGCGCTGGAGGATCCTATGTGTTATCGGTGATAATTTTACAGACTGGTTTAGGTAACACTTTAACAGTCCATAATAAACCATTCATAAGACATTTATAAGGCATTTACTAACAATGTATTAATCATGACTCCCACATTTGTAAATGTTAGTAAGCTAGTTATTCATGTATTTTATATATTTCCTTAAAGGTGCAGTTAAAAGCGTGATTTCCTGTTGTTCTGACAATGTTTCCACACTATGAGGTTGAAATAACACTCTGAAATTATGAAACTGATGATAAAGCCCTTTTTGTGTAAAAACTGCCTGGAATTTCAGCCTTGTTCAGATGCGATGGAATTTTTTGTCCCACATCACGACGTCACAATGTGATCTGATTATCATAGACCAATGACTGACTGTTCATCTGGATAAGGGGTTGGGCTCTAGACCCAACCTATCAGCCAATCCAAGTTGTGTATGTAAATATCGTCAAATCGTCAAAACGCCCACACCAATCAGACTGAGCATTTCAAGGGCCAAAGGAGGCTCAGGGAAATATCATTTTCATTAAATAAAATCACACAGTGATGTATTAGACATAAAGTGATGATTAAAACATGTAATTACAAAGACTGCATGGGGGCTTTAAACACCTTGTGTTGTGTGCTTGCAGGAATGTCCATCTTTTATGTGACAAATTTCACTGGTCACTCAAAAAGTATTTGTGACGTATAGATAGCACTCGCTTTAGATTAGGGACTGCAAAAAATACTTTACTAATGATTAGAAAATGGTTTAGAAATGTGAGAGTAATGATTCATAAATGGTGAACACACAATTTATAAATGCCTTCTAAATGGTTTATTACAGACCCCTTAAAAATAAAGTGTTACCCTGGTTTGGACAAGGAGGATGAAGGGCTCCGATCCGGCTCTGGGAGTCATGGGGGTGTGTGAGAGAGAGAGCGAGAGAGAGAGAGAGGGGGGAGAGGAGGAGTAGAAGAGAGAAGAGAGAGAAGAGAGAGAGAGAGGTAATGGGTAGTGGGTGTGTGGGCTCTGAGAGACATGGGGGTACAGAGGAGAGGTTGGGTGGTGTGTGGCTCTGAGAGATGGGGGTGTTGACACAGAGGAGGTTGGGTGGTGTGGGCTCTGAGAGACATGGGGGTGTGACAGAGAGAGAGGTTGGGTGGTGTGGGCTCTGAGAGACATGGGGGTGTGACAGAGAGAGAGAGGTTGGGTGGTGTGGGACGGGACGGGACAGGACAGGAGGAGGATGGGGAAGTGGAAGACTGTGAATCTAGTGAGGGATTTATACTACAGAGTGGTTTGCAGAAATCCTGGTTGGAGGATTTCCGTGATTCAGGAGGGAATCTTCAAACTGGGAATCCTCCAACCAGGATTTCTGAAAACCTGGGAACTTTGGGCAAGTTTCCCGAATTCGTGCAACCTTAGAGGGAGGATGGGGGAGTGGAGGAGAACAGTGGAGGATTGTGGGACTACTTTATAGTGGGTTTACTCAGGCCCTTACCTTGCCTGGTTGGAGTGCCTGGATGAGGGGAGGGCGCAAGGCGGCTTGGGCAAGGAGCAGCCGGGCAGGGCAACAGTACTGGTGGAGGGTGGAGCTGGAGTGACTGTTAGCTTGTCAGACTGCTGTGGAGGGAGGAGGTAGTGGTAGAACTAGGAACAGGAGGAGGAGGAGTAGTAGTAGTAGTGGTGACGGTGGTGGTGGGAGGATTGGAACGAGAAGAAGTAGCACAACAGGTGGAATAAGGTGGTGACCTGACAGAAAGGAGAGAAGGGAGATGAGGAGAGAGAGAAAGAGAGAAGAGAGAGAGAGAATAGATGAAGAAGATGAGAGAAGATGAGAGAGAGCCGAGTAAAGAGAGAGAGAGACAGATGCGAGAGATAAGAGCGGAGAGAGAGAGATTATGTAGAGATAGTGATTCTTCCTCGAGAGAGATTATATAGAAAGAAAAAAAAAAAAAAAAAAAAAAACCTCTAAATTAAAATTGGGGGGGTTTTTTTTCCCCCCCTTTTTTTTCCCCCCCCCCTTTTTTTTTTTTTCCCCCCCCCCCCCCCCCTTTTTTTTTTTTGGGGTTTTTTTTTTTTTTTTTGGGGGGGGTTTTTTTTTGCCCCCCTTTTTTAAAAACCCCCCCCAAAAAATTTTTTTAAAAAAAAAAATAAAAAAACCCAAAAACGCAAATAAAAAGAAAAAAAGCTACCTAGAGGAAAAACCCCCCAGCCAAGGGTAGTTTAAATTTTTCGTTGAACTGTATTACATCCAAAAAGTAGATTTAAAAAATTTTTTAAAACAATAATAATTTTTAATTTTTCTTATGCTTTTTTTACAGTTCCCAAAGAAATTTTCCCCAAAGGGTAGAAAGAAAAGAAAAGGGGAAAAATAAGAAAGGAAGTAAAAGGGCCCCCAAAGACGACAGAGGAAAGATGGAGCCAAGGGTAGTAACATCCGTTAGCAGAGAAGAGAAGAAAAAGAAGATTTAAAAAAACAAGCACATGGGATGAATACAACGGTGAGACTTTAGTAAACTTTGAGAGCCCTTAAAGAAATAATAAACAAGAGGGGAACAATAAAATAAAAATGGAAAAAACGTAGGGAAAGTAAGATATTGGAGTATATTTAAAAAAAGGGAGTTAAGAAAGGAAAAAAATAAGGAAAAAGGACCAGAAATGTGGAGCTATATGGGATACCATACCAAAAACAGGGGGCAATACAGGGGATAAACCCCCAGACAATGGGGCTTAACGGGGAGTCCAGATCAACGTTGAGCTATATACAAAGTACCAAATCAATGGGAGCTATTCAGGGAGTCCAGAAATTAGCAAACAAGGATAATTTCCAGAAATGTAGCTATACAGGGGGTACCAGTACCAATCAATGTGGAGCTATATCAGGGGGACCAATCAAGTGGAGCTTTACAGGGAGTACCGGACCAGATCATGGGGCTAAAAGGGAGTACCAGTACCAGAATCAATGTGGAGCTATATACAGGGAGTACCAGTCCAATCATGTGAGCTATATACAGGGGAGTTACCAGTACAATCATGTTGGAGCTTATATACAGGAGTACCCGAAATCAATGTGGAGCTATATACAGGGAGTACCAGTACCAGATCAATGTGGAGCTATATACAGGGAGTACCAGTACCAGATCAATGTATAAGGTATTTCCGTTTTTTATTTGGCCAACATTTCTAAAAACCAGTTTTTGTTCTGTCATTATGGGGTATTGTGTGTAGATTGATGAGGGGAAAAAAATATTTACAAAACAAAATGTGGAAAAAGTGAAGGGGTCTGAATACTGTCCGAATGCACTGTATATGGTTTGTATATAAACTGAGTGTTCAAAACATTAAGGACACCTTCCTAATATTGAGTTGCACCCCTGCACCCCTTTTGCCCTCAGAACAGCCTCAATTCGTCGGGGCATGAACCCTACAAAGTGCAGAATGTGTTCCAAAGGGATGCTGGCCCTCGCTGACTACAATGCTTCCCACAGTTGTGTCAAAATTGGCTGGATGTCTTTTGGGTGGTGGACGAATCTTGACACACACAGGAAACTGTTGAGCGTTTAAAGTCCAGCAGCGTTGCAGTTCTTGACAAAACACGGTGCGCCTAGCACCTACTATCATACCACGTTAAAAAACACTTAAATCTTTTGTCTTGCCCCATTCACCTTCTGAATGACACACATACACAATCCATGTCTCAATTGTCTCAAGGCTTAAAAATCCTTCTTTAACCTGTCTCCTCCCCTTCATCTACATTGATTGAAGTGGAATTAACAAGTGACATCAATAAGGGATCATACCTTTCACCTGGATTCACCTGGTCAGTCTGTCATGGAAAGCGCAGGTGTCCTTAATGTTTTGTACACTCAGTGTATAGTCTAGTGAGCATAGGGTCAGTGCAAGATAGATTCAGTGCAGATAGTTTGAGTACCATTAATTGACTATTTAGCAGTCTGGCTATTTAGAGAGCCGATGCTCCGGTACCGTTTGCTGGACGGTAGCAGAGTGAACAGTCTATGGCTTGGGTGGCTGGAGTCTTTAGCAATTTTTCCCGGGACTTCCTCTGACACCGCCTGATATAGAGGTCCTGGATGGCGGTGTTGGAGTTGTGTGTGGCCACGCAGCCGTGGGTTGAACAGGGAGTACAGAAGGGGACTAAGCACACACCCCTGAGGGGCCCCTGTGTTGAGAGTAAACGTGGCGGAGGTGTTGTTGCCTACCCTCACCACCTGGGGGCGGCCCATCAGGGAGTCCAGGATCCAGTTGCAGAGAGGGAGGGGTTCAGTCCCATGGTCCCTAGCTTGGTGATGAGCTTGGAGACGACTATGGTGTTCAACGCTGAGCTGTAGTCTATGTACAGCATTCTCACATAGTTATATCCCCTCTTGTCCAGGTGGGAGAGGGCAGTGTGAAGTGCAATTGAGATTGCCTCATCTGTGGACCTGTTGGGGCGGTATGCGAATTGGAGTGGGTCCAGGGTGTCTGGGATGATGATGTTGATGTGAGCCATGACCAGCCTTTCAAAGCACTTCATTATTACAGACGTGAGCGCTACAGGGCGATAGGCAGGTTACCTTGGAGATCTGGGGAAAAAGGACCATGGAGGTCAGCTTGAAACATGTTGTGATTACAGACTGGGACAAGGATTGATTGGAAATGTCTGTGAAGACACTTGCCAGCTGGTCTGCGCTTTAAGAACTTGCCTGTGGTATTCTGCCTTGTGATTTAAACGTTTTGCTAACATCGGCCATGGAGAGCGAGACACAGTCATCCAGAAAAACAGGGGCTTTCACGCGAGGCACAGAGCGAGCATAAAAGCGAGCATAAAAGGCATTTAGCTCGTTTGGGAGTTCTGCATCGCTGGGCAACTCATGGCCGGGTTTCCCTTTGTAATCTGTTATTGTCTGCAAGCCCTGACACATACAAAAACCCACTGATATTGCCAACTACTTTAATGATTTTTCCATTGGCAAGATTAGCAAATTTAGGCATGACATGCCAGCAACAAACGCTGACATTACACATCCAAGTATATCTGACCAAATTATGAAAGACAAGCATTGTAATTATGAATTCCGTAAAGTAAGTGTGGAAGAGGTGAAAAAAGTATTGTTGTCGATCAACAATGACAAGCCACCTGGGTCTGACAACTTGGATGGAAAATTACTGAGGATAATAGCGGACGATATTGCCACTCCTATTTGCCATATCTTCCATTTAAGCCTACTAGAAAGTGTGCCCTCAGGCCTGGAGGGAAGCAAAAGTTATTCCCCTACCTAGGGATAGTAAAGCCCCCTTAACTGGCTCAAATAGCCGACCAATCAGCCTGTTACCAACCCTTTGGAAACTTTTGGATACAATGCTATTTTACAGTAAACAAATTGAAACTTTCAGCACACTTATAGGGTTTCAGAATGGGTGGCAAGGAATAAGTTAGTCCTAAATATTTCAAAAAACTAAAAGCGTTGTATTTGGGACAAATCATTCACTAAACCCTAAACCTCAACTAAATCTTGTAATGAATAATGTGGTAATTGAGCAAGTTGAGGTGACTAAACTGCTTGGAGTAACCCTGGATTGTAAACTGTCATGGTCAAAACATATTGATACAACAGTAGCTAAGATGGGGAGAAGTCTGTCCATAATAAAGCGCTGCTCTACCTTCTTAACAACACTATCAACAAGGCAGGTCCTACAGGCCCTAGTTTTGTCGCACCTGGACTACTGTTCAGTCGTGTGGTCAGGTGCCACAGAGGGATTTAGGAAAATTGCAATTGGCTCAGAACAGGGCAACATGGCTGGCCCTTGGATATACACAGAGAGCTAACATTAATAATATACATATCAATCTCTCCTGGCTCAAAGTGGAGGAGAGATTGACTTCATCACTACTTGTATTTGTGAGAGGTATTGACATGTTGAATGCACCGAGCTGTCTGTTTGAACTACTGGCACACAGCTTGGACACCCATGCATACCCCACAAGACATGCCACCAGAGGTCTCTTCACAGTCCCCAAGTCCAGAACAGACTATGGGAGGCGCACAGTACTACATAGAGCCATGACTACATGGAACTCTATTCCACATCAGGTAACTCATGTAAGCAGTCAAATTAGATTTAGAAAACAGATAAAGATACACATTATGGAACAGCGGGGACTGTGAAGCAACACAAACACAGACACATGCATACAAACACACGATAACATACGCACTATACACACACGTACACATGGATTTTATGTTGTAGATATGTGGTAGTAGAGTAGGGGCCTGAGGGCACAAACCTAGTGTGTTATGAAATCTGTGAATGTATTGTAATGTTGTTGTTTTTAAATGTAGAACTGCCTTAATTTTGCTGGACCCCAGGAAGAATAGCTGCTGCTACTCTGGGGATCCATAATAAATACAAATACAAATACATACAATGAGCGTGGGAGCAGGTGTAATTGGATCCACATTCCTCCTATATGGTCCTTTTGCATGTTTGAAGTCTCGTCGGCTGTCGTAGCAGGCGTCCATGTTCGTGTCCCATTCCTTGATGAAGCCTGTGACTGTTGTGTTAAACTCCTCAATGCTAGCGGATGAATCCTGGAACATATCTCAGTCTGTACTAGCAAAACAGTCTCGTAGCCTCACATCTGATTCATCCGACCACTTCCATATTGTGTGCATCACCGGTACTTCCTGTTTGAGCATTTGTTTGTAAACAGGAAGCAGGAGAACGGAGTCATGGTCAGATTTGCCATAGGGAGGACGAGGGAGGGCATTGTATTCGTTTCTGTGGGTAAAATAAAAGTCTAAAGTTCTAAGGCCCCTAGTGGCGCAAGCGACGTGTTGTGAGGTAGGACGTTTTTAAATCTCCCCGCGTTAAAGTCTCCGCCGACCAGAAACGCTGCGTCTGGGTGAGCGGTTTCTTGTTTTGTTCATGGCTCCATTCAGTTTGTTGAGTGCCAGAGTGGTGTTGGCTTGAGGAGGGATGTAGACAGCCGTGATAATTACAGATGAGCAAAAGTTCGAGATTTCCTTCACACTTGTTATTTATGAAATAACATACTCCACCTCCTTTCGACTTCTCCAGAGTCTATAATGTCTATAGGATAGGTGATATACTGATATAATGTCTATAGAATTTGGGACAGATAGGGGGATTTGGGACAGATAGGGGGATTTGGGACAGATAGAGGGATATTGGACAGATAGGGGGATTTGGGACAGATAGGGGGATTTGGGACAGATAGGGGGATTTGGGACAGATAGGGGGATATAGCATTGATAATGGGATACTTACTTATAACATATTTAGGGGCTTCATAGCAAAGGGGGTGAATACATATGCACGCACCACTTTATTTTTTAGAATTTTTTGAAACAAGTTGGATGGGTGAAGTGATGGTGAATAACCCAGTTACCAGTATTTCCCTGGGTTAGTTATGTCGAAGAAGGCTAAAAAAAAGAAGCACGGAATTCCTGATTGACCATACTGCCATGGCACCATACTGCCGTGGCAACCATACTGCCATGGCAACCATACTGCCATGGCAACCATACTGCCACGGCTATATACTGAAAAACAAAGCTGTAAGAGATCCCTGGTGGTGCAGAGGATAGAAGACCCGGCTTGGGATCCAAACATTGCAAGTTCAAACCCCACGTGTCAACATATGAATAAAACTAAAATGTAATCTGTGCCTATATCACCTGTAATATGGTCCTCAAATGCAAAGCGCCATTAAATCTGGGGAGCTATTCCAATTTGCATGCCAAGAATGCTGTGGTAATAGTAGGTCAAACTTAAATGGAACATTTTCTAAATGTTCTGAGGACCTCCCGAGACAAGGTAAAATGTATATTATGTGAACATCAATGGAATATTATGTTAAACCTAAAACTAATATGCTATGAACGTCATAAAAACTGACTTATTTCATTCTTACAACATTAAGGGAATGTCCTGTGCAACCTAACTTAAACATTGTATGAATGTCATCACAACTGAAAATATTTTGTGTTTTGGGAACCTATCTCTTGTAATGTACCCACACCCTAATTACATGTTCTGGGAATCTTTAAAGAACTCAGAAAGACTGTTCTGTCAAAAATGTTGCAACATCAAAGGAATGTTTGCTGCACCCTGATACAAGCATTATCTGAATGTCAGCACAACTGGACAGTTTTTGTGTTTTGGGAACATATCTCTTGTCATGTCCCCACAATGTTCTCACCAGACTGTTTCCACAACCTAATGAAACATTCTGGGAACCTTTAAAGAACAGATTAAACGTGTCCTGGGAAAGTTCTTGCAACATCTAGCGATATACAAACATTCTATAATCATCAGCACAACTGGACAGTTTTTGTGTTTTGGGAACATATATTTTGTGATGTTCCCACCAGACTGTTCCCAAAACCTAATAGAAACATTATTGGAACCTTTAAAGAACTGATTTCATGTGTTTTAGCAACATTCTTGCAACATCAGGCGAATGTTTTATACAAACATTCTGTAATCATCACCACGACTTTGACAGTTTTTGTGTTATGAGAACATTTGTCACGACCTAACTGAATGTTCTGGGAACTTTCACTGAACCAATTTTGGTTTGCTGGGATGTATTCGCCATCGTCCCCTCTTCTAGAGTTCAGCAGACGAACATGCCATTTTCTCCCTCGTTTGTTTTCATTTCTTCTGCTGAGTAGTAAGAGCAGTTTAAGGTCTAGTAAGAGACGTTTGCTTCTGCTTCTGTAGCTAGATCCATCCTTAAAAAGTAGCATAGAACACCAGACTAGCCAGACACGTAGCTAGCTAGCTAGTATTTGTAAACAAAAAAAAAAGGCATGTAACACCGGATCCAGAAGTTCAAACGTCGTCACTGGCTACAGTCAAAGAGTGCCTCGAACCATCTTGCTTGGTAAGCTACTCTGGCTCCCCAAGCACCCTAGCGGATAGACAATACACGAGGCAGACTTCCTCTCCCGGGGTGGAACACAACGACGATGCTCCGGAAGACCTGACTCCGCCCATTAACACACACGCTCGTCGATCGATGGAGGGATGATGTCAGTAGAGGCCTTAAGAGTTAGAGCCAATGGGGGGAGAGGAGGCCAGAGGTACCTATCTATCTCCTGGAAGAGTAACGACCAAGTAGAAGAGAGAATACCAACGTCTAGGTGGGTACTGCAGTGTAGGCTATACCGGAGCTCATCTGATTTACATACACAACGCTGCAGAGGAAGCTTCACCACTGTAGTAGGAGGAGGTGGTAGTGGGTGGGGGACACATTAGTCAGACTTTATATAACAATACTGCTCAGTAAAGCTGAGTTTGTGAATACTTAGGCAAACCTGCCTCATTAGAAATACGTAGAATGCTGACGTGGTAGGTCCACGTCACTTTAATGACACCATGTTGACTTGAGATCACATAATAGTTTAATTATGGACTCATTTGAGGAGAATTACCCTATATATTAACATATATCTGCTGCTATAGAAATATGTTATAGAACTATATAACTGTTGCTATAGAAATATGTTATAGAAATATATAACTGTTGCTATAGAAATATGTTATAGAACTACATAACTGTTGCTATAGAAATATGTTATAGAACTACATAACTGTTGCGATAGAAATATGTTATAGAACTACATAACTGTTGCTATAGAAATATATTATAGAACTACATAACTGTTGCTATAGAAATACATAACTGTTGCTATAGAAATATATTATAGAACTACATAACTGTTGCTATAGAAATACATAACTGTTGCTATAGAAATATATAACTGTTGCTATAGAACTACATAACTGTTGCTATAGAAATATGTTATAGAACTACATAACTGTTGCTATAGAAATATGTTATAGAACTACATAACTGTTGCTATAGAAATACATAACTGTTGCTATAGAAATATGTTATAGAACTACATAACTGTTGCTATAGAAATACATAACTGTTGCTATAGAAATACATAACTGTTGCTATAGAAATATGTTATAGAACAACATAACTGTTGCTATAGAAATACATAACTGTTGCTATAGAAATACATAACTGTTGCTATAGAAATATGTTCTCAGTTTAGGTAGTATTTTCAGTCATCCTTGTATGTGTGTGTGTGTGTGTGTGTGTGTGTGTGTGTGTGTGTGTGTGTGTGTGTGTGTGTGTGTGTGTGTTTGTGTGTGTGTGTGTATAAAGCACAGAGTCATGATGTGCTATTCGAAATGTCAAAGGCCTTATGTAAGGCGTGGGGGAGAGAGGCATGCAGATGAGCTGGGGATGTAAATGGACTGGGGAGTTTAGAGAAAGGCTCGGGTCACATTTACAGATCACAACACTAACTGGGCTTCAAACGAACAGCTCAACGATAACCTTAAAACAGGATATCTCTTCTCTTCATGGTTAAGTCAAGCAGAACTATCTACAGCTAAACCATGGGATCATGAGGAAGTATAGAGAAGACGGAGGAAGCATTGTATTGATGCACCATCAGCGCTAACTAGAGCCTAGAACTGGTCACTATCGTCTCACTTGTGGAAACTATATGAAGGTATGTGAAATAGTGACCTCTGTTGCCCTTTCTATATATTACCTTAATTCCAATAAACAATTTAAGACTGGTATAAAAGTAATACAAGTCATTACTAAAGCATACATGGTTTATAACAGCAACCCCTGGATAGACTACACAGAAAAGCTCTCAGCTAAACCTAGTTGCCCAGAATGCATTAGAAACAAATGGGGGGCTAGCAGCTCTCAGCTAAACCTAGTTACCCAGAATGCATTAGAAACACCTGGGGGGCTAGCAGCCCTCAGCTAAACCTAGTTACCCAGAATGCATTAGAAACACCTGGGGGGCTAGCAGCCCTCAGCTAAACCTAGTTACCCAGAATGCATTAGAAACACCTGGGGGGCTAGCAGCCCTCAGCTAAAACACACATCCCTTCTCCCATGATGAACGATCATATCCTCTGTAGCTCAGTTGGTAGAACATGGTGCTTGCAATGCCAGGATAGTGGGTTTGATTCCCGGGACCACCCGTACGTAAAATGTATGCACACATGACCGTAAGTTGCTTTGGATAAAAACATCTGCTAAATGGCATATATTATATTAGTCCTCATTTACATAATGTCTCCTCACCAGGGTTCCATTTAAATTCAGTCCATTCAGGATATTCACTGAAATACCAATTGTCTGGTTTAATACTGAAGATACCTTCTTAGCCAGGTCTCCCTTGTGAAAGAGGTATTTTGACCTCAATGAGACTTCCTAGTTTTAAATAACCCCGCAACACGGGATGAACAACGAAACTCAGCCACTTTTGTGAAAGAGGTAGACAGAACTCAAAAGAAAACTTTGAGTTTAAGAAGAAGACAAAGCAGGGTGAAGAGACGAAGAAGCAGAGAAAGAAGAGAGAAAGAGAGCAGAAGATAACTGATGAGAGGAGAGAGACGTAGAGAGAGAGAGAGAGAGAGAGAGAGAGAGAGAGACGAGAAGAGAGAGAGAGAGAGAGAAGAGAGAAGACAGAGACGAGATGAGAGAGAAGTGAGAGACAGAGAGAGAGAGACGAGAGAGAAGACGGAAAGAGAGACGGGAGAGAGAGAGAGAGAGAGACGAGAAGAGGAATAGAGGAGAGAAGAGAAGAGAGAGAGAGACGAGAGAAAGGGAAAGAAAGAGAGAGGAGAGAGAAGGAGAGAGAAGAAAAGAGAGGAGAAGAGATGGATACGAGAGAGACGGAGAGAGACGAGATAGAAAGGAAGAGAGGAGAAGCGAGAGAGAGAGAGATGAGAGAGAGAAGAGATAGAGAGAGAGAGAATAGAGAGATGAGAGAGAGACAGAAAAAAGAGAGAAGAGAGACTGGTGTCAGACAAGAGAGAGCGAAAGAAGATGAGAAGAGAGAAAGAAGAGAGAGATATGGAAAGAGAGAGAATAGACGACGCGAGATACTATATAGAATTAGAATATGAGATGAAGACGTATAGAGATATAGAAGAGATGTTAAACTAGACGATATAGATGAGATATAGATACTGTTAGAGATCTTGAGTACATAAGAAGTATAGTATAGAAGACTTAAGACGATGACGATAGAGAGAGAATGAGAGAGAAGACAAGATATAAAGATAGAGAGTAGAGAGAGATAATATATATAGAAGAATATAGAGAGTAAGAGAGAGAGAAGAGAGAGAGAGATAGAGAGAGATCCTGGGCACTGACAGTCATCTCAAAAGATATTCCAGAAACGTCCACTCATATAGAACACACACACCTACACATAATGGGACTAAACATGTGTTCCACAGGGAACTTCAACCTGGCTGTGAATTAACTGAAAGACAAAGTAAGGACGGCTTTCTAAGCCATTATAATATTTATTAAATTAGACATACCAATTAGGATCTGGCTGCAAATATTCTAATCAATAATAGAACCAATAGCACTGTATGGCAGTGGAGGGTGGGGTCCGATAACAAAGCAAGACCTGGACAAATGGGACAAACACCCAACTGAAACCCTGCATACGGAATACTGTAAGAGCCTCCTCAGAGGACAGAGAAAAACTCCAAACAACACATGCAGAGCAGAACGATTAATATCCAAAAAAGGGCTACCAAATTGTATAATAATCTAAAAACAAGTGACCTCCACTCCTAGCATTACAATGCCCTCAAATGACAAGAGGTGACCATAGAGAAGAGTCCCCTCAGCCAGCTGGCCCTGAGGCTAAGTTCACTAACCACTACCAACCCAACAAAGCCTCAGGACAGCACTCAGAAACTCTGGCCCAACCAAATCATCACAAAACAAAAAGAGAAATATATCACCTATTGGAAAGACACCACAAAAAAATCAAAGTAAACTTCAATGCTATTTGTCTCTAAACAGACAGTACATGGTGACAGACTATCTGACCACCGTGACTAAAAACAGTGACTAGGTACAGACTCAGTGAGCACAGCTTGGCCATAGAAACCGTCCGTCACAGACAGATCTGGCTACCCAGAGAGGACAGGTTGTGCTTACTCTGCCCTCAGAGACAGGACGAGACAGGGCTGCATTTTCTAGCTGTAAATATGTAGATTCCTGCCACACCCGTAGGGACAGCCAGTGGGACGACCAACCGGAACAATAACATTGCTACCTCTCTTTCTCACTATTTCAGTATTGTCCTCATTCATTTCTTACTATATTGTCCTTCTAATTGTTATTACTCATTGAGTATTATTATTTTTCATATTATTATCTATCTGTGACATCATTGATTTAACACTTTCCATGTGTGGTGTGGGCAAGTATGGGTAACGTTCACAACAATAAAGAAAGAGGGAGAGGGAGGGAGAGAGAGAGAGAGGGAGGGAGGAGAGAAGGAGACAAGAAGAGAGGGGGCTAGAGAGGAGACGAGAGATGAATCGAGAGAGAGCAGGAGAAGGAACAAGTAAAGCAATTGAAGCGAGAGATAGAGACAGTATGAGATTACAGAGATGATCGAATGAAATGATTAGAGATTACAGAGATATGGGAGAACTAGAAGGGAGAGAGAGGGAAGATTAGAGAGCAGAAGAGAAGAGAGAGGAGAGAAGGAGAGAGGGAGGGAGAAAGAGAGTAGAAGAAGAGGAAGAGATAGAGAGAGAGAAAGAGAGAAGAGAAGATCAGAGATAAGAGGAATGAAAGAGAGAGAGAGAGTATATATGAGTCTACATAGAATATAGAAGAAGATAGAAGAATAAAATAGATAGGAATAGCGAGATTAAAGATATATAACAAATAGATACTTACATCTCCCCGTAAGTTAGATAAGAGATGAGAGATCTAATAGATTTTCTTTCCTCTCTCATGATATATATATAATATATATATCTCCCAAAAGAATAGAATAGATGAGGAATCTAGAGAAATAATTTCTGCCCAAACTGATTCCTCTCAGGGAAGCTCATCTGCGTGCTCGTCGTCCTCACCAGGGTCTTCACCTGACTGCAGTTCGGAGTCGTAACTGACTTCAGTGGGCAAATGCTCACCTTCGATGGCCACTGGCATGCTGGAGAAGTGTGATCTTCACGTATTAATCCCAGTTTCAACTGTACCGGGCAGATGGCAGAAAGTGTGTATGGCGTCGTGTGGGCGAGCGGTTTGCTGATGTCAACGTTGTGAACAGAGTGCCCCATGGTGGCGGTGGGGTTATGGTATGGGCAGGCATAAGCTACGGACAACGAACACAATTCCATTTAATCGATGGCAATTTGAATGCACAGAGATACCGTGACGAGATCCTGAGGCCCATTGTCGTGCCATTCATCCGCCGCCATCACCTCATGTTTCAGCATGATAATGCATGACCCCATGTCGCCAGGATCTGTACACAATTCCTGGAAGCTGAAAATGTCCCAGTTCTTCCATGGCCTGCATACTCACCAGACATGTCACCCATTGAGCATGTTTGGGATGCTCTGGATCGATGTGTACGACAGCGTGTTTCAATTTTTGCTTAGTACAAACTGTCTGAACCTTTACATCTCTGTGATGAAGGAGTCAGGCGCAAGAGGGTAAATGACAGAATAACAGGCTTTAATCCGCAAAATACAGGTTTACGGGATATTCTTTGATATTTTGGACGAGATGGGTCCCATTATGCCTGGTGAAAACCAAACACTGCATTCCACAGTAAGAACATCATACCAAAGGTCAAGCATGGTGGTGGTGGTGTGATGGTTTGGGGATGCTTTGCTGCCTCAGGACCTGGACGACTTGCCTTAATAGAAGGAACCATGAATTCTGCTCTGTATCAGAGAATTCTACAGGAGAATGTCAGACCATCCGTCTGTGAGCTGAAGCTGAAGCGCAGCTGGGTCATGCAGCAAGACAATGATCCAAAACACACAATCAAGTCTACATGAAAATTGCTAAAAAGCAACTAATTGGAAGTTTTGGAATGGCCAAGTCAAAGTCCAGACCTAATCCCAATTGAGATGTTGTGGTAGGACTTGAAACGAGCAGTTCATGCTTGAAAACCCACACGTCACTGAGTTAAAGAAGTTCTGCATGGAAGAGTGGGCTAAAATTCCTCCACAGCAACGTGAGAGACTGATCAACAACTACAGGAAGCATTTGGTTGGAGTCATTGCACCTAAAGGTGGCACAACCAGTTATTGAGTGTAAGGGGGCAATTACTTTTTCACACAGGGGAATTGGGTGTTGCATAACTTTGTTTATGAAATAAATGAAATAAATATGTAATTGTTGTGTTATTTGTTCACTTATGTCCCCTTTATCTAATATTAGGTTTTGGTTGAAGATCAGACAACATTCAGTATCACAAATATGCAAAAGTAGAGAAAATTAGAAAGGGGGCAAATACTTTTTCATAGCACTGTAAATCCAACTAAAGCAGATAATCCCCTTCATAGAGAGAACCTGCTGACTACAGATACAGTTGAAGTCAGAAGTTTACATACACCTTAGCCAAATACATTTAAACTCAGTTTTTCACAATTCCTGACATTTAATCCTAGTAAAAATTCACTGTCTTAGGTCAGTTAGGATCACCACTTTATTTTAAGAATGTGAAATGTCAGAATAATAGTAGAGAGAATGATTTATTTCAGCTTTTATTTCTTTCATCACATTCCCAGTGGGTCAGAAGCTTACATATACTAATTGGGTGTTTGGTAACATTGCCTTTAAATTGTTTAACTTGGGTCAAACGTTTTGGGTAGCCTTCCACAAGCTTCCCACAATAAGTTGGGTGAACGTTGGCCCATTCCTCCTGACAGAGCTGGTGTAACTGAGTCAGGTTTGTAGGCCTCCTTGCTCGCACACGCTTTTTCAGTTCTGCCCACAAATTTTCTATAGGATTGAGGTCAGGGCTTTGTAATGACCACTCCAATACATTTACTTTGTTGTCCTTAAGCCATTTTGCCACAACTTTGGAAGTATGCTTGTCCATTTGGAAGACCCATTTGAGACCAAGCTTTAACTTCCTGACTGATGTCTTGAGATGTTGCTTCAATATATCCACATAATTTTCCTTCCTCATGATGCCATCTATTTTGTGAAGTGCACCAGTCCCTCCTCCAGCAAAGCACCCCCACAGCATGATGCTGCCACCCCCGTGCTTCACGGTTGGGATGGTGTTCTTCATCTTGCAAGCCACCGCCTTTTTCCTTCAAACATAACGATGGTCATTATGGCCAAACAGTTCTATTTTTGTTTCATCAGACCAGAGGACATTTCTCCAAAAAGTACGATCTTTGTCCCCATGTGCAGTTGGAAACCGTAGTCTGGCTTTTTTATGGCGGTTTTGGAGCAGTGGCTTCTTCCTTGCTGAGCGCGTTTCAGGTTATGTCGATATAGGACTCGTTTTACTGTGGATATAGATACTTTTGTGCCTGTTTCCTCCAGCATCTTTACAAGGTCCTTTGCTGTTGTTCTGGGATTGATTTGCACTTTTCGCAACAAAGTATGTTCATCTCTAGGAGACAGAACACGTCTTCTTCCTGAGCGGTATGATGGCTGCGTGGTCCCATGGTGTTTATACTTGCGTACTATTGTTTGTAGAGATGAACGTGGTACCTTCAGGCGTTTGGAAATTGCTCCCAAGGATGAACCAGACTTGTGGAGGTCTACAATTATTTTTCTGAGGTCTTGGCTCATTTCTTTTGATTTTCCCATGAAGTCAAGCAAAGATGCACTGAGTTTGAAGGTAGGCCTTGAAATACACCCACAGGTACACCTCCAATTGACTCAAATTATGTAAATTAGCCTATCAGAAGCTTCTAAAGCCATGACATCATTTTCTGGAATTTTCCAAGCTGTTTAAAGGCACAGTCAACTTAGTGTGTGTAAAACTTCTGACCCACTGGAATTGTGATACAGTTAATTATAAATTAAATAATCTGTCTGTAAACAATTGTTTGAAAAATTACTTGTGTCATGCACAAAGTAGATGTCCTAACCGACTTGCCAAAACTATAGTTTGTTAACAATACATTTATGGAGTGGTTGAAAAACGAGTTTTAATGACTCCAACCTAAGTGTATGTAAACTTCCAACTTCAACTGTATATAAAGACTCAGAGACGTTCCCAAGAGAGAGATGTTCCACCTACAGAGCCGTTCCCAAGGGAGAGATGTTCCATCTACAGAGATGTTCCCAAGAGAGAGATGTTCCATCTACAGAGATGTTCTCATGGGAGAGATGTTCCATCTACAGAGATGTTCTCAAGGGAGAGATGTTCCATCTACAGAGATGTTCTCAAGGGAGAGATGTTCCATCTACAGAGACGTTCCCAAGGGAGAGATGTTCCATCTACAGAGATGTTCCCAAGAGAGAGATGTTCTTAAGGGAGAGACATTCCCAAGAGAGAGATGTTCCATCAACAGAGACATTCCCAAGAGAGAGATGTTCCATCTACAGAGCCGTTCCCAAGGGAGAGATGTTCCATCTACAGAGATGTTCCCAAGAGAGAGATGTTCTATCTACAGAGGTGTTCCCAAGGGAGAGATGTTCCATCTACAGAGACGTTCCCAAGGGAGAGATGTTCCATCTACAGAGATGTTCCCAAGAGAGAGATGTTCTTAAGGGAGAGACGTTCCCAAGAGAGAGATGTTCCACCTACAGAGCCGTTCCCAAGGGAGAGATGTTCCATCTACAGAGACATTCCCAAGAGAGAGATGTTCCATCTACAGAGACATTCCCAAGAGAGAGATGTTCCATCTACAGAGACATTCCCAAGGGAGAGATGTTCCATCTACAGAGATGTTCCCAAGAGAGAGATGTTCTATCTACAGAGGTGTTCCCAAGGGAGAGATGTTCCATCTACAGAGACGTTCCCAAGGGAGAGATGTTCCATCTACAGAGATGTTTCCCCCGGAAAGATGTTCCCTTTAAGGGGGAGACTTCCCAAAGAAAAGATGTTCCATCACAAACATTTCCCCAAGGGGAGAGGGTGTTCCATCTACAAATGTTTTCCCAAAAGAAGATTTTTCTATCTACAGAGGTTCCCAAAGGGGGGATTTCCCTCTAAAATGTTCCCCAAAAGAGGAAAAAAATTTTTTCAAGGGAGAATGTTTTCCACACAGAATTTTTTCCAAGGGAGGATGTTCCCTCTACCGAGATGGTTTTCCCCGGGGGAAATGTTTTCCCAAAAAGAGAGATGTTTTCCCTCTACAGGGGAGTTCTCAAGGGAAAAAATGTTCCCGAGGAGATGTTTTTTCCCTCACAAGACGTTCCCAAAAAAGGGGAATTTTTTCCACTACAAGACATTCCCCAAGGGAAAAGAGTTCCAAAAAGAGAGTTCCCCCCACAGGGACGTTCCCAAAGAGAGGATGTTCCAAAGGAAAAGATGTTCCCTCTACAAGACATTCCCCAAGGGGGAAGTTCCCAAAAAAGAGATGGTTTTCCCCTCTCCCGAGACTTCCCAAAGGGGGGGGATGTTCCAAAGAGAGAATGTTCCTCTACAGAAATTCCCAAAAAAAAAAAAAAAAGGGGGGGGGATGTTTTCCCAAAAAGAGAGATTTTTCCCCCTACATAAACGTTTTTCCCAAAGGGGGGAGATGTTCCACCACAGGAAAATGGGTTCCCCCGAGATAAAGCTCCAAAAGAGAGATGGGTTTCCCCTACACAACGTTTTCCCCAAAGGGGAGATTTTTCCAAAAAAGAGATTTCCATTTTACAGAGACATTCCCAAGGGAAGGGGAAGGGTTTCCCCCGGGGAAAAGGGTGTTTTCCCTCTACAGAACTTCCCATGGGAGAGATTTCCCCCTACGAGACGTTCCCAAGAGATAGATGTTTCCCCAAAAAGAGGATGTTTTCCCTCTACAAAAGACGTTCCCATGGGAAAAGATGTTCCCCCTCAAGAGACCTTCCCAAAAAATAAAATTTTTCCAAAAAAGAAGGGGAGTTCCCTCCTTTCACAGATGTTTCCCCAAGGGGGAGATGTTTTCCCAAAAAAGAGAGATGTTTTTTCCCCTACCGGGCCCCGTTCCCAAGGGGGAGTTTTTTCCAAAAAGAGAATGTTCCCTCTACAGAGGGCGTTCCCAGGGGGAGATGTTTCCAAACCCACAGAGCGTTCCCCCGAGATGATGTTCCAAAGAGGAGAAAGTTCCATTTACAAAGACTTTCCCAAAAGATAAATTTTTCCAAAAAGAGAGATGTTTCCCCCTTACGAAAAACGTTCCCCAAAGGGGGGGGGATGTTTCCAAAAAAGAGAGATGTTCCATCTACAGAGACATTCCCCAAAAGAGAATTTTCCTCTACAGAGAAAAGGTTTCCCCAAAGGGGGAAAATTTTTCCTCTCAGAGTGTTTCCCCAAAAAAAGAATTTCTATCACCAAAGGGGTTTTTCCCCAAGGGGGAGATGTTTCCCCTCTACAGAACTTTCCCCCAAAGGAGAATGTTCCATCTACAGAGAAAGTTCCCACGAGAGAGATTTTCCTTAAAAAAGAAAACGTTCCCAAAAAGAGATGTTTTTTCCCTCTTTCAAGACCCTTCCCAAAGAGGAATGTTCCATCTAAAAAGAGGGTTTCCCAAGAGAAGATGTTTTTAAACTACAAGTGTTTCCCCAAGGGGGAGATGTTTTCCCTCTACAAATGTTCCCCCAAAAGAGAGATTTTTTCAAGGGGGAGATGTTCCATTTTACAAGATTTCTCAAGGGGAATTTTTTCCAAACCCACAAGTTTTCCCCGGGGAAATGTTTTCCCAAAAAAGAGTTTCCATTACAGAGATGTTCTCAAGGGAAAGATGTTTCCCCCAAGAATGTTCCATCTCGAGACGTTCCCCAAAAGAGAGATTTTTCCCTCTACAAACTTCCCCAAAGGGGGAGATGTTTTCCCAAAAAGAGAGATTTTCCATCTACATTACGTTTCCCCCAAAGAGAGATGGTTTTCCCAAAGAAAAGAGGTTTTTCCCTCTAAGAGACACCCCCCAAGGGGGAGAGTTCCCAAAGAGGATGTTCCATTACAGAGACGTTCCCAAGGGAGAGATGTTTCCCAAAAAGAAGATGTTCCTCTACAAAGACAAATTTCCCCAAGGGGGAATGTTCCAAAGAGAGATATGTTTCCCCCCTACAGAACGTTTTCCCCAAAGGGGAGATGTTCCCACCTACAAAGATGTTTCCCCCAAAAGATAGATGCCCAAAAGAGAAAATTTTCCCTAAAAAAAGACGTTCCCCGGGGGGAGATGTTCCAAAAAGAGAGATGTTCCATCTACAGAGCCTTTTCCCCAAAGGGAAAGATTTTCCAAAGAGAGAGATGGCCATCTCCAGGACTTCCCATGGGAGAGATGGCCCCCTACAAAAACGTTTTCCCCAAGATAGATTTCCAAAAAAGAGATGTTCCATCTACAGAGACGTTCCCATGGGAGAGATGTTCCACCTACAGAGACGTTCCCAAGAGATAGATGTTCCAAAGAGAGATGTTCCATCTTACACAGACGTTCCCAAGGGAGAGATGTTCCAAAGAGAGAGATGTTCCATCTACAGACACGATTCCCAAGGGAGAGATGTTCCAAGAGAGAGATGTTCCATCTACAGAGACGTTCCCAGGGGAGAGATGTTCCACCTACAGAGACGTTCCCAAGAGATAGATGTTCCAAAGAGAGAGATGTTCCATCTACAGAGACGTTCCCAAGGGAGAGATGTTCCAAAGAGAGAGAGATGTTCCATCTACAGACACGTTCCCAAGGGAGAGATGTTCCAAAGAGAGAGATGTTCCATCTACAGAGACGTTCCCAAGGGAGAGATGTTCCATCTACAGTACATGTTGTTGGAAATGTGAGAATTACCTTAATTAACCCTGTGAACAGCAGTGTGTCTTCTACAAGGTGCTGTTTATAACAGGAACAGCTGAGTTTCCAAAACCACAAGTAAAAACCAGGACACATGGAAAGACGCCTTTGATTAAAACAAGTGCCCAATAGAGTATGCAAATTGCCTAAAGACAGTCTTCAAGTTTCAAGTTTTAATGTCACATGCACAAGTACAGTGAAATGCCTTTCTTGTAAGCTCTAAATCCAACAATGCTCTAATCAACATCAATTTCATACTAACAAGGTAGAACAAAAATATATAAAAATAAGAAAAACACGAGAGAGTAAGTAAACATATTATAGATACAGGGTCAGTTCAATACCATATTTACAATGTGCAGGGATACTGGAGTGGTAGAGGTAGATATGTACAGGGGTCAGGTGACTAGGCATCAGGATGTATGATAAACATGTACAGGGGTCAGGTGACTAGGCATCAGGATGTATGATAAACATGTACAGGGGTCAGGTGACTAGGCATCAGGATGTATGATAAACATGTACAGGGGTCAGGTGACTAGGCATCAGGATGTATGATAAACATGTATAGGGGTCAGGTGACAAGGCATCAGGATGTATGATAAACATGTACAGGGGTCAGGTGACAAGGCATCAGGATGTATGATAAACATGTACAGGGGTCAGGTGACTAGGCATCAGGATGTATGATAAACATGTACAGGGGTCAGGTGACAAGGCATCAGGATGTATGATAAACATGTATAGGGGTCAGGTGACTAGGCATCAGGATGTATGATAAACATGTATTGGGGTCAGGTGACTAGGCATCAGGATGTATGATAAACATGTATAGGGGTCAGATTGCTCAGTTCAGTTCAGTCCAACTAAAGCCCAGAATCACTTTCAGACAGAGAACTTTCGGACTAGAATTCCCTATTTTATATACATGTTGTTGGAACAAAGCATTCTTTTCAAGTGAGTTCAGCTCAAGCAGAGAATCAACTCCCAATGGACTCACACACGTTCCCAGGTCTAGTTGTTCTATCTCCTGAGGGACATGTTTGTTGGATTTGACAAAACGTTTACTCACCAATTAACTACAGAACAGTACATTCTACATTACACTGGACCTCATCTCCATACTGCATGACTGGGCACTGTTGTAAAAACGAGTGCATCTTTGCATGATTACAGTGAGTACTATGTGTTTCCATTGTATCAAAGCACACCTTGATGTTCTCATCTCTCTCTCTCTCTCTCGAGCGGGGCAGAGAGACGCGAGCGAGAGAGCGGGAGCTTTCACCCTAAGAGGGCACTCGAGAGAGCTCGATAGGCGATCTCGCTTTCACCGGATCGCGATCTCTTCTCTCTCGAGCTCTATTCTCTCGCTTCTCTAGTACTCATTACCCTCTCATCTCTTTTCTCTCTCTCCTCTCTTCTTTCTTATCTCTCTCTCTTTCTCTCTCCTTCCCCTCTCATATCTCTCTTCTCTCTGTCTCTCTCTCTCCTGCACCCTCTTTCTCTGCCAGTCTTCCCATAGAATGTCGTGTAGTAGCTACCATTTCAGTATGTGAGAACAGATTAGTGGCAGGGAGATAAACAAAGATCTCATATTCTGCTCTGCAGCTTCAAGACCACTGTACACTCTCTCTCTCCTGCAACCGTCATCTCTCTCTCTCTCCTCTCCGTCACCCTTCAGCCCTGCCCGCGCCGCCTCGCCGCCGCTCCGAGCCCCTCGTCTCGGCCGCGCCGCGCCGCGCTCTCGCCGCTCTCGAGCCCGGCACTCTCGGAGCTAGGCGACCGAAGAACCAAGGGGCCCTCGCTCGGGAACCTCCCTCCGAGTGTTCCCCCCCGCCTGCTTTCCCCCGTCATCCATCCGCCTCCTCAGCTTTCTCCCTCCCTCCTCTTTCCCTCTCTCCTCTCTATCCCTCCTCTTCCTCAGCTTTCTCCCTCTCTTCCTCCGTCTCCCTGCTCTCTTTTTCCATCTCGCCCACACGGTTCTTCATGTAAGCACTTGTGATAACTCACCGTGTTCCCACAGCAACCATTCTTCTACTGAGCCCACGGAGAGAGAGAGAGAGAGAGAGAGAGAGAGAGAGAGAGAGAGAGAGAGAGTAAGAGAAAGAGAGAGAGAGAGAGAAAGAGAGAGAGAGAGAGAGAGGGATGGTATGAGTGTGCATGTCTATTTCTGGAAGCCCTTTCTCCTGGTGCATTCAGCCTGCCAAGCCACGGTTGGGCAAGGCAAGACAAGGCAAGACAAGACAAGACAAGGCAAGGCAAGACAAGGCAAGACAAGGCAAGACAAGGCAAGAGTGCAGAATGTTGAGCAGGAAATAGAACTCAAATGTTGTGAGGTATCAATAACAGGATAACAACATGTTGACGTTTAATCAGTCCCATATACAGGATACACATGGTATACACCGTCCAACCAAATGCTTCCTTGTAGGTTCCTTCTGGACAATTTAACAACAATAAGAAATAATAAAAGATAAGAATATGAACAATAAAGTAAATGGCTCAGTAGAATAGAATAGACATTTTAGCGTAACTGTTTTTGGGATTGGGGGATTGAGGGATTGAGGGGCAGGCGTTTAAATAGTGCAGTATTTAGCAAGTCTGCTAGCAGTAGTTGTGATGTGTGTGTAGCATGAATGTGTGTCTGTGTGTGTATGTGTTTGTGTGTGTGTGTGTGTCTGGATGAGTGTGTGGGTGAGTGCGTGAGTGCGTGGTGGTCCTGTCCTATATTGTTCTGTGTGGCTCAGTTGGTCCTGTGCTATATTGTTCTGTGTGGCTCAGTTGGTCCTGTGCTATATTGTTCTGTATGGCTCAGTTGGTCCTGTGCTATATTGTTCTGTGTGGCTCAGTTGGTCCTGTGCTATATTGTTCTGTATGGCTCAGTTGGTCCTGTGCTATATTGTTCTGTGTGACTCAGTTGGTCCTGTGCTATATTGTTCTATGTGGCTTTATTGGTCCTGTGCTATATTGTTCTGTATGGCTCAGTTGGTCCTGTGCTATATTGTTCTGTATGGCTCAGTTGGTCCTGTGCTATATTGTTCTGTATGGCTCAGTTGGTCCTGTGCTATATTGTTCTGTATGGCTCAGTTGGTCCTGTGCTATATTGTTCTATGTGGCTTTATTGGTCCTGTGCTATATTGTTCTGTGTGACTCAGTTGGTCCTGTGCTATATTGTTCTGTGTGGCTCAGTTGGTCCTGTGCTATATTGTTCTGTGTGGCTCAGTTGGTCCTGTGCTATATTGTTCTGTATGGCTCAGTTGGTCCTGTGCTATATTGTTCTGTATGGCTCAGTTGGTCCTGTGCTATATTGTTCTATGTGGCTTTATTGGTCCTGTGCTATATTGTTCTGTGTGACTCAGTTGGTCCTGTGCTATATTGTTCTGTGTGGCTCAGTTGGTCCTGTGCTATATTGTTCTGTGTGGCTCAGTTGGTCCTGTGCTATATTGTTCTGTGTGGCTCAGTTGGTAGAGCATGGCACTTGCAACATCAGGATTGCTGGTTCGATTCCCACTGGGGCCACCTATATATACATTTATGACACACTACTGTAAGACGCTTTGGATCAAAACCTCTGCTAAATGGCATATACAGTATGTATAGTATACACTGGGTGGACAAAACATTAGGAACGCCTTCCTAATATTGAGTTGCATTCCCTCTTTTTGCCCTCAGAAAAGCCTCAATTTGTCAGGGCGTGGATTCTACAAGGTGTCGAAAACGTTCCACAGGGATGCTGGCCCATGTTGACTACAATGCTTCCCACAGTTGTGTCAAGTTGGCTGGATGTCCTTTTTGGTGGTGGACCATTCTTGATACAAACGGGAAACTGTTGAGCGTGAAAAACCCAGCAGCGTTGCAGTTCTTGACACACTCAAACCGGTGTGCCTGTCACCTACTAGCATACCCCATTCAAAGGCACTTAAATATTTTGTCTTGCCCATTCACTCTCTGAATGACACACATACATAATCCATGTCTAAATTGCCTCAAGGCTTAAAGTCCTTCTTTAACCTGTCTCCTCCCCTTCATCTACACTGATTGAAGTGGATTTAACAAGTGACATCAATAAGGGATCATAGCTTTCACCTGGATTCACCTGATCAGTCTATGTCAGGGAAAGAGCACGTGTTCATAATGTTTTGTCCACTCAGTGTAAGTATTACATATATTAGTTTGAGTCTTCCTGGATGGCTCGGTATTGTCTGCCTCGAAGTGAGCATAGAATGTGTTATGCTCATCTGGAAGGGAGGCTTCGGTGGCCAATGCACAGCTGGAGTTGCCTTTGTAGTCTGTGATAGTCTGTAGTCCTTGCCACATGCGTTGCAATTCTGAGTTGTCAAACATAAATTTAATCTCCCTCCCTCTTTCCCTACCTCCCTTTCTGTGGCCTAATAGATTAACGGAGCTCGTACCTGCGTGTCGAGTCATCAGAGCTCGTACCTGCGTGTCGAGACATCAGGGTTCGTACCTGCGTGCCGAGTCATCGGAGCTCGTACCTGCGTGTCGAGTCATCGGAGCTCGTACCTGCGTGTCGAGTCATCAGAGCTCGTACCTGCGTGTCGAGTCATCAGAGCTCGTACCTGCGTGCTGAGTCATCAGAGCTCGTATCTGCGTGTCGAGTCATCAGGGTTCGTACCTGCGTGCCGAGTCATCGGAGCTCATACCTGCGTGCCGAGTCATCGGAGCTCATACCTGCGTGCCGAGTCATCGGAGCTCGTACCTGCGTGTTGAGTCATCGGAGCTCGTACCTGCGTGTCGAGTCATCAGAGCTCGTACCTGCGTGCTGAGCCATCAGAGCTCGTATCTGCGTGTCGAGTCATCAGGGTTCGTACCTGCGTGCCGAGTCATCGGAGCTCATACCTGCGTGCCGAGTCATCGGAGCTCATACCTGCGTGCCGAGTCATCGGAGCTCGTACCTGCGTGTTGAGTCATCGGAGCTCGTACCTGCGTGTCGAGTCATCAGAGTTCATTCTGCTGACATTGAACACTGCAGTACGGGCTCTCAGCATGGTACGGATTAGTGATGCGCGGGTTGACTCATAACCCGCAGTCCCCCCGGTTATATCAGCAGAAAGAGAGGGTTTAGGGTCATGAAATATTGTGTGGATGAAGAGCGGGTGGGTTGAATAAAGAGAAAACAGTAACTTAAAAGATCCATAAATGTATCATTCTTGTGCAATTTATATCTATATACTGCATTGAGTTTCTTCTTTCATTCTTTTTAGGCTATCTGGCATTAGTGCCTAAGCAAGCTGTAGGGCTTAACTGTACGCGTGCCAAATAGCCTACAAGCCAATCGCCAAATGCTTTTGGGAGCTGGCAGAAAAAGTTCATGTCGATCCCTGAGGCAAAAAAGGACAATGTCGGGGTTTTTAATTCAATAAGAGAAAAGCTGCGAAATGGAGAGTTGAAAGTAAAGAGAAGAGAGGGCCTGAGCAGTCATGTTTGGGAAAGATTAGGTGAAGTGGTAAAAGAGGATGATATCAGTGCCGGCTACGTTATGCGTGATGACTGTGAGGAGCTATACAATGTCACGCCCTGGCTCTGGGACTCTGTTATGTTGAGCCAGGGTGTGTAGTTTCTATGTGTTTGTGTTCTAGGTTCTTTATCTAGCTCATGTGTTTCTGTGTTGGCCAGGGTGGTTCTCAATCAGAGGCAACGAGTGTCAGCTGTTGCTTGTTGTCTCTGATTGGGAACCATACTTAGGCAGCCTGTTTTGCCACAGTGTTTTGTGGGATCTTGTTCCGTGTTGGTTTTGTGTTGTAAACCAAGGACTTCACGTATCGTTTTTGTTGTTTTGTTCGTGTGGGTGAATATAAATAAAAGTATGTTCGCATATCACGCTGCGCCTTGGTCCACTGTGTTTGACGATCGTGACATACAAGTTCGACAGTCACAAGATGGGGACTTCAAATAGGCCTATGGCAGGTCAAGGGAACTGTAGCCTACTGTTCAAATGGGTTAAATGGAAACTGAAATCTGGACACTGCCTTTAAGTATATAACCTCTCACACAGCCTTAATATTAACTCCTGCAGAAATAAGCTTCTTCTTTTTTTTTTTATACAGTAAAATTATACACTGAATGTAAATTTTGACTCGGGAACAGGAGTGGAGAAATATGATTTATTTCTTTCAGCGTCTTGAGAGAATTCTAATGTGCAGTCTGTAGTGGTGCTGTCTTTATCAGCGTCATAAAAGCTGATAGTATTTCAACCACATAAAATATGCATCCAAGCCGAACCGAAATCTTATCAGAAACACGTTGGGTCATTTTCACAGCTTCTATTTCCTTACAACAGGTCAAACTGATGTCAATAGAAAATTTAGCACAGAAAATCCTTCCAGTTTTTTTTTTTTTAGTTATTGCATTTTCTCCCCGGTGCCTAAACGTCTTTGTGCCGCCAAAGAAGCAGAAATTACAGAGAAAACCTTACTGATGTCAGCTATGGGTGGTCCTCTGGTCCTCTGTAGCTCAGCTGGTAGAGCACGCCGCTTGTAACGCCAGGGTAGTGGGTTCGATCCCCGGGACCACCCATATGTAAAAATGTATGCACACATGACTGTAAGTCGCTTTGGATAAAAGCGTCCGCTAAATGGCTTATTATTATATTATTATTATAACTACATTGAATCATTAATTCTATGGATTTTTGACGTAATTCTGGTGAGCAAAGGTTTATTTAGTCTTCTGGGGGTAACATATAATAACAGAAGAGAAGCTGCATGTATCTAATCATAGACAGTTGACTAACAAATCGAGACCTTGGGACTATCAGGTTCTATCTACAAAAAGATAATTCGGAGATAATTGGCTTCAAAGTTCCGAACCCTCATTGGTTTGAATGGTGTCAGCAATTTTTTTTTTATCTTGAATTCTTTTGAACTTATCAACATGAATTTGGGTATTTAGAGTACTATATAGACAGAGACCATTGAACAGCCCCCCTAGTCATAGACTATTCTATCACAGCTGAAACTTGATTAGACAAGTGCCTGTTGTGTGTAACGGTTAAATTGATTTAACTTAATTAATTTAAGCCCAATTAATCCACTTTGTCTAGTCATCACACCTGGTTATAACTATTCTGGTTTCTGAACTGAAACCTTCTAATTACCCTGTTAAAGCTGAAACCTACTAATGACCCGGTTACAGCTGAAATCTACTAATGACCCTGTTGCAGCTGAAACCTACTAATGACCATGTTACAGCTGAAACCTACTAATGACCCGGTTAAAGCTGAAACCTACTAATGACCCGGTTAAAGCTGAAACCTTCTAATGACCCAGTTAAAGCTGAAACCACTAATAACCCACGGTTCAAGCTGAAACCTATAATGACCATGACCGCGCCGTAAAGCTGAACCCTACTATGACCCCGGTTAAAAGCCTGAACCATTACTAATGACCCTGTTAAAAGCTGAAACCTACTATGACCCTTTAAAGCTGAAACCCATACTAATGACCCCTGTTCAGCTGAAAACCTACTAATGACCCGTTACAGCTTGAAACCTACTATGCCCCAGTACAGCTAAACCTACTAATGACCCTGTTAAAGCTGAACCACTAATGACCTGTAAAGCTGAAACCTACTAATGACCCTGTTAAAAAGGCTGAAACCTACAATCCCTGTAAAAGCGGAACCTAACAATGACCCTTTAAGCTGAAAACCTACTAATGCCCCCTGTCCCCTGCCTGTTGCAGCTGAAAACCTAACTAAATGACCCTGTTAAATCTGAAACCTACTAATGACCCTGTTAAAGCTGAAACCTACTAATGACCCTGTTAAAGCTGAAACCTACTAATGACCCGGTTAAAGCTGAAACCTACTAATGACCCTGTTAAAGCTGAAACCTACTAATGACCCTGTTAAAGCTGAAACCTACTAATGACCCTGTTAAAGCTGAAACCTACTAATGACCCTATTAAAGGTGAAACCTACTAATGACCCTGTTAAAGCTGAAACCTACTAATGACCCTGTTAAAGCTGAAACCTACTAATGACCCGGTTACAGCTGAAACCAATGTTTAGACAAGTGTTACTCCTCTCTAACCAGGGATTGGCAACTCCAGTCCTCGGAGGCCGTGGGGGTGTCTCACTTTTTCCCCATCCCTTAGAAAACACAGCTGATTTAAACTAATTGCATTGTAAACTGAAGGTCATGATTAGTTGATTATTGGAGTCAGGTGTTTTAGCTTGGGGCAAAGGTGTGACATCACTCAGGCCCCCACCCCCGAGGACTGGAGTTACCCATCCCTGCTCTAACCTCTGACCCCATGTCGTATGTGACCCCACGTCGTATGTGACCCCATGTGACCCCACGTCGTAATGTGATTAGACATCAACAGTTACCATGCTACTGATGTGAGAAACCAACCTGACTAGACATCATCAATGATTAGCTGTTCTCAATTGATTGACAAAGAGCGGTTAGTCATTTGATTGGACAGTGAAGAGGTGATGTACAGTTAAGAGTTATTTTCTAGGTATTTTTGAGTCCATGTCTGGACAGCGTCAAACTACACTGCAGTGCTCAACAAGCTTATTTGTGAATAGTGACGGGGGAAAAATCGATACAGTTAGAAATCGTGATATTATTTTGGACGATATTATATTGTTTTCTTGTTTGGTTTTAGTTTTTTGCTAAGTAGCGTTAGCTAGTGCTAGTCAGTTTGGAACATATCGCAGTACATATAGAATCGTGAGAATCATCAGAATCGCAATACATATCGTATTGGCACCTGAGTATCATGATAATATCGTAACATGAGATCCCTGGCAATTCTCAACCCTATTTACACAGGGATGACATCCCTAGAAGCATACAACTCAGGAGAATGGCCCTGATGTAGTCATGACTCAGTTTACATTTGAGTCATTTAGCAGGCGCTCTCATCCAGAGCGACTTACAGTTAGTGACTGCATACATTATTTTATTTTTCATACTGGCCCCCCGTGGGAAATGAACCCACAACCCTGGCGTTGCAAACGCCATGCTCTATCAACTGAGCTACATCCCTGCCGGCCATTCCCTCCCCTACCCTGGACGACGCTGGGCCAATTATGCGCCGCCCCCATGGCTCTCCCGGTCGCGGCCGGCTACGACAAAGCCAGGATCTCTAGTGGCACAGCTAGCACTGCGATGCAGTGCCTTAGACCACTGCGCCACTCGGGAGGTCGTGTATAGTCTTAATTCCTATAGATCAGCGGCGATCTTGTCATGAGCACGGTTACTAAATGTACGTGATTTCTAGATCATGTAACTAAGATTAAATTCACCATCACGATTCATGAACTGAACTGAGTGGAATCAGCCAGTTACACTGTTGGAATAGGGACATGCTGACATTGTTGTTAGGGGCAACGCTAGCGAATGAAGGAAGTAGTTAGTTGCCACAGTAACAGAGGCATTGGGTGTTTAGCTGGCATGTGGTGGTTTTAAATAGATCTAGCATGCAGCTCTGCACACAACCACACACACACAGACACACACACTCACACACACACACACACACTCACACATTTGCTCACAGTTAATTGAATGTTCTGTTTGCATTCACCATGCAATAACTCATAGCTGGCCCTTTACACACATGCTTGCACTTTCTCCCTCTGTCTATCTCTCACACACACACACACACACACACACACACACACACACACACACACACACACACACACACACACACACACACACACACACACACACACACACAGAGAGAGAGAGAGAGAGAAGAGACATGGCACTATATCACTGCCATCCTACTGTATGTTAGTAATGCAGCTATGGTAAGGTATGGTAAGGTATGGTAAGGTATGGTAAGGTATGGTAAGGTATGGTAAGGTATGGTAAGGTATGGTAAGGTATAGTAAGGTATGGTAAGGTATGGTAAGGTATGGTAAGGTATGGTAAGGTATGGTAAGGTATGGTAAGGTATGGTAAGCGGTATGGAGCGGTATGGTAAGGTATGGTAAGGTATGGTAAGGTATGGTATGGTATGGTATGGTAAGGTATGGTAAGGTATGGCAAGCGGTATGATACACCGCACGTACATATACTACATTTCAACAGCCTTCATTTGAGGATTCAGCACTGCTATGTTATGTCACTGCTATGTCATGTCACTGCTATGTCAAATGTGGGTCTGTGGATAAACATTGCCATCGATTCCATCACTATTCTCATCACCATAACGCATGAGACGCAAGAGGAAGTTATCACAGCTGCTACAAACTGAAATGTAACAAGTCTTGTAGCAGTAGGGTTAAATATGACCAGTTCTCTACACAACGATTCACTCCATTTGATGTGTTACCCTGACAACACATCATTTACCCTCCCTGACCATGTCTCATTTTCATGTTGTTGCCAAAAATAAAGACGCTCCATGCAGAGACAAGCTAATGCAGAGACAAGCCAAATGCAGAGACAAGCTAATGCAGAGACAAGCTAATGCAGAGACAAGCTAACACCATCTACCTAACACTCCACTATCTCTGGAGATTCAAGTATTGGTGGTGTTTTTCAGAGATTCCCAGGATTCCCTAGGGCTCCACAGGCTTGTATGTCTCAGTGGCGTACATGTTGGTAACTTACTTGTTGTGGCAGAAATGTACGTGATTGGCTAATGCCAACTGTCACGTGTTTCACTGGACTATGTCAACAAAAGGATCAGAAAGGGTATTCATAAGACAAAACAGCTAAGGAAAACAGCAGAGACTGCTACGCATAAAAACAACTACGCAGAAACACACTACCGACTAAAGCTCAATGATAAATACACCTGCAGATTCAAGTAGTGTCCCCCGTAAAATATGGTCTCAAATGACGAGATAGCCTAACTCGTTGTCTTTTGTTTCACAACTTGTTTCATCATCACTGGAATATGTACGAATTCCCTCTACAATAATGGGGAGGGGATAAAGAGGTTTGTAAAAAAATAAAAAATAAATGGTGAAACAAGAACCAATTTACAGAACAACACAGAAAAAAACCAACAGACAGACCAGTTCTCGGATATAATCTTTCTTTGTTGGGTTTTGGGGTTGGGATTTTTTTTTTTTTTTTTGTATTGTGGGTGTTTTTATTGGAATTTATGGGATTTGGAGACTAATTAGATTTTTTCCGAAGAATCCCCACTCATCTCCCTAAAATCACCCTCTCCCTCCCTCCGCCTCGCCCCTCCCCTCCTGACTCTACTCGCTCTGCAGGTCGAAAAAGAGCAAAGTCTCCTCTCTCACCCCAACTCTTCTCGCTCTAAAACTCTCTAACAACTGCTCTCGATCTCTCAATCCTCTCTCTCTCCTTTCCCCTCTCTTCTCTCGCCCGTTCGTCGCTATCTCTCTCTTTCGCTCCCTCGCCCTCCTCCCTCCCGTCTCTCGCCCTCTCTATCTCTCTCTCTTCCTCTCTGACTCCGCGCGAGAGAGATAAGAGAGAAAGAACTCTTGTCTACCTCTCGCGACTCAGACCTCTCCTCTCTACTCCTCGTCCGCCCCTCTCGCTTTCGTCGCTCTCTGTTCCCGCTCCGCGCTCGCCGCGCCGCCCCCCCCCTCGCCTCGCCCTCCCGCTCCTCAGTCCCTCCGCTCCTTCCCCCTTCTCCTCTATCGTCCCCAACGTCCTTCTCTCTCTCACTCTCTCTCTCACTCTCTCTGCTCCTCTTCTCGCGCGCGCGCTCTTGCGTCTGCTCGCTCTCCTCTACGACCGGGGTGTCCGTTCGTTCCCGGACAGGGAGGGACTGTCCGGTCTTGCGTCTGCTGCGTCGAGCGACCGCGATAGACTAGCGAGCCCTCGCTCGAGAGGCGCACTCTCTCTAACATCGCGCTGCCTCTCGTAAGACGAGCGAACGACTGGATCTGGGCGCAGCGCGCCTGCAGAGAGGAGGACAAGAGAGAGTGGAGAGGAAGATGAGACGGGTGTCTTTAGACACACACGAGGCTGATAACGCAAGATGATAAGCAACTTACAGTACATGAATCACGTATACACACGACATACGGGCACGAGTGAACGTGACCTGATGAGGTCATCTGAATGCTCGTCCGTACATGCATTCTCTCTGACGCACACAGAAGTGCCTCAGTCGGCACTTCTGACTGTCATCAATAGACCATAGATCTACGATAGAAGAAAGGAAAGAAAAATGTTAAGACTTGTGTGTTCATGAGGCATGCGCAGGTAGTTCATATATATGTCCTGAGCAAACTAGTAGTTAGCGTGCACACTCATCAGGCTTCACTCAACTACATGAATACGTCCCAGACCCACTACATCATGACACAAAGGAGATGGCCGCAACACAAGACTCCACAAGTATGATACCCAGACCGACAACCGGATGATGCGCCACACAAGACCCACACTATGAATGAAGAGAGGGACGACAGACCAAGAGAGAACGCGACAGCGCAGACGTACTATCCCAGAGAGAACCAAGACACCGCAAACACGTAGAATGATCCGAACTAGACGCAACCCAACACTCATACATGCCAAAGACGCCAACCTATGCATGAGCCCTCAGAACCCAGACCCAACGCTAATGAGAGCACCTAAACCAGACCCAACGCTGTCTCAGAGCCTCATAAACCCATAGAACAAAAAGCAAGAAACCGAACGTCTCGTGATCGCAGCTCTAAGCCGCGAAACGCCACTCCCTGTGATGCCCGAACCAGACCCCACGCTATGCAGCGTCCCTCCGCTCTCTCTCTCCAGACTCGCATAAAAAAAAGAAAAAGGAAGTAGACCAGAAAAACCCAAGAACGAAAAAAAGAAAAAAAACAAAAATCAAATAACAAATGAAAAAAACTGAACGGAACTACGCTGGTGACAGTCTCTCGCAGTATCTGCCTGTACCTCAGGTCAGCGACACCCCGGCACACATGACTAGGTCTGTCTAAATGTTCTGTGACACCCAGTGATTGTTGTGTGAGGGTTTTACAAACCGATGATCCCCTCCCACAGGTAGTGATGAGATCGTACATAGTCCAGGGAAACAAAAGACACAGAAGGCTATCTCTCGTCCTGAACAGACCTGTGATCACTACTTGAATCCTGCATGTGAAGTCTCGAGAGCTAGTTGTAGCTCTACAGTACCTCTCGGTACGGCTGGCCCGCATAGCTCCAGCAGTTATCACATATGACTGCTGCGTAGCTACTATGCTCTAACTTCTGGCCAACTGCTGATATATGCTGCCGTATGACCCATGACGCTCAGTAGGACAACACGTAGACATGTTACAGTGCACTTAGACCCACACCGACATGATGGCAGCGCTACACTCAGACTCGCCCACAACCCCACCGTACCACCACTGACACTGCGATAGCACCTATACGCCCCAAAGACTGCCAGACACTAGCGCCCTACCGACATCACAACGACCCCCACATGATCGCCTGCTACTGACGTCGAGGCCCCTACGGGACATGGTCCATGCGATCCTCTCCAGAGCCAACGCTATAAAAACACCACAAATACGTGATCTCCAGAGATATTGGAGTGGTTAGGTAATGGTGTGCTTGCTCGGGGAAAGGAGAGTATGCCTCTAGCATAGACGCTCGCTACGGATAACAAAAAAAAAGCATCCATGGCTACCCACTATTTCTGTGTCAATCGTCCGCTTACCTTGTCTAGGTCCCAACGCTATGGAGTCGCCAGATCTTTAATTCTCTTGCAACCCAGGACAACACTGAACATGATCGGCAGCCTGTACAACTAGCCCAACACTATGATGCCCTACCAGCCCACACTATGATGCCTGCCTAGCTCACGGATTAGACTGCCAGCAAATGCGCTGTAGTATGCCCCTACCAGACCCCTAACTCGACTATGATGTATCCCTAGAACTCCGGGTACAGGATGGACGCAACGTCTATAGACTACTCCCGTACTACAGACGCACAATCACTATGATATCCAGACACTCAACGACTTACAGACTGGAAAAGATGCCCTACGCAACTCCAACACTGTGATGCCTACCAGACCCACGCTATGATGCCAGACCCAACGCTAATATGCCCTACATACCCAACAGGCAAGTGATGATAGCCACGTTACCCCTACTTGCTATGCATGCACCTGACTCGCTATGAGACTGATGCAGCCAACACTATGATGCCCTACTCATGGACATCGATGCAATCGTATATTCGTCATCATGACGCCTACATCCCTGTAGCACCAATAACACTGACAGTGACTTATCTGCAAAAAGCCTAACGCCAGACCCAACGCTATGAGAAAAAAAATGCCAGACGCCGAGAACAGGCTGATATGCCCTACCGAGACTCGCAAGGGGCGCTTGATGCCCTACCATACCCAGACCCTGTAGTAATGCGCCTAAAAAGGGCCAAGACGCACCAACCTATGATGCCCTAAACCAAACCACAACAACTATGATAGGCCCATACAACAGACCTAACCAACACTGATGAAAAAGGAACCAACGGCCAACGCTATGATGCAAGGACCCAAGGCGACTATGATATCAAACAGAAAACCCAAACAACTAAGTGGGAAGGGGGGATGCCCTACCAGACCCAACGCTTGATGCCCTACCAGACCCAACGCTATGATGCCCTACCAGACCCAACGCTGTGATGCCCTACCAGACCCAACGCTATGATGCCAGACCCAACACTATGATGCCCTACCAGACCCAACACTATGATGCCCTACCAGACCCAACGCTATGATGCCCTACCAGACCCAACACTATGATGCCCTACAAGACCCAACACTGATAGACCGAACCCACACTGTGGCCCTACCAGACCCAACACTATGATGCCCCTACCAGACCCAACACTATGATGCCCTACCAGACCCCAACACTATGATGCCCCTACCAGACCCACACTATGATGCCAGACCCAACACTGTGATGCCCTACCAGACCCAACACTATGATGCCCTACCAGACCCAACACTATGATGCCCTCCCAGACCCAACACTATGATGCCCTACCCGCACCCAAACACTATGATGCCCTACCAACCCAACGCTATGATGCCCTACCAGGACCCAACACTATGATGCCCTACAGACCCAACGCTGTGATGCCCTACCAGACCAACACTATGATGCCCTACCAGACCCAACGCTAGATGCCAGACCCAACACTATGATTGCCCTACAGACCCAACACTATGATGCCCTACCAGACCCAACACTATGATACCAGACCCAAACACTATGATACCAGACCCCAACACTATGATGCCCTACCAGACCAACGCTTATGATGCCCTACCAGACCCAACACTATGATGCCAGACCCAACACTATGATGCCCTACCAGACCCAACGCTATGATGCCCTACCAGACCCAACACTATGATGCCAGACCCAACACTATGATGCCCTACCAGACCCAACACTATGATGCCCTACCAGACCCAACACTATGATGCCCTACCAGACCCAACACTATGATGCCCTACCAGACCCAACACTATGATGCCCTACCAGACCCAACACTATGATGCCCTACCAGACCCAACGCTATGATACCAGACCCAACGCTATGATTACTTTATTATATTATAATTATTATTTGTTATATTTATTACTTATTACTTTGATTAGACGCCTCCATCTCGACTACAACGTGTGTGTGTGTGTGTGTGTGTGTGTGTGTGTGTGTGTGTGTGTGGTGTGTGTGTGTGTGTGTGATGAATCACGATTACACTATCAAATCAACCAGGATGAGATTAAATTAAATACATTCCCCTGTCCCATAATTCCTCTCATTATAATCATCCATAGATCCATACCATGGCTACAGCAGCAGGATGTGTCATGATAGTCACTAATTGGATCGTAGCGGGGAACCTATGGCCCCCTACAGGGGGAAGAGGTGTCACCCTATTCCCTATATAGTACACTACGAGTGAGTGCACCGCGTTTGATCAATCCTATCCAATCAATAATCGTGAATCGGAGAAATCCCCTGTTATCTTCGTCTCTGCACACATTTATTTTGTCATAAATATTTTATTTGGCAGAAAACTTATGGCCACCTACAGGGATGATATGCATAGCGCTCACCGTGAGGGGACAGACAGCAGCCATTCATCTCAGGTGAGGTCACACACACACACGCACGCAAGCACGCACGCACGCACGCACACACACACACACACACACACACACACACACACCATTCATCTGCCTGAGTAAGGCATGCACTGGTGCTTTCGTCTGTCTCGGTAAGCCATGCACTGGCACTTTCGTCTATCTCGGTAAGCCATGCACTGGCACTTTCGTCTGTCTCAGTAAGGCATGCACTGGTGCTTTCGTCTATCTCGGTAAGGCATGCACTGGTGCTTTCGTCTGTCTCGGTAAGCCATGCACTGGCACTTTCGTCTGTCTCGGTAAGCCATGCACTGGTGCTTTCGTCTGTCTCGGTAAGCCATGCACTGGCACTTTCGTCTGTCTCAGTAAGCCATGCACTGGTGCTTTCGTCTGTCTCGGTAAGCCATGCACTGGTGCTTTCGTCTGTCTCAGTAAGGCATGCACTGGTGCTTTCGTCTGTGTGATTCTGCTTCTTCCATTAGTATTTTTCCTCAGTGTACGTGGGGTCAGAAACAGAGACAGTCAAGTATAGCATTGTTGGCGATCATAGTGCTAACATCTGCTGCTAGCTACACACCACAGACGTGACAGCTGGCATGACCACAGTTAACTGCACAACGCTAGCCTGGCACACAAAGAACAACAGATTAACTGCTGTTGGAACGCCCGAGTAGGTACACACCCATAACATCCTTAAGGGTGTTGCTTGTGATTGCTTCTGGAAAAATATATATATTGGTTTCACCCAAAAAAATGATTGGGTTCGAGAAAATCTTTAAGTATTAATTCTACAACAACATCAGCCTAACGAACAGTTTGCCAGACAATTCTCTGGGGTGCAAAGATACTGTGTGTGACATCACCACAGTCCTGTTATCATCATCCAATCAGGTGACAGTAACAAGGCCAGTGTCCACTGTACAGAACCAGATGAGAGCCAGCCAGAGCCCAGCAGGAGCCATAATGAGGTCCCAGTCCCAGTTCATAGCATGTTAAACTACATGGAAGAAATGCAAACACTCCCAGCAGCAGATGACAGCCAGCGCCCTATAGGAGTCATGATGAGGGGGTCAAACTCCCATATTTTTACCATGTTTTATGAAATCTCCCAGCAGAGGAAAGGCGTGGCAAGGCGATGAGAGGAGAGGAGAGGCGAGGAGAGGAGAGCCGAGGACAGGAGAGGAGAGGGAGGGAGAGGAGAGAGAGAGAGAGGAGAGGAGAGGACCAGATGGAGAAGAGGAGAGAGTGACGAGGAGAGGGAGAATGCCGACGAGAGAGGGAGAGGAGAGGACAGGAGGACGAGGAGCGCGAGAGGAGAGGAGAGGAGAGAGAGCGGACGAGGAGAGGAGGAGGGGTGAGAGGCACGAGGAGAGGAGAGGAGAGGAGGAGCAGGAGAGGAGAGGAGAGGAAGGAGAGAGAGGAGAGGAGAGGAGCGACGAGAGGAGAGGAGGAAGGAGAGGACGAGAGGGAGAGATCGCCGAGGAGACGAGGGGAGAGGAGCGAGGAGGGACAGCGAGGAGGAGGAGAGGAGAGGGAGGAGAGCGAGAGGAGAGGGAGAGCGAGAGGAAGAGGACCGAGGAGACAGAGGAGAGGAGGCGAGGGAGGAGAGGAGAGGAGAGGAGGAAGAGGAAGAGGAGAGGAGAGGAGAGAGAGGAGAGAGGGAGAGGCAGAGGAGAGGAGAGGAGAGAGAGGAGAGGAGAGGAGAGGAGAGCGGAGAGGAGGAGAGGAGCGAGAGGAGAGGAGAGGAGAGGAGAGGAGAGGAGAGGAGCGGAGAGGAGAGGAGGAGAGGAGAGGAGAGGAGAGGAGAGCAAAGCCGAGGGGGAGGGAGGCGAGGAGAGGAAGAGGAGAGGAGAGGAGCGAGGAGAGGAGAGAGAGGAGAGGAGAGGAGAAGGAGAGCCGAGAGGAGAGCCGAGGAGGAGGAGAGGAGAGGAGAGGAGGGAGAGGAGAGGAGAGGAGAGGAGAGGAGAGGAGAGGAGAGGAGAGGAGAGGAGAGGAGGGGAGAGAGGGAGAGGAAAAGAGGAGAGGACGAGGCGAGCGAGAGGAGAGGAGAGGAGAGGAGAGGAGAGGAGAGGAGAGGAGAGGAGAGGAGAGGAGAGGAGAGGAGAGGAGAGGAGAGGAGAGGAGAGGAGAGGAGAGGAGAGGAGAGGAGAGGAGAGGAGAGACGAGGAAGAAGAGAAGAGAGAGAGAAGAGAGGAGGAGAGAGGAGAGGAGAGGAGAGGAGAGGAGAGGAGAGGAGAGGAGAGGAGAGGAGAGGAGAGGAGAGGAGAGGAGAGGAGAGGAGAGGAGAGGAGAGGAGAGGAGAGGAGAGGAGAGGAGAGGAGAGGAGAGGAGAGGAGAGGAGAGGAGAGGAGAGGAGAGGCCAACCTGCACCAGCATAGGAAATCACATAGCCTACATCTCTCTAGCTAACCGTCTCCCCTACAACAATCAGCCATGACAGACGCCATTTTATGGTTTTCAGACATTCAATCATGTATCATTGGTTAGTTAGAGCACCATGCTTGAGAGCCCTTTTCAGCCCAAAGGAAAGGTAACGGGCGGCAGGTACCCTGGCTGTAATGTTGGGCCAGTAACCGAATAGTCGCTGGTTCGAATCCCCGATCCGACAAGGTGAAAGATCTGTCGATGTGCCCTTGAGGAAGGCACTTAACCCTAGATTTTTCTGGATAAGAGCGTCTGATAAATGACTAAAATGTAATGACCAGTCCCCTGACAGGCAACATAATTGTGTATACAGTACTTCAAACCTGAAGTCATGTAGGGCAGGGCGATATGGCCAAAATGACAGGTAGGCCTACATTTGCTTCAGCATAGCCTATGCTACACTAATATAAAGACAGAATGGACGTCTAATTTACCCATCTCCATCTGGCTTTTGGGGGGTCACCTTATTTTTTTATCGTTGCTTAAAAATCAGTGAACGCGCGAGCACTCTCTCGCAGTGTTTCTCCCCTCTCCATCAATTCCATTCAAATTGCATCCAAAATATATCATCCTGTACTAGTTTGATATACAGCCCTATATATAGATGTCCTAGCCAACCTCTTTCAGGTAATATATTCAATGCACTATTAGCCTTACATTTAGCTAATTAATGATGGGTTATGCACAATAAGCTTCTAACTACCTACAGTGGGGAGAACAAGTATTTGATACACTGCCGATTTTGCAGGTTTTCCTACTTACAAAGCATGTAGAGGTCTGTAATTTTTATCATAGGTACACTACAACTGTGAGAGACGGAATCTAAAACAAAAATCCAGAAAATCACATTGTATGATTTTTAAGTAATGAATTTGCATTTTATTGCATGACATAAGTATTTGATCACCTACCAACCAGTAAGAATTCCGGCTCTCACAGACCTGTTAGTTTTTCTTTAAGAAGCCCTCCTGTTCTCCACTCATTACCTGTATTAACTGCACCTGTTTGAACTCGTTACCTGTATAAAAGACACCTGTCCACACACTCAATCAAACAGACTCCAACCTCTCCACAATGGCCAAGACCAGAGAGCTGTGTAAGGACATCAGGGATAAAATTGTAGACCTGCACAAGGCTGGGATGGGCTACAGGACAATAGGCAAGCAGCTTGGTGAGAAGGCAACAACTGTTGGCGCAATTATTAGAAAATGGAAGAAGTTCAAGATGACGGTCAATCACCCTCGGTCTGGGGCTCCATGCAAGATCTCACCTCGTGGGGGCATCAATGATCATGAGGAAGTGAGGGATCAGCCCAGAACTACATGGCAGGACCTGGTCAATGACCTGAAGAGAGCTGAGACCACAGTCTCAAAGAAAACCATTAGTAACACACTACGCCGTCATGGATTAAAATCCTGCAGCGCACGCAAGGTCCCCCTGCTCAAGCCAGCGCATGTCCAGGCCCGTCTGAAGTTTGCAAATGACCATCTGGATAATCCAGAGGAGAAATGGGACGTAATGTGGTCTGACGAGACAAAAATATAGCTTTTTGGTCTAAACTCCACTCGCCGTGTTTGGAGGAAGAAGAAGGATGAGTACAACCCCAAGAAGACCATCCCAACCGTGAAGCATGGAGGTGGAAACATCATTCTTTGGGGATGCTTTTCTGCAAAGGGGACAGGACGACTGCACCGTATTGAGGGGAGGATGGATGGGGCCATGTATCGCGAGATCTTGGCCAACAACCTCCTTCCCTCAGTAAGAGCATTGAAGATGGGTCGTGGCTGGGTCTTCCAGCATGACAACGACCCGAAACACACAGCCGGGGCAACTAAGGAGTGGCTCCGTAAGAAGCATCTCAAGGTCCTGGAGTGGCCTAGCCAGTCTCCAGACCTGAACCCAATAGAAAATCTTTGGAGGGAGCTGAAAGTCCGTATTGCCCAGCGACAGCCCCGAAACCTGAAGGATCTGGAGAAGGTCTGTATGGAGGAGTGGGCCAAAATCCCTGCTGCAGTGTGTGCAAACCTGGTCAAGACCTACAGGAAACGTATGATCTCTGTAATTGCAAACAAAGGTTTTTTTTACCAAATATTAAGTTCTGCTTTTCTGATGTATCAAATACTTATGTCATGCAATAAAATGCAAATTAATTACTTAAAAATCATACAATGAGATTTTCTGGATTTTTGTTTTAGATTCTGTCTCTCACAGTTGAAGTGTACCTATGATAAAAATTACAGACCTCTACATTCTTTGTAAGTAGGAAAACCTGCAAAATCGGCAGTGTATCAAATACTTGTTCTCCCCACTGTATATATCTATCAGTGAGTCTCTGCTGGTGAGTCCATAGTGTTCTATACACTACCGTTCAAAAGTTTGGGGTCACTTAGAAATGTCCTTGTTTTCGAAAGAAAAGCAATGTTTTTGTCCATTAAAATAACATCAAATTGATCAGAAATACAGTGTAGACATTGTTAATGTTGTAAATGGCTATTGTAGCTGGAAACGGCAGATTTTTTATGGAATATCTACATAGGCGTACAGAGGCCCATTATCAGCAACCATCAGTCCTGTGTTCCAATGGCACATTGTGTTTGCTAATCCAAGTTTATCATTTTAAAAGACTTATTGATCATTAGAAAACCCTTTTGCAATTATGTTAGCACAGCTGAAAACTGTTGTGCTGATTAAAGAAGCAATAAAACTGGCCTTCTTGAGACTAGTTGAGTATCTGGAGCATCAGCAATTCTTCTTCTGAAACTCATCAGTCTATTCTTGTTCTGAGAAATGAAGGATATTCCATGCGAGAAATTGCCAAGAAACTTAAGATCTCGTACAACGCTGTGTACTACTCCCTTTACAGAACAGCACAAACAGTCTCTAACCAGAATAGAAAGAGGAGTGGGAGGCCCCGGTGCAAAACTGAGCAAGAGGACAAATACATTAGAGTGTCTAGTTTAAGAAACAGACACCTCACAGGTCCTCAACTGGCAGCTTCATTAAATAGTACCCGCAAAACACCAGTCTCAACGTCAACAGTGAAGAGGCGACTCTGGGATGCTGACCTTCTAGGCAGAGTTGCAAAGAAAAAGACATATCTCAGACTGGCCAATAAAAAGAAAAGATGAAGATGGGCAAAAGAACACAGACACTGGACAGAGGAAGTGTTATGGACAGACTAATCGAAATTTGAGGTGTTCGGATCACAAAGAGGAACATTTGTGAGACACAGACCAAATGAAAAGATGCTGGACGAGTGCTTGATACCATCTGTCAAACATGGTGGAGGCAATGTGATGGTCTGGGGGTGCTTTGGTGGTGGGAAAGTGGGAGATTTGTACAAGGTAAAAGGGATCTTGAAGAAGGAAGGCTATCACTCAATTTTGCAATGCCATGCCATACCCTGTGGACAGCGCTTGATTGGAGCCAATTTCCTCCTACAACAGGACAATGACCCAAAGCACAGCTCCAAACTATGCAAGAACTATTTAGGGAAGAAGCAGTCAGCTGGTATTCTGTCTATAATGGAGTGGCCAGCACAGTCACCGGATCTCAACCCTATTGAGCTGTTGTGGGAGCAGCTTGACCGTATGGTACGTAAGAAGTGCCCATCAAGCCAATCCAACTTGTGGGAGGTGCTTCAGGAAGCATGAGGTGAAATCTCTTCAGATTACCTCAACAAATTGACAACTAGAATGCCAAAGGTCTGCAAGGCTGTAATTGCTGCAAATGGAGGATTATTTGACGAAAGCAACGTTTGAAGGACACAGTTATTATTTCAATTAAAAATCATTATTTCTAACCTTGTCAATAACTACATTTCCTATGCATATTGCTATATTTCCTATTCAAACTAATTTAATGTATGTTTTCATGGAAAAAAAGGAAATTTCTAAGTGACCCCAAACTTTTGAACGGTAGTGTATATCCTCTGTCTCTTGCGCAATACGCAAGCATCTGTGCTCCGCTGGCCTCTCCTTAAAAAAACGCTCCTTATAATAATAATAATAATAATAATAATAATATGCCATTTAGCAGACGCTTTTATCCAAAGCGACTTACAGTCATGTGCGCATACATTTTTACGTATGGGTGGTCCCGGGGATCGAACACACTACCCTGGCGTTACAAGCGCCATGCTCTACCAATTGAGCTACTTGGAGTCCCATGCAGGAAAAGCTAGACTAGAATAATAGCTTGCTGGAGATTATTATTTTTTGTTGCATTTCTTATACCAATAGACTATTCGAAGAGGTACGAAAGATCTTGTTTGCTGAATGTTAAATACAGCAGCCAATTGAAATTATGAGTCGTTTGAAAGAAGAGCGAACGCGCGATGGCGGTAGGCTATAGCAGTAATTTATTCCGACCCATAACCAATCGACCTTCATGAAGAGAAGTGAAAAGCCGTCTGCATTTAATTCTAGTCCTATAATATTCAAGGATTTCATTAGAATGATGAAGATAAGGACAACGAAACGTATTTCATTTAACTGTTGAACGTGAGGAAGGTATGAAGCAACAATAGAGAGAGAAAGAGGAGGTAGGATAATAACATTAGGGGAAATATTATGAAAGGTATAGATACACTACCAGTCAAAAGTTTGGACACACCTACTCATTCAAGGGTTTTTCTTTATTTTTGCTATTTTCTACATTGTAGAATAATAGTGAAGACATCATCAAAATTATGAAATACCAAAAAAGTGTTAAACAAATCAAAATATATTTTAGATTTTAGATTCTTCAAATAGCCACAGCTTTGCACACTCTTGGCATTCTCTCAACCAGTTTCATGAGGTAGTCACATGGAATGCATTTCAATTAACAGGTGTGCCTTGTTAAAAGTTAATTTGTGGAATTTCTTTCCTTTTTAATGCGTTTGAGCCAATCAGTTGTGTTGTGACAAGGTAGGGGTGATATACATAAGATAGCCCTATCTGGTAAAAGTCCATATTATGACAAGAACAGCTCAAAAAAGCAAAGAGAAACGACAGTCCATCATTACTTTAAGACATGAAGGTCAGTCAATACGGAACATTTCAAGAACTTTGAAAGTTTATTCAAGTGCAGTCGCAAAAACCATCAAGCACTATAATGAAACTGGCTCTCATGAGGACCGCCACAGGAAAGGAAGACCCAGAGTTACCTCTGCTGCAGAGGATAAGTTTATAAAAGTTACTTGCACCTCAGATTGCAGCCCAAATAAATGCTTCACAAAGTTGAAGTAACAGACACATCTTAACATCAACTGTTCAGAGGAGACTGCGTGAAATAGGGCTCCATGGTCTAGTTGCTGCAAAGAAACCACTACTAAAGGACACCAATAAGAAGAAAATATTTGCTTGGGCCAAGAAACATGAGCAATGGACATTAGATCAGTGGAAATCTGTCCTTTGGTCTGATGAGTACAAATTTGAGATTTTTGGTTCCAACCGCTGTGTCTTTGTGAGACACAGAGTAGGTGAACGGATGATCTCTGCATGTGTGGTTCCCACCGTGAAGCACAGAGGAGGAGGTGTGATGGTGTGGGGGTGCTTTGCTGGCGACACTGTCTGTGATTTATTTAGAATTCAAGGCACACTTAACCAGCATGGCTACCACAGCATTCTGCAGCGATACGACATCCCATCTGGTTTGTGCTTAGTGGGACTATAATTTGTTTTTCAACAGGACAATGACCCAAAACACACCTCCAGGCTGTGTAAGGGCTATTTGACCAAGAAGGAGAGTGATGGAGTGCTGCAGCAGATGACCTGGCCTCCACATTCACCCGACCTCAACTCAATTGAGATGGTTTGGGATGAGTTGGACCGCAGAGTGAAGGAAAAGCAGCCAACAAGTGCTCAGCATATGTGGGAACTCCTTCAAGACTGTTGGAAAAGCATTCCAGGTGAAGCTGGTTGAGAGAATGCCAAGAGTGTGCAAAGCTGTCATCAAGGCAATGGGTGGCTACTTTGAAGAATGTAATATCTAAAATATAATTTGATTTGTTTAACACTTTTTAGGTTACTACATGATTTCAAATCAAATCAAATCAAATTGTATTTGTCACATACACGTGTTTAGCAGATGTAATAGCGGGTGTAGTGAAATGCTTGTGCTTCTAGCTCCGACAGAGCAGTAATATCTAACAAGTAATATCTAACAATTTCACAACATATAACTAATACACACAAAACTATTAAGGAATGGAATTTAAGAAAATATACATATATGGACAAGCAATGACAATGACAGAGCGGCATGGACTAAGATACAGTAGAATATTATAGAATAGAATGCAGTATATACATTTGAGATGAGTAGTGCAATATGTGTAAACATTATTAAAGTGACTGTAAACATTATTAAAGTGACTACTGTTCAATTTCTTAAAGTGGCCAGTGATTTCAATAGGCAGCAGCAGCCTCTAATGTGCTAGTGATGGCTATTTAACGGTCTGATGACCATGAGATAGAAGCTGTTTTTCATTCTCTCGGTCCCAGCTTTGATGCACCTGTACTGACCTCGCTTTCTGGATGATAGCGGGGTGAACAGGTAGTGGCTTGGGTGGTTGATGTCCTTGATGATCTTTTTGGCCTTCCTATGACATCGGGTGCTGTATGTGTCTTGGAGGGCGGGTAGTTTGCCCCCGATAATGCGTTCGGCAGACCGCACAACCCTCTGGAGAGCCCTGCGGTTGCGGGTGGTGCAGTTGCCGTACCAGGTGGTGATACAGCCTTACAGGATGCTCTCAATTGTGCATCTGTAAAAGTTTGTGAGGGTTGTAGGTGCCAAGCCGAATTTCTTCAGCCTCCTGAGGTTGAAGAGGCTCTGTTGCGCCTACTTCACCACACTGTCTGCGTGGGTGGACTTTTTCAGTTTGTCGGTGATGTGTACGCCAAGGAACTTGAAGCTTTCCACCTTCTCCACTGCGGTCCCGTCGATGTGGATAGGGGGGTGCACCCTCTGCTGTTTCCTGAAGTCCACGATCATCTCCTTTGTTTTGTTGACGTTGAGTGAGAGGTCATTTTCCTGGCCCCACACTCCCAGAGCCCTCACCTCCTCCCTGTAGGCGGTCTTGTCATTGTTGGTAATCAAGCCTACTACTGTTATGTCGTCTGCAAAACTTGATGATTGAGTTGGAGGCGTGCTTGGCCACGGAAAAGGAGAGGCCACAGTTCTTGGTAGTGGGCCTCGTCAGTGGCACTGTGTTATCCTCAAAGCGGGTGAAGAAGGTGTTTAGCTTGTCTGGAAGCGAGACGTCGGTGTCGGCGACGTGGCTGGTTTTCCTTTTGTAGTCCGTGATTGTCTGTTGATCCTGCCACATACGTCTCGTGTCTGAGCCGTTGAATTGCGACTCCACTTTGTCTCTATACTGATGTTTTGGATTCCGATTGGTCAGACCAGCGTTGAATAGTCCTTAGCACGTGTATTTCCTGTTTGAGTTTCTGCCTATAGGAAGGGAGGAGCAAAATGGAGTCGTGGTCAGATTTGCCGAAAGGAGGGCGGGGAGGGCCTTATAACCATTCCGGAAGTTCGACTAGCAATGGTCGAGGATTTTGGCAGCGTGAGTACAACAATCGATATATTGATAGAACTTTGGCAGCCTAGTCCTCAAATTTGCTTTGTTAAAATCCATGGCTACAATAAATGCAGCCTCAGGATATGTGGTTTCCAGTTTGCATAAAGTCCAGTGAAGTTCTTTGAGGGCCGTCGTGGTATCTGCTTGAGGGGGGATATACACGGCCGTGACTATAACCGAAGAAAATTATCTTGGGAGATAATACGGTCGGCATTTGATTGTGAGATATTCTAGGTTGGGTGAACAAAAGGACTCGAGTTCCTGTATGTTACTACAATTACACCATGAGTCGTTAATCATGAAACACACACCTCCACCCTTCTGCTTCCCAGAGAGATATTTATTCCTGTCTGCGCGATGAACTGAGAACCCCTCTGGCTGGATCGATTTCGACAGAATATCCCAAGAGAGCCATGTTTCCGTGAAACAAAGTATGTTACAGGCCTTGATGTCTCTCTGGAAAGAAATCCTTGCCCGGAGTTCGTCGATCTTGTTAACCAAAGACTGAACATTAGCGAGTAGTATACTTGGAAGCGGTGGGTGGTGTGCGCGCCTCCTAAGTCAAAACAGCAGGCCGCTCCGAGTGCCTCTCCTCCGCCGGCAATGTTTTGGGTCAGCCGCTGGAATCAGTTCAGTTGCCCCGGGGAGAGCAAACAAAGGATCTGCTTCGGGAAAGTCGTATTCCTGGTCGTAATGCTGGTGAGTTACCGCCGCTCTGATATCCAATAGTTTTCCCCGGCTGTATGTAATGATACAAAACACTTTCTGAGCTAATAATGTAAAAAATAATACATAAAAAAACAAAATACTGTAAGGTTTCCTAAGAGCTAGTCGCGAGGCCGCCATCTTCATCGGCGTCAGAACACACAGTTTCATATGTGTTATTTCATAGTCTGAAAATAGTAAAAATAAAGAAAAACCCTTGAATGAGTAGGTGTGTCCAAACTTTTGACTGGTACTATATGTGTCAGCCTACTAATTATACAAATAGGCCCTATTATATTAAAACATTTAAATCAAATTCACTAGCCTATACTTGCCACATGTACTGCACCAGAATAGCATGTTCTCTTCTGCTTCATCATGATTTGAACGATGTGCGTAATTCCAGTCCATATAATACAGTATAATACAACACAGTACAGTAATACAGTTCACACTCTAAAAGATTAGCCTACTGGAGTTTCATTTACTTACCCAAGAGAGCATATAGCTAGCTACATCTATGGACTTTTATATAGCTAGCTACATCTATGGGCTTTTATATAGCTAGCTACATCTATGGACTTTATATAGCTAGCTACATCTATTGGCTTTATATAGCTAGCTACATCTATGTGCAGTAGCCTATATCATAACTGTATTGGATAACGGCACAATCATTTGGGCTTTTTTGGGCTTGGGCTCATTAAATGTCTTTAATGTAGGGTTTATAAAATGTATTTAATGTATGGCTCATCAAGCTCAGGTAGCATCATGCTTGAATTTTCAATCAAAGCTCTAATAAAATCCAGACATAGGCCTATTTATATGCTTTATAATGCTTTTGAATGACACTTCCGGTTTTGGCAGGAAATACCAGGTTACCCGGGAGAAAAGTGATTTATTCTCAGGTTGGAACATTTGTAAAATACCGGGAAAATATTCAACCCTAGCGCCGACTCTAAAATAATTTAGACGAATACACTGAAACGGTGACAGAGTTTATCAGGAAGTGTATAGGTGATGTTGTGCCCACTGTGACTATTAAAACCTACCCTAACCAGAGACCGTGGATAGACGGCAGCATTCACGCAAATCTGAAAGCGCGAACCACCGCATGTTAACCCCCGCAAGGCTGCCGGCCCAGACGGCATCCCTAGCCGCGTCCTCAGAGCATGCGCAGACCAGCTGGCTGGTGTGTTTATGGACATATTCAATCTCTCCCTTTCCCAGTCTGCTGTTCCCATATGCTTCAAGATGGCCACCATTGTTCCTGTACCCAAGAAAGCAATGGTAACTGAACTAAATGACTATCGCCCTGTAGCACTCACCTCTGTCATCATGAAGTGCTTTGAGAGACTAGTCAAGGATCATATCACCTCTACCTTACCTGTCACCCTAGACCCACTTCAATTTGCTTACCGCCCCAATAGATCCACAGACAATGCAATCACCATCACACTGCACACTGCCCTATCCCATCTGGACAAGAGGAATACCTATGTAAGAATGCTGTTCATTGACTACAGCTCAGCCTTCAACACCATAGTACCCTCCAAGCTCATCATTAAGCTCGGGGCCCTGGGTCTGAACCCCGCCCTGTGCAACTGGGTCCTGGACTTCCTGATGGGCCGCCCCCAGGTGGTGAAGGTAGGAAACAACATCTCCACTTCGCTGATCCTCAACACTGGGGCCCCACAAGGCTGCATGCTCAGCCCCCTCCTGTACTCCCTGTTCACCCATGACTGCGTGGCCAAGCACGCCTCCAACTCAATCATCAAGTTTGCAGACGACACAACAGTAGTAGGCTTGATTACCAACAATGACGAGACTGCCTACAGGGAGGAGGTGAGGGCTCTGGGAGTGTAGTGCCAGGAAAATGACATCTCACTCAACATCAACAAAACAAAGGAGATGATCGTGGACTTCAGGAAACAGCAGAGGGTGCACCCCCCAATCCACATAGACGGAACCGCACTGGAGAAGGTGGAAAGCTTCAAGTTCCTTGGCGTACACATCACCGACAAACTGAAATGGTCCACCCACGCAGACAGTGTAGTGAAGAAGGCGCAACCGAGCCTCTTCAACCTCAGGAGGCAGAATAAATTTGGCTTATCACCTAAAACCCTCACAAACTTTTACAGATGCACAATTGAGAGCATCCTGTCGGGTTGTATCACCGCCTGGTACGGCAACTGCACCGCCCACAACCGCAGGGCTCTCCAGAGGGTGGTGCGGTCTGCCGAACGCATTACCGGGGGCAAACTACCTGCCCTCCAAGACACATACAGCACCCGATGTCACAGGAAGGCCAAAAAGATCATCAAGGACATCAACCACCTGAGCCACAGCCTGTTCACCCCGCTTACCATACAGAAAGCGAGGTCAGTACAGGTGCATCAAAGCTGGGACCGAGAGAATGAAAAACAGCTTTTATCTCAAGGCCATCAGAATGTTAAATAGCCATCACTAGCACATTAGAGGCTGCTGCTGCATATTGAAATCACTGGCCACTTTAAGAAATGGAACACTAGTCACTTTAATAATGTTTACATATCTTGCACTACTCATCTCATATGTATATACTGCATTCTTTTCTATAATATTCTACTGAATCTTAGTCCATGCCGCTCTGTCATTGGTTGTCCATATATGTATATATTCTTCAATCCCATTCCTTACTTTTTTGTGTGTATTGGGTATAAGTTGTGAAATTGTTAGATATTACTGCACTGTCGGAGCTAGAAGCACAAGCATTTCGCTACACCCGCTATAACATCTGCTAAACACGTGTATGTGACAAATAAAATTTGATTTGATTTGATTTGAAATGCATTTAGCAAGCTAGCTAGCCAAGCTAACTAGCGATTAGCGTTAGCGGCTAACGCGATTTATTTTAGCCACAAGAATAAATACAAACTAGCAGACAGTAGTCTGCAGACAGTAAAATACACAAACTAATTGTGTAATTATAGAACGCTTGCGAAAGCAGCATTGTTGTTACCAACATCTTGTTGCATCTATGCAGACTGCAGAGCGAACAGCAACTGCTCTCGCCTTGATTTGACAGAAGGTCACATTTAACAAAGAAAACATTGAAACACCGTTATAGAAGGTAAAGTAAAAACCCAAACCTGGTCCGTGCATCAGTACCGGTATATAGTGAAATATGATGTACCGTCCAGGCCTATTGTCATGTAGATTGAACACCATGCTGACTGTTTAGCGGCGGAGTTTGTGGTCTTAAAAAGGGTAACACACGCTAAAAGGTAAGGTAACGACTTACTGTCTGTGGCCGTGTGGGTGGCTGGTGGGGTTCCCCAAGGTGGAGCTGCGAAGTCTCTCTGTCCTCTCTTCCTCCATCCTGTCCAGTCTCTCCTTCTCCATCTCCACGAAGCTGGTCCCCGTCCCGGTCGAGATGGTCCGCGTCAGCCGCGTGTGGGGCGTCCGTTTCGGGGTCTGTGGGGTGACGGGGATTTGTTTGGGGGTTTGGGGTGTGCGGTGGGGTGTACGGTGGGGGGTCTTGGGGGTTTGAGGGGTGTGTTGATCCCATACAGGTACCGGGGGCGGGGGTGCGGGGGCCATTATGGCTGTAGTGTTGGTCCTGGTGCTATTATAGGACTGGGTCTGAACCGGGTGGACTGGTACGGAGGGTATGGCTGTAGTGTTGGTTCTGGTACTATTATAGGACTGGGTCTGAACCGGGCGGACTGGTACGGAGGGTATGGCTGCGTGGCTTGTTTTATTGGCGGGTGGTGGCGGGGGGCAGGGTGGCGTTGGGGGTAAAGGTCGCTGGCGGTCCAGGCGTAGGTCTTTATTCTCCTGGGCCAGTCGGTCTAACTGGACCTCCAGCTCATCGATACGGTGCCTCTGGGTCTCCAGGAGCTTCTGCTGGCTCTCTATGATGTTGTTGAGCTCCAGGAGGTACGCCACGGCCCGGTTAGGGCTCTCTGGGCTGCCCTGGCCATGGCCCTGACTAGCCTCCATGCTGCTGGTCTGGTCCTGGTCTCAGTAACCTCACAGGTGATAGGCTAACAGGCTAACGAAGGGACCAGTCCTGAGCTGTGATAGGCTAACTGGCTAACGAAGGGACCAGTCCTGAGCTGTGATAGGCTAACTGGCTAACGAAGGGACCAGTCCTGAGCTGTGATAGGCTAACAGTCTAACGAAGGGACCAGTCCTGAGCTGTGATAGACTAACTGGTTAACGAAGAGACAAGTCCTGAGCTGTGATAGGCTAACTGCTATGCCCTCCCCCCCACCAGAAGGAAGTGGGGGGGAGAGGGGCAACTTTAAAAAGGTCCTTCTAGTGGATCAAGATGTTATAGTTCCTAGTTTTACCCTGCCAGAGACATTGGTTGGCGCCTCGAACATCTGGTTGGTCCAATCAGGTCAGGTGATCTTGAAGGGGTCAGAGCCCATCTTCTGAAATCATATGACACAACGTCACCAAGTCAAATCGTTTTCCTATAATAGTTTGTTTATGAATTACTTAGTTATTTCCAAAGAAGAAGAACAGTTGAGTAACTGAAGGTAGAAACTGAGAGATTATCAAAAAGGACGGACAGGAAGAACATGTTCCACGGAAGAAAAGCAAGAGGTCCAACTCTTTCACTTGGTCATCCCTGGTCCCCTTAGAATACTTCCTGAATAGGATCATCTTTGAATCTACATCTATTCAAATAAAGAACAAAAAAGAGCATGCCAGTTTTAGTCTGTTCTGTCACTGATCAGCAGTACGTTAGGATTTCTCTGTCTATCTTATGTGGGAGATTCTTGAGTACATGCTCAAGAAGTTATATAATTATATGACAGTTTATCATCAAAAAGAGCAGGTCAACAACGTCCTCTGTTGTTTTTTGTAATCTGGTGAGTCATTCCTCGGGAAAAGAGTTCCAGGAGCTCTCCCTTCCCTGTGTCATCCATTCCAAGAAAAAGGAACAACAACAAAAAAAAGACAGGAGGAGGAGGGGTTGGATAAAGATCAGTAAAAACACTCACCCTGTGGTAGCCGAGTGGCTTTAGCTTAGCATGTTGGCGTGTCTCCTCTGGGTGCATGTGTGGAGTTCTAAATTCTGTTCTTCCACTCTCTCTGTCTCTCTCTCCCTCTGTCTCTCTCCCTCTGTCTCTCTCCCTCTGTCTCTCTCTCTATCGCTGTCTCTCCCTCTCTCTGTCTCTCTCTATCGCTGTCTCTCTCTCCCTCTGTCTCTCTCCCTCTGTCTCTCCCTCTCTGTCTCTCCCTCTGTATCTCTCTCTCTCTCCCTCTGTCTCTCTCTCTGTCTCTCCCTCTGTCTCTCTCTCTCCCTCTCTCTGTCTCTCCCTCTCACTGTCCCTCCCTCTCTCTGTCCTTATGTATCTGAGGCTGAAACCACTGTAAGCTTGTTCTAACCAATGGACAATAAAGTTGTATTCTGTATTTTCTATTCCTCGTGGGTTCCAGCTCACCCCGTAAATCCTGAGAAGCTTTATCTAAAGTCTTTAGAGCAGTAGAAATCCTTAATATTCATAATCTAGCTGGCCACATCACCTAGCAAGCAGCCTCCACTTCTCTGCTCTCTGGCAGGATGGAGCAGCCTTCTCACTGTGGTTATGGTTGACTACACAATGCACTTTACTCAATAACTACACCACCAAGCTCTCTTTCCTTGCAGTTTTCATGACCATTTCACTCCATTTACTCTGCAAGGATCGAGGCACATCTCAACTCACACTCCAAGGCCCTTTCCCTCTTCTCTCTGCAAGATATCTCTCGAGCTCGCACATCTCTCTAGTCTATATATCTCGCACAGCTCTCTCTCTCTCTCTCTCTCGCTCTCTCTCTCTCTCTCCTCTTCTCTCACACCACACACAACTCTCCTTACTAACCTATTCTACTTGTCCCTCTGTGTGTAAATAAATCTGGCTATTGTCCTATTAAAACTATATTCAATCACTAAGGATTGTCAGTGTGATAATCTTTGACTATTCACAGGTTAGACTTCTTGAAGAGCATTCCTCATGATTTGTCAGAACATTCCATCAGCATATTGAGGTATACCTATTCATCTGCCCCTTCTTCTCCTCTGTGGCAACAACGATCCTATATATTTATTGTCCATTTCCGTTGACAGTCAGTAGATTGCAGCATTCTTTGTCCAATGCTGTAGAAGAGAAAAAAGAAACTGCCTCGACAGTTCTTCTTGATTGTGCTGCAGGGATGAAGAAGAAGAAGAAGAAGAAGACGTGAGGAAATTGTCTAAGTGTGGAGGTCCAAACCGTTTAATAAGATAGAAAAAAAGATGACAAATCTAGTGAGGGAATCCGCTGCTTTATCTTGTAGTGCTTTTCTCCAGCCGGTAGAGTGCAAGGTGGCCTGTTTTGGTGCACCGGCGGCGACACCGATCCAGTCCCCAGCACAGTACTGTATCCCGTTATTCCGTTAGCTCTGAGGCGCGCAGGCTGCTGTAGTGTCGAGAGGCGGTATGGAACCGCTCGGGGCTCTGAACACACACTGACAGACACTGTCACGCGACGGCGACAAAACCACCGATACAATCATCCTGGGCACTAATGTCTCCACAGCCCAACGGATTCACACACTGATATGTCACAATTAAACGCAAAGCCTATAGCGGACTTGGTTATAGTGTAGATTTTAAGTATTTCAATGATGGCATTGGAAATAGTCCCGACGTGTCTCGCCTCGCTCGCAGCAAATGTGACAAGCTCATTAATTAGGAGCATGCGCGATGTCTTCAAGACAGATTTTAACCATTTCATAAATTAGCCTAAAAAGGTACGATGTTGCATATATTTGCCCTTACATCTCGTAGTGGCGAAGTTCATTGCAGTCCAATATTTCCTGAAGATAGAATAGCCTAAGTCCAGATCCGTCTCGGCGTGGTCCTGATGCTGGCAGAACGTGCGGGTGGGTGACTAGGGCGGTCCAAACCTCCCCCCCGGGGGCCCCCGTTCCCGCATTTCCCCGGAACCACTGCACCTTTCCCCGCCCTCCCCATTCTGAAGCACCCCCCAGTGGCCCAATACAAAACGAGCTCCCCGAAACTCTTCTCAGGGGTTTTTTTCCCAAATGCCCTTTACCCAATTTTTTTCCAAAACTTTGGAAGGAGGGGGGAGGAGGAGGAGGAGGAGGGGAGGAGGGGGCCGGGGGTTTTAAAGTGGTTTGGGTCGGCCTTTTTTCCAGGAGTCAGGGGATATAAAATTTTTTTGTTTCTTCTCTCCAAACCTTGACTTGGGCTTACATACAGTGATGACGGGGAGAGAAAAAGGGGCCCGGAGGGGACCATTTTGGGGCCCGGGGAGGGCCCTTGTTGGTTTTTGAAGATCGGGAAAAGGGGGGCCCGGGGCGGTGAGGTTTGGGGCCAAAGTTTTGGGGGGAAAACCCGGAATTTTTGGGGGGGCTAGGGAGGGGCCCTTGGGGGTTTTAAACCCTGGTCAGGCAAGGGCCCCCTCCCCGTGGGGGCAGGCCCCCCCAGGGGGAAACCAATTTTACAGTTTTTTTAAATTTTTAAAGGTTTTTAAGGAAAAAAAGGGTTTCATGTATTTTAAATAGAAAATTTGGGTTTTTTTTTGTAGTGGGTTAGGGGAAAAAAAAACTGTTAAAAAAAAAAAAAAAAACCTTTTTAAAGGGAAAAGGTTTTGTTTTTTTAAAAAAATTTTTTATATGTTAGTAACAAAAATTTAAAAAAAGTTTTAAGAAAATGTGTAAAACAAGGTAATATTAAAACATTTTATGTTCCAAAATTTTTTAAAAATAAGTGTCAAAATGGTGGGGGTTTAATAAAGGCCCCGGGGGCCCCAAAATTTATTTAATAGTGAAAGATGCTTTTTGTTAATAAGGAAATTTGGGTATAGGGGAAGGGGGACCCCCAGCCCTCTCTTTTTTCCTTTCTCTCCCCTCTTCTTTTTCTCCCTCTCTCTCCTCTTTCTTTTCTTTTCTTCTCTCTTTCTCTTCTCTCTCTTCTCTTCCCTCTCTCTTCTCTCTTCTCACACTCTCTCCTTCTTCTCGTCAATCTAAGATAATTGGGGTGCATGAAAAGCAGGCAGTTTTCTCCATCACACATACAAACAAACACACACACAGTAACACCAAGACAACCGGCACTGAGGACAGTATTTTTTATTTATCGTTTAGGTTTTTGACTTTTAAAAACAAAATCGATATACAGTTTAGGCAACTAATATTCTTTCATTATCTCTTTTGAAAACCTTACCCATCAAAAGGCATATGGTGATGCAAACCCCAAATTTTGGAAAAGGGCCTATGGTGTGAAAATCCCCCAAACTGCCAGGCCCTTGGTGAATGCTAAAAAAGGGCCATGGTGAATGTAAAAATGCTAGGCCAATGGTGAATGCAAAGCGGCCTATGTGAATGCAAACCTACTGGCCTAGGGTAAAGAACGCTAGGCCTAGGGGAAATGCTAAAATCTGGGCCTATGGTGAATGAACCCTATAGGCCTTGGTGAATTTTTTCCCCCTTCTCCCTAATGCTTATGAGTTGGTTTGCTGTATCTTATCTACTCTCTCCCCTCCGCCCCCCCTATCTTGTCTCACTCTCCATTCCCTGGGGGGCCCCCAAAGTGGTCCTCAGCCCACCCTCTCTCGATCTTTTTTCACTTTCTCCCCAACCCTCCTCCCCGCCCCCTCCCCATCCCCCCCCTCTCTCCCCCCTTCATACAGCGCAGTGTATCTGATATAAATGGATGGAGCGATGAGGTGGCGAGAGAGAGAGAGAGAGAGGGGGGGGGGGGGGGGGGGGGTGCGTGGGAAAGAGCAGATTAAAGTTTACGTTTTTTTAAATCACTTTGGCACATTTTTCAGATGTTTTTGCTCACACCCTTTTTGGCAACGTGAGCGGCAGATTCCAGTTTATCTAATTTTTGTCAGTGATGTTCATGGACCCCAAGGGAAGCCAGGCTTCCCCAAAAAATTGACCAAGAAAAAAATACAAAAAACTAATAATTAATCTTTCATCTCTCTGTGTTTCATAATTTCCCTTCAAATCGCAAGAAGCTGAATGTTTCTCACAGGAGAAAGCATCAGAGTGAGTGAAACAGCGCCCCTCTGTCTCTCTACGTGTACGCCATCTATCTAATGCTGTCTGATCCAAACGAATATGACAGTGTTGCCGCCCATAGCATTGAAGTCAAGGGAAGCCAGCGAGCATCTGGCCTCCCTTGACAAACAAAAGTATAAAAAATTAGCCAATCAGCGTTGAGCTAAACTGAGCTCAACTGTGAATGGTACCGGCGTACCAAAACAAATGTCAAGGGAAGCCAGCTTGGATTTTGGCGTCCTATCAAATCCCATTGAGAGCATACAGTGGGGAAAAAAAGTATTTAGTCAGCCACCAATTGTGCAAGTTCTCCCACTTAAAAAGATGAGAGAGGCCTGTAATTTTCATCATAGGTACACGTCAACTATGACAGACAAAATGAGAAAACAAAATCCAGAAAATCACATTGTAGGATTTTTAATGAATTTATTTGCAAATTATGGTGGGAAAATAAGTATTGGTCAATAACAAAAGTTTCTCAATACTTTGTTATATACCCTTTGTTGGCAATGACACAGGTCAAACGTTTTCTGTAAGTCTTCACAAGGTTTTCACACACTGTTGCTGGTATTTTGGCCCATTCCTCCATGCAGATCTCCTCTAGAGCAGTGATGTTTTTGGGGCTGTCGCTGGGCAACACGGACTTTCAACTCCCTCCAAAGATTTTCTATGGGGTTGAGATCTGGAGACTGGCTAGGCCACTCCAGGACCTTGAAATGCTTCTTACGAAAGCCACTCCTTCGTTGCCCGGGCGGTTGTTTGGGATCATTGTATGCTGAAAGACCCAGCCACGTTTCATCTTCAATGCCCTTGCTGATGGAAGGAGGTTTTCACTCAAAATCTCACGATACATGGCCCCATTCATTCTTTCCTTTACACGGATCAGTCGTCCTGGTCCCTTTGCAGAAAAACAGCCCCAAAGCATGATGTTTCCACCCCATGCTTCACAGTAGGTAAGGTGTTCTTTGGATGCAACTCAGCATTCTTTGTCCTCCAAACAAACGAGTTGAGTTTTTACCAAAAAGTTCTATTTTGCTTTCATCTGACCATATGACATTCTCCCAATCCTCTTCTGGATCATCCCAAATGCACTCTAGCAAACTTCAGACAGGCCTGGACATGTACTGGCTTAAGCAGGGGGACACGTCTGGCACTGCAGGATTTGAGTCCCTGGCGGCGTAGTGTGTTACTGATGGTAGGCTTTGTTACTTGGTCCCAGCTCTCTGCAGGTCATTCACTAGGTCCCCCCGTGTGGTTCTGGGATTTTTGCTCACCGTTCTTGTGATCATTTTGACCCCACGGGGTGAGATCTTGCGTGGAGCCCCCAGATCGAGGGAGATTATCAGTGTCTCTGCCCAGGCCGGTTCCCCTCTCTCCACTGGGGTTCTCTGCCTCTAACCCTGTTTACAGGGGCTGAGTCACTGGCTTGCTGGTGCTCTTTCATGCCGTCCTAGGAGGGGTGCGTCACTTGAGTGGGTTGAGTTACTGACGTGATCTTCCTGTCTGGGTTGGCGCCCCCCTTGGTTGTGCTGTGGTGGAGACCTCTGTGGGCTATACTCGGCCTTGTCTCAGGATTGTAAGTTGGTGTTGAGGATATCCCTCTAGTGGTGCGGGGGCTGTGCTTTGGCAGAGTGGGTGGGGTTATATCCTTCCTGTTTGGCCCTGTCCGGGGGTTTCTTCGGATGGGGCCACAGTGTCTCCGGACCGCTCCTGTCTCAGCCTCCAGTATTTATGCTGCAGTAGTTTATGTGTCGGGGGGCTGGGGTTAGTTGGTTATACCTGGAGTACTTTCCTGTCTTATCCAGTGTCCTGTGTGAATTTAAGTATGCTCTCTCTAATTCTCTCGTTCTCTCTTTCTCTCTGAGAACCTGAGCCCTAGGACCATACGTCAGGACTACCGGGCATGCTGACACCTTGCTGTCCCCAGTCCGCCTGGCCTTGCTGCTATTCCAGTTTCAACTGTTCTGCCTGCGGTTACGAAACCCCTACCTGTCCCAGATCTGCTGTTTTCAACTCTTAATGATCGGCTATGAAAAGCCAACTGAGAGACCTGAGCCCTAGGACCATACGTCGGGACTACCGGCCGTGGTGACTCCTTGCTGTCCCCAGTCCGCCTGGCCTTGCTGCTATTCCAGTTTAAACTGTTTCTGCCTGCGGTTATGGAACCCCTACCTGTCCCAGACCTGCTGTTTTCAACTCTTAATGATCGGCTATGAAAAGCCAACTGAGATTTATTCCTGATTATTATTTGACCATGCTTGTCACTTATGAACATTTTTGAACATCTTGGCATGGTTCTGTTATAACCTCCACCCGGCACAGCCAGAAGAGGACTGGCCACCCCTCATAGCCTGGTTCCTCTCTAGGTTTCTTCCTAGGTTTTGGCCTTTCTAGGGAGTTTTTCCTAGCCACCGTGCTTCTACACCTGCATTACTAGCTGTTTGGGGTTTTAGGCTGGGTTTCTGTACAGCACTTCGAGATATTAGCTGATGTACGAAGGGCTATATAAAATAAAATTGATTGATTGATCAGTGGTCTTGTATGTCTTCCATTTCCTAATAATTGCTCCCACAGTTGATTTCTTCAAACCAAGCTGCTTACCTATTGCAGATTCAGTCTTCCCAGCCTGGTGCAGGTCCTCAATTTTGTTTCTGGTGTCCTTTGACAGCTCTTTGGTCTTGGCCATAGTGGAGTTTGGAGTGTGACTGTTTGAGGTTGTGGACAGGTGTCTTTTATACTGATAACAAGTTCAAACAGGTGCCATTAATACAGGTAACGAGTGGAGGACAGAGGAGCCTCTTAAAGAAGAAGTTACAGGTCTGTGAGAGCCAGAAATCTTGCTTGTTTGTAGGTGACCAAATACTTATTTTCCACCATAATTTGCAAATAAATTCATTAAAAATCCTACAATGTGATTTTCTGGAGAAAAAAAAATCTCAATTTCTCTGTCATAGTTGACGTGTACCTATGATGAAAATTACAGGCCTCTGTCATCTTTTTAAGTGGGAGAACTTGCACAATTGGTGGCTGACTAAATACTTTTTTCCCCCACTGTACATCATTGACAGAAACACTTGAATTGTTGCATCTAGTTGTGTTGTTGTCCTCCGGTGGCTATCTAGCTAAAATTGTCCCTTTCCTAAATTAGCCATGGATGGAGATAGGGATTTGGACTTGTGGTTTTACTTAATTCTCCGTCCTGGCCAACACAAGCCTACCAGACGAGCTAAATCACTTCTATGCTCGCTTCGAGGCAAGCAACACTGAAGCATGCATGACAGCATCAGCAGTTCCGGATGACTATGTGATCAAGCTCTCTGTAGTAAGACTTTTAAGCAGGTCAACATTCACAAGGCCGCAGGGCCAGACAGATACCAGGACACGTACTCCGAGCATGCGCTGACCAACTGGCAAGTGTCTTCACTGACATTTTCAACATGTCCCTGACTGAGTCTGTAATACCAACATGTTTCAAGCAGACCACCATAGTCCCTGTGCCCAAGAACACTAAGATAACCTGCCTAAATTACAACCGAACCGTAGCACTCACATCTGTAACCATGAAGTGCTTTGAAAGGCTGGTCATGGCTCACATCAACACCATTATCCCAGAAACCCTAGACCCACTGCAATTTGCATACCGCCCCAACAGATCCACAGATGATGCAATCTCTATTGCACTCCACACTGCCCTTTCCCACCTGGACAAGAGGAACACCTACGTTAGAATGCTATTCATTTACTACAGCTCAGCGTTCAACACCATAGTGCCCTCAAAGCTCATCACTAAGCTAAGGATCCTGGGGCTAAACACCTCCCTCTGCAACTGGATCCTGGACTTCCTGACGGGCCGCCCCCAGGTGGTAAGGGTAGGTAACAACACATCTGCCACGCTGATCCTCAACACGGGGGCCACTCAGGGGTGCGTGCTCAGTCCCCTCCTGTACTCCCTGTTCACCCATGACTGCATGGCCAGGCAAGACTCCAACACCATCATTAAGTTTGCCGACGACACAACAGTGGTAGGCCTGATCACTGACAATGATGAGACAGCCTATAGGGAGGAGGTCAGAGACCTGGCCGTGTGGTGCCAGGATAACAACCTCTCCCTCAACGTGATCAAGACAAAGGAGATGATTGTGGACTACAAGAAAAAAAAGAGGACTGAGCACACCCCCATTCTCATCGACGGGGCTGTAGTGGAACAGGTTGAGAGCTTCAAGTTCCTTGGTGTCCACATCACCAACAAACTATCATGGTCCAAACACACCAAGACAGTTGTGAAGAGGGCACGACAAAGCCTATTCCCCCTCAGGAGACTGAAAAGATTTGGCATGGGTCCTCAGATCCTCAAAATATTCTACAGCTGCACCATCGAGAGCATCCTGACTGGTTGCATCACCGCCTGATATGGCAACTGCTCGGCCTCCGACCGCAAGGCACTACAGAGGGTAGTGCGTACGGCCCAGTACATCACTGGGGCCAAGCTTCCTGCCATCGAGGACCTCTATACCAGGCGGTGTTAGAGGAAGGCCCTAAAAATTATTAGACTCCAGCCACCCTAGTCATAGACTGTTCTCTCTGCTACCACACGGCAAGCGGTACCGGAGCACCAAGTCTAGGTCCAAAAGGCTTCTACCCCCAAGCCATAAGACTCCTGAACAGCTAATCATGGCTACCCAGACTATTTGCATTGCCCCCCCACCCCAACCCCCTCTTTTACGCTGCTGCTACTCTGTTTATTATTTATGCATAGTCACTTTAACTCTACCCACATGTACATATTACCTCAATTACCTCGACTAACCGGTGCCCCCGCACATTGACTCTGTACCGGTACCCCCTGTATATAACCTCCCTACTGTTATTTTATTTTGATGCTGCTCTTTAATTATTAGCTATTTTTTATTTTTTTCTTAAACTGCATTGTTGGTTAAGGGCTTTTAAGTAAGCATTTCACTGTAATGTCTACACCTGTTGTATTTGGCGCATGTGGCAAATAACATTTGATATGATTTGATTATAACGGTGATCCTGATCCTACCATAAACTCCTACATTGTGCCCCTGGCCTGAGAGGATGGAAGTTCAATATGTATCTAGATGTAGAAGGCTAATGTTAACTAGCTAACGTTGCCCATGAATGAAAGTTAGGCTAGCGAGCTAGCATTTTAGCCAGGTAGCCTAGGACAACAAAAACTAACAGCGTGTACTGCATAGACCGTTTAGGCAACATGAAAGAGGAAGATGGCATTGGTGTTCTCTCAACCAGCTTCATGAGGTAGTCACCTGGAATGCAATTTCAATTAACAGGTGTGCCTTCTTAAAAGTTAATTTGTGGCGCACCAAAAAAAGTGTCAAGGGAAGCCAGCTTGGATTTGGCGTCCTATCAAATCCCATTGAGAGCATACATCATTGACAGTAAAACTTGAATTGTTGCATCTCGTTGTGTTGTGGCTAACTAGCCAGCTAGCTAAAATTGTCCCTTTCGTAAATTAGCCATGGGATGGAGATAGGGATTTGAACATGTGGTTTTACTTAATTCTCCATACCGGCCAATGATTATAACGGTGATCCTGATCCTACCATAAACTCCTACATTGTGCCCCTGACCTGAGAGGATGGAAGTTCAATATGTATCTAGATGTAGAAGGCTAATGTTAACTAGCTAACGTTGCCCATGAATGGAAGTTTAAAAAAATATATATATATAATAATGTATGCACTCACTAACTAATTTTTTTTTTTTTATTAAAAAAATAAAGTAGGCTTGTGAGCATTTTAGCCAGGTAGCCTAAGACAACAAAAACTAACAGCGTGTACTGCATGACAGAGTCATAGACCGTTTAGGTAACATTACATTTGAGTCATTTAGCAAACGCTCTTATCCAGAGCAACTTACAGTTAGTGAGTGCATACATTTTTCATACTGGCCCCCCGTGGGAAACAAACCCACAACCCTGGCGTTGCAAGCGCCATGCTCTACCAACTGAGTTATAGGGGACTACATGTCAACATAAAAGAGGAGGATGGAGGATGGTTTCTCAAATGACTGCCTCACCTGGTTCACCAACTACTTCTCAGATAGAGTTCAGTGTGTCAAATCGGAGGGCCTGTTGTCTGGACCTATGGCAGTCTCTATGGGGGTGCCACAGGGTTCAATTCTTGGGCCGACACTTTTCTCCGTGTATATCAATGATGTCGCTCTTGCTGCTGGTGACTCTCAGATCCACCTCTACGCAGACGACACCATTTTGTATACATCTGGCCCTTCATTGGACACTGTGTTAACAAACCTCCAAACGAGCTTCAATGCCATACAACACTCCTTCAGTAGCCTCCAACTGCTCTTAAACACTAGTAAAACTAAATGCATGCTCTTCAACCGAACGCTGCTGGCACCCGCCCACCCGACTAGAATCACCACTCTCGACGGGTCTGACCTAGAGTATGTGGACAACTACAAATACCTAGGTGTCTGGTTAGACTGTAAACTCAACTTCCAGACTCACATAAAGAATCTCCAATCCAAAGTTAAATCTAGAATCGGCTTCCTATTTCGCAACAAAGCCTCCTTCACTCATGTTGCCAAACATGCCCTCGTAAAACTGACTATCCTACCGATCCTTGACTTCGGCGATGTCATTTACAAAATAGCCTCCAACACTCTACTCAGCAAATTGGATGTAGTCTATCACAGTGCCATCCGTTTTGTCTCCAAAGCCCCATACACTACCCACCACAGTGACCTGTACGCTCTTGTTGGCTGGTCCTCACTACATGTTCGTCGTCAAACCCACTGGCTCCAGGCCATCTATAAATCACTGCTAGGCAAATCCCCGCCTTATCTTAGCTCATTGGTCACCATAGCAGCACCCACCCGTAGTCTGCGCTCCAGCAGGTATATCTCACTGGTCATTCCCAAAGCCAACACCTCCTTTGGCCGCCATTCCTTCCAGTTCTCTGCTGCCAATGACTGGAACGAATTGCAAAAATCTCTGAAGCTGGAGACTCTTATCTCCCTCAATAACTTGAAGCATCAGTTGTCAGAGCACCTTACCGATCACTGCACCTGTACACAGCCCATCTGAAATTAGCCCACCCAACTACCTCATCCCTATATTGTTATTTATTTTGCTCTTTTGCACCCCAGTATCTCTATTTGCACATAATCTCTTGCACATCTAGCATTCCAGTGTTAATACTATTGTAATTATTTTGCACTATAGCCTATTTATTGCCTTACCTCCATAACTTGCTACATTTGCACACACTGTATATATATTTTCTGTTGTATTTTTGACTTTATGTTTTTTACCCCATATGTAACTCTGTGTTGTTTTTATTGCACTGCTTTGCTTTATCTTGGCCAGGTCGCAGTTGTAAATGAGAACCTGTTCTCAACTGGCTTACCTGGTTAAATAAAGTTGAAATAAAAAAAAATAAAAAAATAAAAAGGAGGATGGCATTGGTGTTTCTCTACAAGTAGGGTGAGTCAACATGTTTTTCTACTTGCACGCACGCACGCACACACACACACACACACACACACACACACACACACACACGCACACACGCACACACGCACACACGCACACACACACACACACACACACACACACACACACACACACACACACACACACACACACACACACACACAGAAATCAGAACCATGGACAGCCACATCATATTTAGCTTACGTTGATTGGACTAAATTGTTTTTGGTTTCTTTTAGTTGTCACTGTATTAGACTAAGCAGAGGTGATTTGATTCGATGATGTTGAAATGTTGAAGTTGAAATGGTGCTGGAATAGTGGAGGCAGCTCCTGTTTTCTTTGCGACTTGCGGTAACTCTCTGTGGTTCTAAATCAACAATAGTTGTTTAGTGGTCCGAAAATGTCGGAAACATTAACTTGCTTGACCGTGCTGTAGGTTGTGTTTGTTACATGCAATATGCTTTGTGGACTTCACTGGACAGAGGTTGCTCTCCGGTGTTGTGATGAAACAAAAGGTGTGGTTGAATTTATTCTGCCACTGTGTCTTCTTTCTTGTCTCGGCCTTTAGGCCTTTATATCACGCTGTCAAGGCATATGAACTAACAGGTTATAGAGCAAACAACGCAATTATCACAACACATACTGCTGTTATGCTGTTACATGTTATATATGACTATGACCAGTGACGGTGTCTTGTGAAAGACTCACGTATGACCTTGTGTCAATTGAGAATGGTTGTGTCACGCCCTGGCTCTGGGGACTCATATGTTGAGCCAGGGTGTTCGTTTCTATGTTTAGTGTTCTATGTTCATGTTCTAGTTCATGTGTTTCTATGTTGGCCGGGGTGGTTCCCAATCAGAGGCAGCTGTGGCTTGTTGTCTCTGATTGGGAACCATACTTAGGCAGCCTGTTTTGCACTTGTTCCGGAGAGGTTTGTGTTTTGTTAACCTTAGGACTTCACGTATCGTTTGTTGTTTTGTTATTGTTAATAAGTACTTATTAAAAGATGTACGCATATCACGCTGCGCCTTGGTCCGTCTCTTATAACGATCGTGACAGGTTGACTAAAGTCAGTCAGTGGTTCTCAATTCTCTCCTCAGGGACCCCCAGTCGTTCCCGAGGTACCACGCCTGATTCAACTTGTCAATTAACACAATTATTAATCCTATGGAATTTTAACAATATAATACGTCTAACCAGAATTTAAAAGAAAAACTGTATGGTTCATCAAAAAAAGGATCTACAAAGAACCTTTGAGATTGAGAAAGGTTCTTTACAGAACCATTCTCCATAAAGGTTCTACGAAGAACCATTCTCCATAAAGGTTCTACGAAGAACCATGTCCATAAAGGTTCTACGAAGAACCAAGTCCGTAGTCATATTCCTGTTAGGCTGAGAGAGGATCTCATGTCAGATGATGTGGAAGTAATTTGGCTACAGGTTCATCTGCCTCACCTAAAGCCTATTCACCTGGGAAGTTGCTATAGACCACCAAGTCCTAAAAGTCAGTATTTGGACTATATGTGTAAAATGCTCTAATGTAAGAGAGGTATATTTTGTGGGTGACCTACAGTAAATATTGACTGGTTGTCATCAAGCTGTCCACTCAAAAAAGAAGCTTCAAGCTGTAACCGATGCCTGCAATCTGGTTCAGGTTATCAGTCAATTTACCAGGGTATTTACAAACAGAACAGGAATGAAATCATCATCCACGTGTATTGACCACATCTTTACTAATGCAGCAGAAATCTTCTCTAAAGCAGTATCCACAACCATCGGCTGTAGTGATCATAATATAATAGCCATATCTAGAAATAAAGTTCCAAAAACTGTACAAATGATCATACAAGAGGTTTTGTAATGATTCCTACGTCGAAGATGTGAAAAATATTTGTTGGTCTGATGTGTTAATGAGGAACAACCTGATGCCGCACTTGAAGCACTTATGAAACTGCTTCTTCCGGTTACTGACAGGCATGCGCCCCATCAATAAACTGACTGTTAGAGCTGCCAAATCATTTACATTTACGTCATTTAGCAGACGCTCTTATCCAGAGTGACTTACATTATTTTTTTTATACCCCCGTGGGAATCGAACCCACAACCCTGGCGTTGCAAACGCCATGCTCTACCAACTGAGCTACATCCCTGCCGGCCATTCCCTCCCCTACCCTAGACGACACTGGGCCAATTGTGCGCCGCCCCATTGGTCTCCCGGTCACGGCCGGCTGCAACAGAGCCTGGATTCGAACCAGGATCTCTAGTGGCACAGCGAGCACTGCGATGCAGTGCCTTAGACCACTGCGCCACTCGGGAGACTATGGATCCCCATGGATAGATGATGAATTGAAAAACTGTATGGCTGAGAGGGACGAGGCAAAGGCAGTAGCAAATACGTCTGACAACACAGCAGACTGGCAACCGTACAGTAAATCGAAAAATCACGTAACTAAACAAAAAGAAGAAGAATCTATACTATGGAACAAAGATAAACTATATAAAGAATGATAGTAAAAAGCTCTTCAATTAAAATTCTAGGCCAAAGAGCGAACTCAGCTCCATCCTTCATTGAGGCAGATGGCTTGTTCATAACAAAACCCTTTGATATTGCCAATCACTTTAATCGCTTTTCTGTTGATAAGATTAGCAAACTTAGGCATGACATTCAAACAACAAACGCTGAGCCTTCATATTCATGTCATATCGGACCAAATAATGAAAGACAAGCGCTGTAGTTTTGAGTTCTACAGAGTTGGTGTGGAAGAGGTGATTCCTTTTTTTTTGCTATCTATGAATAAGGACAAGCCACCTGGTACCGACAACCTGGATGGTAAATTGCTGAGGTTTGGTAGCGGAATACATTGCGACTCCTGTTTGCCACATCTTCAATTTAAGCCTAGAAGACGGTGTGTGCCCTCAGGCCTGGATGAAGGCAAAGGTCATTCCGCTGCCCAATAATATCAAAGCAACCTTTAATGGTTCAAACAGCTGACCAATCAGACCTGTTACCGGTGCTTAGTGAACTTTTGGAAAAAAAATAGTGTTTGAGGTGATTAGGACAACAAATGACTCCAAAGTGAAGCCATGTGGATATATACATTTAATTCTGTATCCCCACACGGTTTAAACAAAGAACTAGATTTACCTCCTTCCTATAGGCCAAATTTAGACTGTTATACAAGAACACTTTCAAATCCAATCCAATCAAATTTTATTTGTCACATGTGCCGAATACAACAGGTGTAGACCTTACAGTGAAATGCTTACTTACAAGCCCTTAACCAACAATGCAGTTTTAAGAAAGAATACCCTAAATATATATAACATATCCATTCATCCACAAAGGACATCAGGCTCAGCTGTTCATAAAAACGTGGGGCTAATTATTAATTAACTCTAAACAATATGCAAAATCTGATATGGAAAGTTTAATTATATGATATTATATTATATTATATTATATATTATATTATATTAATTAGCCCCACATATTTATGAACAGCTGAGCCTGATGTCCTTTGTGGATGAATGGATATGTATTCATGTCCTTCATGAATGGATATAATGTATCAGAGCAGAGACCAATTGATTCATGAATGGTTCACGCCTTTTCGCCCTCAATTGCCCTTCGTGCCCATACCCTGTAATTATGCATTTCTTTGTGACTAACTTGTATCCAGGAAGACAAGAGAAGCCACACCGCTGATTGGCAGATGAGTGGCAACCCCGGTGAGAAGCACCTGATGCTCGTTGGTTGTTCACCTGTTTTCCCTCCAAATGCTGTTTTGAATGAAAAAGATGTGTAGCTACACACTGAAGAAGGCTTCAAAAACATCTGTGTACGCTATTCCCTGATGCAGTGAAAATAATGTAAAAATGTCAAACATGAAGTAAGTTTTATGCAACATATTTTTTTTTGACCCCATCACACCTTTTGTTTGTCTAAATGTATGCACCAGCCTAACTTCTGGGAGAGTGCAATGATGATTAAGAATTACAACACAGCACAACCTGCCTCCATCATTCTTCTGCAATGGTGATTAACAACCCTGATTAGTGAGAGAGAGAAGGAAGAGGAGAGACACAGGAGAGACATACACACACACACACACACACATACATACACACACACATACATACACACATACAAACATACACACACACACATACATACACACACACATACATACATACACACATACAAACATACACAGACACATACATTACATACATACATACACACAGGCACACACATACAAAGTGGTACTCAGATGAGTGAATCTCAGTGTCGGGGAGTAGTGAACTGGACGTAGTTCAACTAGTAATTTAACTACATTTCACAGTAGCTTGGTGGTAGTTTGAACTCAATTCAAAATGTCTGTGTTTTCAGTAGTTCATTGCTGTTTTACGGTGTAGATAACTGCTGGAACTAACACACAAGAAAATATAGGAGAAATGGGCGATAGTTTCAGACCTGCCTAATTCTCATTTGAAACATTGTTTTTTTGTGATTAATTGTCAAGCCTCCCTACCACACAGTACAACAGCTGCGGTGCTCGAAGTCTCTGGTCACAAGCTCCCTCACGACGCCAGGACAGCGGAGTCACCTGACCACCTTCCGGAGACACTTGAAACCCCACCTCTTTAAGGAATACCTGGGATAGGATAAAAGTAATCCTTGTCCCACTGGCTATCCTAAGGTGAATGCACCAATTTGTAAGTCGCTCTGGATAAGAGCGTCTGCTAAATGACGTAAATGTAAATGTAAATGTACTAACCACCGGCCCTGGCAGTCATCATTACGCACACCTCTGCTCCCCAACGTTACGCACACCTCTGCTCCCCAACGTTACGCACACCTCTGCTCCCCAACGTTACGCACACCTCTGCTCCCCAACGTTACGCACACCTCTGCTCCCCAACGTTACCTTTGACCTCGACATCACCTTGACGACTCTCCCTTTATTATGCCCTCCGTAGTCATCAGGCAGTTTTGGTTTTTGTCATGCTTCTCCTGTTTTTGTTTATCTACCTTTCTTATCATTCACCTGGTTCCTGTAATAGGATAAATTACACATTTGTAATTTGCAATTTGTATTCTATGACATTTCTGATTTACAGTGCATTCGGAAAGTATTCAGCCCCCTTGATTTTTTCCACAATTTGTTATGTTACAACCTTATTCTAAAATTGATAAAATAAATAAAAATTCTCATCAATCTACACACAATACCCCATAATGACAAAGTGAAAACAGGTTTTTAGAAATGTTTGCAAATGTATTAAATATAAAAAAACGGAAATACCTTATTAACATAAGTATTCAGACCCTTTGCTATGAGACTCAAAATTGAGCTCAGGAGCATCCTGTTTCCATTGAACATCCTTGAGATGTTTCTACAACTTGATTGGAGTCCACTTGTGGTAAATTCAATTGATTGGATATGATTTGGAAAGGCACACACCTGTCTATATAAGGTCCCACAGTTGACAGTGCATGTCAGAGCAAAAACCAAGCCATGAGTTCAAAGGAATAGTCCGTAGAGCTCCGAGACAGGATTGTGTTGAGGTACAGATCTGGGGAAGGGTACCAAAACCTTTCTGCAGCATTGAAGGTCCCCAAGACCACAGTGGCCTCCATCATTCTTAAATGGAAGAAGTTTGGAACCACCAAGACTCTTCCTAGAGCGGGCCGCCCGGACAAACTGAGCAATCGGGAGAGAAGGGCCTTGGTAAGGGAGGTGACCTAGAAATCGATGGTCACTCTGACAGAGCTCCAGAGTTCCTCTGTGGAGATGGGAGAACCTTCCAGAAGGACAACCATCTCTGCAGCACTCCACCGATCAGGCCTTTATGGTAGGGTGGCCAGACGGAAGCCACTCGTCAGTAAAAGGCACATGACAGCCCTCTTGGAGTTTGCCAAAAGGCACCCAAAGGACTCTCAGACCATGAGAAACAAGATTATCTGGTCTGATGAAACCAAGATTGAACTCTTTGGCCTGAATGCCAAGCGTCACGTCTGGAGGAAACCTGGCACCATCCCTACGGTGAAGCATGGTGGTGGCAGCATCATCCTGTGGGGGTGTTTTTCAGCTGCAGGGACTGGGAGACTAGTCAGGATCGTGGGAAAGATGAACGGAGCAAAGTACAGAGAGAGCCTTGATGAAAACCTGCTCCAGAGCGCTCAGGACCTCAGACTGGGGTGAAGGTTCACCTTCCAACAGGACAACAACCCTAAGCACACAGCCAAGACAACGCAGGAGTGGCTTCGGGACAAGTCTCTGAATGTCCTTGAGTGGCCCTGCCAGAGCCCGGACTTCAACCCGATCGAACATCTCTGGAGAGACCTGAAAATAGCTGTGCAGCGACGCTCCCCATCCAACCTGACAGAGCTTGAGAGGATCTGCAGAGAAGAATGGGAGAAACTCCCCAAATACAGGTGTGCCAAGCTTGTAGCGTCATACCCAAGAAGACTTGAGGCTGTAATCGCTGCCAAAGGTGCTTCAACAAAGTACTGAGTAAAGGGTCTGAATACTTCTGTAAATGTCATATTTCCATTTTTTATTTATTTTTTATGTTGCAAAAATGTCTAAAAACCTGTTTTTGCTTTGTCATTATGGGGTATTGTGTGTAGATTGATGAGGAAAAAACAAACATTTTAATCCATTTTAGAATAAGGCTGTAACGTAACAACATGTGGAAAAAGTCAAGGGGTCTGAATACTTTCCATGTAGGCGAAGGTGTGGGCGTTCAAGCTGCTGCTGTGTTGTGTGTGTGTGTGTGTGTGTGTGTGTGTGTGTGTATAATTTCATAAAACACACCAGGATATACACTCTTAGAATAAAAGGTGCTATCTAGAACCTAAAAGGGTTCTCGGCTGTCCCCATAGGAGAACCCTTTGAATAACCCTTTTGTGGTTCCAAGTAGAACCTGTTTGGTTCCAGGTAGAACCCTATTGGGTTCCATGTCTAGAACCCCTTCCCAAGAGGGTTCTACATGGAACACAAAATAGTTCTACCTGGAACCAAAAGGGTTCTACTTGGAACCAAAAAGGGTTCTTCAAAGGGTTATTCTATGGGGACAGCCGAAGAACCATTTTGGAACCCTTTTTTCTAAGAGTGTAAAGCTTATTGTTTCTATAAGCTGAAGTGTAATAATGCTACTGATTTGAGAGGTTGTTTTTTTGGTGGTGACGTGTGAGCGTGTTGTGGTGATAAAAAAAAAAAATATATGCAGCGGTCTAAGTCGGCGACGGCCAGATTTTTCACCATGTTGTTCTGAGCTCTGAACTAGCTCACCTGATGCACCTAGTCAAGGGCTTGATGATTAGCGGACCAATTGAATAAGATGTGATGGTGTAGTTCAAATACATGGAACGGCTGGGGGTCCCAGAGGAAAGGCTTGAACACCCCTGGTGTAATTAATGAGTTTGTGATTTGTCAGACACCCTGGTGAACTGATGAACAGTAATGGGTATTAAAACTGTTGTGTATGGGACAGTATAGCATATGATGCTAACTTAAATGTACAGCTACCATGTACTAACAGTATACATTGTTGTTTCAGTTGTGGCTTATAAAAGGTGTGGGCATTGGAGCTATTGTTGTGTAGGTGTTTGTAGTTACATAAAACACCAGGCTATATACTAGCATATGATGCTGCAGTTACTTAATAATTACAGTACAGAGATCGTGTTGTTTTGGTCTTGTGATTGGTTTGTGATTCACCTCTTCAGCACTGTGTAGGCAGATGTAATTCATGTAGATGGCAAAAACACCATAATAGCTGTCTGACAGCTGCTGTCATGTACTGCAAATAGCATACAGTACATACGATGGCATGGAAAGTGTAGCTTTACGTATCAGTGGTCAGTCAGTTCACACCGTATAGTTCATAGCACACGGCTACTGTAAGTCCCCAATGGTACCATTTTAGCCATGTGCTCTCACCAAACGAAACCATGACGTGCTCTTCTCAATGGTTCCACCATACCACCAGACCGCATTACTTCCTGTGGGCAGCCGCCAACGATTATCAAGTCACATGACCAGGCAATTAACCAATAGAAATGCTTGATTAGGTCAAAATGTTGCAAATTAGTCACACCTGTAACATTGCAGCAGGTTGTGCTGTGTGGTATTGAGGTAAACCTTTCTCTCCGGCCCTGCAGCAGGTTGTACTGTGTGGTATTGAGGTAAACCTTTCTCTCCGGCCCTGCAGCAGGTTGTACTGTGTGGTATTGAGGTAAACCTTTCTCTCCGGCCCTGCAGCAGGTTGTACTGTGTGGTATTGAGGTAAACCTTTCTCTCCGGCCCTGCAGCATGTTGTGCTGTGTGGTATTGAGGTAAACCTTTCTCTCCGGCCCTGCAGCATGTTGTGCTGTGTGGTATTGAGGTAAACCTTTCCCTCCAGACCTGCAGCATGTTGTGGTATTGAGGTAAACCTTTCTCTCCGGCCCTGCAGCAGGTTGTACTGTGTGGTATTGAGGTAAACCTTTCTCTCCGGCCCTGCAGCAGGTTGTACTGTGTTGTAATAGAATACCATTTAGGAAGCAGACATAGAGATACTGATAGAAGGATTTCTAATAATTAAAGAGTGGGACTAAGTCAACATTTACATTTTAGTCATTTAGCAGACGCTCTTATCCAGAGCGACTTACAGTTAGTGAGTGCATACATTATTTTTTATTTTATTTTTTTCAAGCGATACAATCATCATTAGCTTCTGTATTAAAACACTGACCTTAACCTTTCGATAGGCTTCTTTAAAGATCCCAAGTAGCGTAGCGTGGTCCCACAACTGTTTGTGCTCTTCACAACTCTATTGGTGCCACTGTCATTTGGCATGTTTGGCATGAGTTGGGCACAGACACAGGCACCCAGGTTAGATCACTAGTGTCTCACCCTGTCCTTCAGAAAAAATAAAAAAATAAAAGCGCTATTCGTTTAAAAAAAAATAACATTAGATTTTTGTAAACCTGGTAGAGTGTGGGAAAATACTGAATTTTGTACAATGTATCGAAATAATGTATTGAAATAATGTATTGTAATAACAATTGTGCAGGTTCCCGCAAGACATTGTGAGGTTTCACACACTACAAAGGGTAAAGTGTGCAAGAAAAGCGGGAGACAGACTGACAGGCAGGGAGACAGACAGGCAGGGAGGCAGACAGACAGGGAGACAGGCAGACAGACAGGGAGACAGGCAGGCAGACAGGCAGGGAGACAGACAGACAGGCAGGGAGACAGACAGACATACAGGGAGACATGTAGACAGGCAGGGAGACAGGCTGGGAGAAAGACAGACAGGCAGGGAGACAGGCAGGCAGGCAGGCAGACAGGCAGGGAGACAGACAGACAGGCAGGGAGACAGACAGGCAGGGAGGCAGACAGACAGACAGACAGACAGGCAGACAGGCAGGGAGACAGGCAGGCAGGCAGGCAGACAGGCAGGGAGACAGACAGACAGGCAGGGAGACAGACAGGCAGGGAGACAGACAGGGAGACAGGCAGACAGGCAGGGAGACAGGCAGGCAGACAGGCAGGGAGACAGACAGACAGGCAGGGAGACAGACAGACATGCAGGGAGACATGTAGACAGGCAGGGAGACAGGCTGGGAGAAAGACAGACAGGCAGGGAGACAGGCAGACAGGCAGGGAGACAGACAGACAGGCAGGGAGACAGGCAGACAGGCAGGGAGCTGGACAGACAGGGAGAAAGACAGACAGGGAGACAGGGAGACAGGCAGGGAGACAGACATACAGGCAGGGAGACAGGCAGGGAGACAGACATACAGGCAGGGAGACAGGCAGGGAGACAGACATACAGGCAGGGAGACAGGCAGGGAGACAGACAGGCAGACAGACAGACAGACAGACAGGCAGACAGACAGACAGGCAGGGAGACAGACAGGCAGGCAGGGAGACAGACAGACATGCAGGGAGACAGACAGACAGGCAGACAGGCAGGGAGACAGGCAGACAGACAGGCAGGGAGACATGCAGGGAGACAGGCAGACAGGCAGGGAGCCAGGCAGACAGGCAGGGAGACAGGCAGACAGTCAGGGAGACAGGCAGGGAGTCAGACAGACAGGCAGGGAGACAGGCAGGGAGACAGGCAGACAGGCAGGGAGACAGACAGGCAGGTTCTTGGTGCTATGTTGAAACAGCAGGCCCAGGGAGGAGGAAGACAGAGTGAAGGCACACAGCAAACCTTACTGTTTCATTTTTACATGTTTTCACCTACACACTTGTGGACCAGTGGACCCGAACACCACATATGTAATATAAATGTGTAGGAGGGTGTTATTTTACATGTTCTTCACAGAAAATGAGCCAAGGCCAATGAGTCTCAGGTTGAACAAATAATTAATTGTATCATTTTTATTTTAGTAAACACTGAAAATGGGTCCCACAGACCCGAACACCACACAAGGGTTAATGTTTCTGGAGATATTTATCTTGCTTTAGGATTTATTGCATTCATTTATTCTTGAGATATTTATCTTGCTTAAAGATTTTAAATTATTTAATTCTCAAGATATTTATCAAATTCATTCATTATGGAGATACAGTATCTATCTTGCTTTAAGAAAGTACATTATTTAATTCTCAATATATCGATATTGCTTTAGTATTTAATACATTAATTCCAGATTGAACAGATTGGTTCATCGCTGAACTGAGATGACAGAACTATTTCTGCATCCCAAATGGCACCCTATTCCCTTTATAGTGCACTACTTTAGACCAGAGAATGGCACCCTATTCCCTATATAGTGCACTACTTTAGACCAGAGAATGGCACCCTACTCCCTATATAGTGCACTACTTTTGACCAGGGAATAGGGTGCCATTCGGAGCGCTACCTATATATCTAAGTATAATCGTTACAGCATACAGAAAATGTATATATTCAATCTTAGTTTAGACTTAAAAAACGTCAGCAGTCAATACACTGAAAACATCTACTGTGTGATAACTCGATCAGGGGGAAATCTGCTGTGTGTTAACTTGATCAGGGGGAAATCTACTGTGTGTTAACTTGATCAGGGGGAACTCTACTGTGTGATAACTCGATCAGGGGGAAATCTACTGTGTGATAACTTGATCAGGGGGAAATCTACTGTGTGTTAACTTGATCAGGGGGAAATCTGCTGTGTGATAACTCGATCAGGGGGAAATCTACTGTGTGTTAACTTGATCAGGGGGAAATCTACTGTGTGATAACTCGATCAGGGGGAAATCTACTGTGTGATAACTTGATCAGGGGGAAATCTACTGTGTGTTAACTTGATCAGGGGGAAATCTGCTGTGTGATAACTCGATCAGGGGGAAATCTACTGTGTGATAACTCGATCAGGGGGAAATCTACTGTGTGATAACTTGATCAGGGGGAAATCTGCTGTGTGATAACTGGATCAGGGGGAAATCTACTGTGTGATAACTCGATCAGGGGGAAATCTACTGTGTGATAACTCGATCAGGGGGAAATCTGCTGTGTGATAACTCGATCAGGGGGAAATCTACTGTGTGATAACTCGATCAGGGGGAAATCTACTGTGTGATATAATTATGGGATACCTCACTGTTCCAGCCCATACAGTAGGCTGAGTAGCTCATATGTAGGCTGCGACCCAAATGGTGACCTATCCTACATCGTGCATTACTTTTGACCAGGGCCTACAAAAACAGTGCAATACATAGGGAATAGGGTGCTGTTAAGGAGGCAGGCGTTGTCTTTTCCCAGTCGGTGTATGTCCGCCAAGCGAGACTAGCTCACATGATGAAAACAGGAACAATTCACCCAAACATATTTTCTTAATAACTTTTATTTCATTTCAGTAACTCCCTGTTGATGCTGCATTCAGAAACCATACAATGTTATTAACCATAACAAGAGAGAGCGACAATAGATACAAAAACCTGTACATCTGTGGTGTATCTGATTATTAATAGAGGGGATTATTACATGTGTTTATATACACTGGGCAGGCACTGGGCCATAGACATGGACTGTGTCCCAAACGACATCCTACTGTAGTTCCTGCATAGTCATGTAGGGAATAGGGTGCCATTTGGGATGCAGACAGAGATACAGGGCTCAGACAGACAGAGATACAGGGCTCAGACAGGCAGAGATACAGGGCTCAGACAGGCAGAGATACAGGGCGCAGACAGACAGAGATACAGGGCTCAGACAGGCAGAGATACAGGGCTCAGACAGGCAGAGATACAGGGCGCAGACAGACAGAGATACAGGGCTCAGACAGGCAGAGATACAGGGCTCAGACAGACACAGATACAGGGCTCAGACAGACAGAGATACAGGGCTCAGACAGACAGAGATACAGGGCTCAGACAGACAGAGATACAGGGCTCAGACAGACAGAGATACAGGGCTCAGACAGACAGAGATACAGGGCTCAGACAGACAGAGATACAGGGCTCAGACAGACAGAGATACAGGGCTCAGACAGACAGAGATACAGGGCTCAGACAGACAGAGATACAGGGCTCAGACAGACAGAGATACAGGGCTCAGACAGACAGAGATACAGGGCTCAGACAGACAGAGATACAGGGCTCAGACAGACAGAGATACAGGGCTCAGACAGACAGAGATACAGGGCTCAGACAGGCAGAGATACAGGGCTCAGACAGACAGAGATACAGGGCTCAGACAGACAGAGATACAGGGCTCAGACAGACAGAGATACAGGGCTCAGACAGACAGACATACAGGGCTCAGACAGACAGAGATACAGGGCTCAGACAGGCCAGAGATACAGAGATACAGGGCTCAGACAGACAGAGATACAGGGCTCAGACAGACAGAGATACAGGGCTCAAGACAGACAGAGATACAGGCTCAGACAGACAGAGATACAGGGCTCAGACAGGACAGAGATACAGGGTCAACAGACCAGAGATACAGGGCTCAGACAGACAGAGATACAGGGCTCAGACAGACAGAGATACAGGGCTCAGACAGACAGAGTACAGGGCTCAGACAGACAGAGATACAGGGCTCAGACAGACAATGATACAGGGCTCAGACAGCAGAGATACAGGGCTCAGACAGGCAGAGATACAGGGCTCAGACAGGCAGAGATACAGGGCTCAGACAGACAGAGATACAGGGCTCAGACAGACAGAGATACAGGGCTCAGACAGACAGAGATACAGGGCTCAAACACGCATAGTAGACTTCACTGTCACATCATGAAGCTTAGAATCAACAGCTACCATTTGGGCTTGGAGTCTGGGGGGGTTAGGACCCTGTACACCAGTATATATACCTAGTGGGAGTCTGGGGGGGGGTTAGGACCCTGTACACCAGTATATATACCTAGTGGGAGTCTGGGGGGGGGGGTTAGGACCCTGTACACCAGTATATATACCTAGTGGGAGTCTGGGGGGGTTAGGACCCTGTACACCAGTATATATACCTAGTGGGAGTCTGGGGGGGTTAGGACCCTGTACACCAGTATATATACCTAGTGGGAGTCTGGGGGGGGGGGGGGGGGGGGTTAGGACTCTGTACACCAGTATATATACCTAGTGGGAGTCTGGGGGGGGGGGGGGGTTAGGACCCTGTACACCAGTATATATACCTAGTGGGAGTCTGGGGGGGGTTAGGACCCTGTACACCAGTATATATACCTAGTGGGAGTCTGGGGGGGTTAGGACCCTGTACACCAGTATATATACCTAGTGGGAGTCTGGGGGGGTTAGGACCCTGTACACCAGTATATATACCTAGTGGGAGTCTGGGGGGGGGGGGGGTTAGGACCCTGTACACCAGTATATATACCTAGTGGGAGTCTGGGGGGGGGGGGGGGGGGGGGGGGGGGTTAGGACCCTGTACACCAGTATATATACCTAGTGGGAGTCTGGGGGGGTTAGGACCCTGTACACCAGTATATATACCTAGTGGGAGTCTGGGGGGGGGGGGGGGGGGGTTAGGACCCTGTACACCAGTATATATACCTAGTGGGAGTCTGGGGGGGTTAGGACCCTGTACACCAGTATATATACCTAGTGGGAGTCTGGGGGGGTTAGGACCCTGTACACCAGTATATATACCTAGTGGGAGTCTGGGGGGGTTAGGACCCTGTACACCAGTATATATACCTAGTGGGAGTCTGGGGGGGGGGGGGGGGGGGGTTAGGACTCTGTACACCAGTATATATACCTAGTGGGAGTCTGGGGGGGGGGGGTTAGGACCCTGTACACCAGTATATATACCTAGTGGGAGTCTGGGGGGGGTTAGGACCCTGTACACCAGTATATATACCTAGTGGGAGTCTGGGGGGGTTAGGACCCTGTACACCAGTATATATACCTAGTGGGAGTCTGGGGGGGGTTAGGACCCTGTACACCAGTATATATACCTAGTGGGAGTCTGGGGGGGGGGGGTTAGGACCCTGTACACCAGTGCATTCGGAAAGTATTCTGACCCCTTGACTTTTTCCACATTTTGTTACGTGACAGCCTTATTCTAAAATTGATTAAATTGTTTTTTTCTACACAGAATACTCCATAATGACAAAGCAAAAACAGGTAAAAAACGGAAATATGACATTTACATAAGTATTCAGACCCTTTACTCAGTACTTTGTTGAAGCACCTTTGGCAGCGATTACAGCCTCGAGTCTTCTTGGGTATGATGCTACAAGCTTGGCAAACCTGTATTTGGGGAGTTTCTCCCATTCTTCTCTGCAGATCCTCTCAAGCTCTGTCAGGTTGGATGGGGAGCGTCGCTGCACAGCTATTTTCAGGTCTCTACAGAGGTGTTTTATCGGGTTCAATTCCGGGCTCTGGCTTGGCCACACAAGGACAATCAGAGACTTGTCCCGAAGCCACTCCAGCGTTGTCTTGGCTGTGTGATTAGGGTCGTTGTCCTTTTGGAAGGTGAACCGTCGCCCCAATCTGAGGTTCTGAGCACTCTGTAGCGGGTTTTCATTAAGGATCTCTCTGTACTTTGCTCCGTTCATCTTTCCCTCGATCCTGACTAGTTTCCCAGTCCCTGCCGCTGAAAAACATCTCCACAATATGATGCTGCCACCAACATGCTTCACCGTAGGGATGGTGCCAGGGTTCCTCCAGACGTGACGCTTGGCATTCAGGCCAAATAATTCAATGTTTCTCAGAGAATCTTGTTTCTCATGGTCTGAGAGTCCTTTAGGTGCCTTTTGGCAAACTCCAAGCGGGCTGTCGTGTGCCTTTTACTGAAGAGTGGAACTCTGGAGGTCTGTCAGAGTGACCATTGGGTTCTTGGTCACCTCCTTGACCAAGGCCCCTTCTCCCCTGATTGCTCAGTTTGGCCGTGTGGCCAGCTCTAGGAGGAGTCTTGGTGGTTCCAAACTTTTTCCATTTAAGAATGATGGAGGCCACTGTGTTCTTGGGGACCTTCAATGCTGGAGAAATGTTTTGGTACCGTTCCCCAGATCTGTGCCTCGACACAATCCTGTCTCGGAGCTCTACGACCAATTCCTTCGACCTCATGGCTTGGTTTTTGGTCTGACTTGCACTGTCAACTGTGGGACCTAATATAGACTTGTGTGTGCCTTTCAAAATCATGTCCAATCAATTGAATTTACCACAGGTGGACTCCAATCAAGTTGTAGAAACATCTCAAGAATGATCAATGGAAACAGGATGCACCTGAGCTCAATTTCGAGTCTCATAGCAAAGGGTCTGAATTCTAATGTAAATAAGGTATTTCTGTTTTTGTTATTTTTATACATTTGCAAACATTTCTAAAAACCTGTTTTCGCTTTGTCATTATGGGGTATTGTATGTAGATTGATGAGGGAAAAAAATGAATTTAATCAATTTTAGATTAAGGCTGTAACGTAACAAAATGTGGAAAAAAGGGAAGGGGTCTGAATACTTTTCGAATGCACTGTATATCTAGTGGGTAGAAAGTCTGTTGCCCTTAACCCAGGATTTCCAAAACTCGGACCTGGGGACCCAATTTGTTTGCCCTAGCACTACATACAGTTGAAGTCGGAAGTTTACACACACTTAGGTTGGAGTCATTAAAACTCATTTTTTCAACCACTCCACAAATTTCTTGTTTACAAACTAGAGTTTTGGCAAGTCGGTTAGGACATCTACTTTGTGCATGACACAAGTAATTTTTCCAACAATTGTTTACAGACAGATTATTTCACTTTTAATTTACTGTATCACAATTCCAGTGGGTCAGAAGTTTACATACACTAAGTTGACTGTGCCTTTAAACAGCTTGGAAAATTCCAGAAAATGATGTCATGGCTTTAGAAGCTTCTGACAGGCTAATTTACATCATTTGAGTCAATTAGAGGTGTACCTGTGGATGTATTTCAAGGCCTACCTTCAAACTCAGTGCCTCTTTGCTTGACTTCATGGGAAAATCTAAAGAAATCAGCCAAGACCTCAGAAATGAAATTGTAGACCTCCACAAGGATGGTTAATCCTTGGGAGCAATTTCCAAATGCCTGAAGGTACCACGTTCATCTGTACAAACAATAGTACTCAAGTATAAACACCATGGGACCACGCAGCCGTCATACCGCTCAGGAAGGAGACGCGTTCTGTCTCCTAGAGATGAACGTACTTTGGTGCGAAAAGGGCAAATCAATCCCAGAACAACAGCAAAGGACCTTGTAAAGATGCTAGAGGAAACAGGCACAAAAGTATCTATATCCACAGTAAAACGAGTCCTATATCGACATAACCTGAAAGGCTCAGCAAGGAAGAAGCGACTGCTCCAAAACCACCATAAAAAAGCCAGACTACGGTTTGCAACTGCACATGGGGACAAAGATCGTACTTTTTGGAGAAATGTCCTCTGGTCTGATGAAACAAAAATATAACTGTTTGGCCATAATGACCATCGTTATGTTTGGAGGAAAAAGGGGGTTCTTCGAAGCCGAAGACCACCATCCCAACTGTGAAGAACGGGGGTGGCAGCATCATGCTGTGGGGGTGCTTTGCTGCAGGAGGGACTGGTGCACTTCACAAAATAGATGGCATCATGAGGAAGGAAAATTATGTGGATATATTGAAGCAACATCTCAAGACATCAGTCAGAGAGTTAAAGCTTGGATGCAAATGGGTCTTCCATGGACAAAGACCCCAAGCATAGTTCCAAAGTTGTGGCAAAATGGCTTAAGGACAACAAAGTCAAGGTATTGGAGTGGCCATCACAAAGCCCTGACCTCAATCCTATAGAAAATGTGTGGGCAGAACTGAAAAACCGTGTGCGAGCAAGGAGGCCTACAAACCTGACTCAGTTACACCAGCTCTGTCAGGAGGAATGGGCCAAAAGTCACCCAACTTATTGTGGGAAGCTTGTGGAAGGCTACCCAAAACGTTTGACCCAAGTTAAACAATTTTAAAGGCAATGCTACCAAATACTAATTGAGTGTATGTAACCTTCTGACCCACTGGGAATGTGATGAAATAAATAAAAGCTGAAATAAATCATTCTCTCTACTATTATTCTGACATTTCACATTCTTTAAAATAAAGTGGTGATCCAAACTAGGATGACATGTCAGGAATTGTAAAAAACTGAGTTTAAATGTATTTGGCTAAGGTGTATGTAAACTTCCGACTTCAACTGTAGCTAATTCAAATAATCAACTCATCATCAAGCTTTGATGATTTGAATCAGCTGTGTAGTGCTAGGGCAAAAACCAAAAGGTGCACTCCGTGGGTTCCCCAGGACCTAGTTTGGGAAATGGTCCCTTAACATTTAACATATCTTCCAACGAACTTACTCTTCACACTGTGTCTATGCAGTCTGTCTATATAGGTCGCCTGTCTGCATGTGGGTTCCAATCTGGGTCTCGAAACTGTGTTAGCCAGCGGAGATAAAGTCTAGGCATTAGCTTGGGGAGCTAATGCAGGTGTTCAGGTGCATCTCACTAGGATCGGCTAGTCTATTGAACACTACAGGTCCCGACACTAGCTATGATCAGCTAGTCAAGCCCTTTATATTTGTGGGAAGTAGTTAACAAGTGTACACTTCAGGAGAAAAGAGATACAGTATTATAAGGGGCACACCCTCAGAATAATGTACACCATGCTTTCATCACCATGTTGGGTTGTGTCGTTCTTCTTGACTGTCACAGCCACGATTTAATCCTGCGGTATAATCATGCTAAATTATCTGGTGCCAGGTGAGAGAGAGCGAGCGAGCAAGAGAGCAAGAGAGAGCGAGAGAGCAAGAGAGACAGAGAGACGACTGAAAATTCTGGTGCTTTACTCTCAGTGCAAAACCCATGCATTGTATGTTGAAAGCAGTAAGGTACGATCTGAATATGACTGTGCTGTATATAGGCTAATCTCTCCACCAGCCGGATCCCTCTGTAGTTTGGAGTGTGGAGTTCTGTATGCAAAATTTACCTCTGAATATGCCTGTGTGCTACATAGAGTATTGTGTTTGTTCTGTGGTGTTTTGACCTATCAGAATGTAATGCTACATACACTGTCTATAGTTTGGAGTACGGTGTTTTGACCTATCAGAATGTAATGCTACATACACTGTCTATAGTTCGGTGTTTTGACATTTCCAGCGATTTTATTTCATGCTAAGTAGATTAGCTTGCGTTGCTTCAAAGCTTCCCGTGACAAAATGGTGATCAAAGAACGATTTGGCTCATACAGCTGAACTGTCTCTTCGCTGCCGTCTGTCAGCACAGCCAAACATATTTGTCATTCTATAAAACACTTTATAATCGAATACAGTTTAATACTTTATCAACTACAGTAGTTCCTTCATTGCCGTTTTATTTATTTATAATAATAATAATAATATGCCATTTAGCAGACGCTTTTATCCAAAGCGACTTACAGTCATGAGTGCATACATTTTTTTTTTTTGTGTATGGGTGGTCCCGGGGATCGAACCCACTACCTTGGCGTTACAAGCGCCGTGCTCTACCAGCTGAGCTACATTTAGTCAAAGGCTTGTAAAAAGATACCCTCCCGCCCAAATATAACATATACCTCAATACATGCTGTACCTTCTAGCAGGGTCGCATTCATCAGGGCACGCAACATTTTAAAATGTTTCGAGAAAAAAAAAAAAAAAAAAAAGCTTTTCTTATTGGACAAGTCCAGGTATAGTCCCTGCCCGTTTCAGACTGTTTTCTTCCGTTTGGTGCATAGTGAACACGACACAGGTTTTATTTACCTCATTGAGCTCATGTGAAGCTACATGTTGCATAACTCTAGCAGACGTGGGGGGGAAAAAATGGCTTTTTATTGCTCAGGAGAGGACGAGGTATATACTGGATGCATAAGTACCAACGTCCGGCACACATTTAACCTGTACATTATCTGTACATTTACCAAAAACTCTTGTTATTCTGTCTACTAACTATACTATAGCACTCCGTCAGAGCGCCCTGTACATAGCTACAGCTTGGCGAAACAAAATAAAACTCCTACAGCAAATAACTAAACCAGCAAGTCTTACAAAATGCATAGACGACCAGTATCAAAATGCCCTTGTAGTCAATCGGTATCCTGAAAACTCAACAACATAGGCTACGTCACAAATGGCACCCTATTCCCTATGTAGTGCACTACTTTAGACCAGGGGCCCTATATGGGAAATAGGGTTCCATTTCAGATGCACAAATAGTGTATAATAATTGATATTTAGCAACGGGCAAGTCGCCAGAGCATGATTTGGGAGGGAGGAGGGGAGGATGGAAGGAAGGAGGGAGGGGGGGAGGAGGGGAGGGAGAGATGAGGGGAGGGATGGAGAGGGGAGGAGGGGGGAGGAGGGGAGGGAGAATGAGGGGAGGGAGGGAGGAGGGGAGGAGGGGAGGGAGAGATGAGGGGAGGGAGGGAGGGAGGAGGGGAGGAGGGAAGGAGGGAGGGGGGAGGAGGGGAGGGAGAGATGAGGGGAGGGAGAGATGAGGGAGGGAGGGAAAGAGGGAGGGAGGGAGGAGGGAGGGAGGGAGAAGAGCAGACGAGATTCTTTGATGTAATGTGTCTGTTCATTGTATCTTATATCAGGGGTTTGACTTACTGAAATGGGGATGATCACAATGATATAATAATGATATGTACAGTGAGGATTTGCATCAGAGAGCCACCTCGCTAGTTCTGATAGGACATCTTATTTTTCTTTAAACGGCATTGTTGGTTAAGGGCTTGTAAGTAAGCATTTCACTGTAAGGTCTACAACTGTTGTATTCGGCGCATGTGACAAATACAATTTGATTTGATTTGACCTCTGTGTGTAGTGTAGCATGTGGTACGACAGCACCCATAGTGTTTCAACACACTCTAGATAGATGGCTCAGTAGTAGTGTGTGTTTCTAAAGGAAAATCGACTATGATGAGGCACATTGTTATGACCTTGACTCACTTCTTCAATTCACCGACTGTGTTTTTAGTATTTTACTGGTGTCAAGTCATTGAGTCTTGACATTGGATTGCCTTCTTCAATTCACCGACTGTGTTTTTAGTATTTTACTGGTGTCAAGTCATTGAGTCTTGACATTGGATTGCCTTCTTCAATTCACCGACTGTGTTTTTAGTATTTTACTGGTGTAAAGTCATTGAGTCTTGCTGCTTATAGATGTGCAGTAATTATTCAGTATGTGACAATGGGTGCATCCGAAATGGCACCCTACTCCTATAATATAGGGAATACGGTGCAATTTCAGACGCACTCATTGTATAGGATACACTCTCAATACTTTATTTGGTAAACACCGGCTTGGCTAGAGAAATGAAGGCACCAGTAGAGACATATATCACTAGTTATATATATATATATATATGTGTGTGTGTGTATGTATGTACACACACAGTTGAAGTCGGAGGTTTACATACACCTTAGCCAAATACATTTAAAATCAGTTTTTCACAATTCCTGACATTTAATCCTAGTAAAAATTCCCTGTCTTAGGTCAGTTAGGATCACCACTTTATTTTAAGAATGTGAAATGTCAGAATAATAGTAGAGAGAATGATTTATTTCAGCTTTTATTTATTTCATCACATTCCCAGTGGGTCAGAAGTTTACATACACTCAATTAGTATTTGGTAGCATTGCCTTTAAATTGTTTAACTTGGGTCAAACGTTTCGGGTAGCCTTCCACAAGCTTCCCACAATAAGTTGGGTGAATTTTGGCCCATTCCTCCTGACAGAGCTGGTGTAACTGAGTCAGGTTTGTAGGCCTCCTTGATCGCACACGCTTTTTCAGTTCTGCCCACACATTTTCTATAGGATTGAGGTCAGGGCTTTGTGATGGCCACTCCAATACCTTGACGTTGTTGTCTTTAAGCCATTTTGCCACAACTTTGGAAGTATGTTTGGGGTCATTGTCCATTTGGAAGACCCATTTGCGACCAAGCTTTAACTTCCTGACTGATGGCTTGAGATGTTGCTTCAATATATCCACATAATTTTCCTTCCTCATGATGCCATCTATTTTGTGAAGTGCACCAGTCCCTCCTGCAGCAAAGAACCCCCCACAGCATGGGATGGTGTTCTTCAGCTTGCAAGCATCCCATTTTTCCTCCAAACATAACGATGGTCATTATTGTCAAACAGTTCTATTTTTGTTTCATCAGACCAGAGGACATTTCTCCAAAAAGTACGATCTTTGTCCCCATGTGCAGTTGCAAACCGTAGTCTGGCTTTTTTATGGCGGTTTTGGAACATTGGGTTCTTCCTTGCTGAGCGGCCTTTCAGGTTATGTCGATATAGGACTCGTTTTACTGTGGATATAGATATTTTTGTACCTGTTTTCCTCCAGCATCTTCACAAGGTCCTTTGCTGTTCTGGGATTGATTTGCACTTTTTGCATCAAAGTACGTTCATTTCTAGGAGACAGAACGTGTCTCCTTCCTGAGCGGTATGACGGCTGCGTGGTCCCATGGTGTTTATACTTGCGTACTATTATTTGTACAGATGAACGTGGTACCTTCAGGCGTTTGGAAATTGCTCCCAAGGATGAACCAGACTTGTGGAGGTCTACCATTTTTTTCTGAGGTCTTGGCTGATTTATTTAGATTTTCCCATGATGTCAAGCAAAGGGGCACTGAGTTTGAAGGTAGGCCTTGAAATACATCCACAGGTACACCTCCAATTGACTCAAATGATGTCCAATTAGCCTATCAAAAGCTTCTAAAGCAATGACATCATTTTCTGGAATTTTCCAAGCTGTTTAAAGGCACAGTCAACTTAGTGTGTGTAAACTTCTGACCCACTGGAATTGTGATACAGTGAATTATAAGTGAAATAATCTGTCTGTAAACAATTGTTGTAAAAATTACTTGTGTCACGCACAAAGTAGATGTCCTAACCGACTTGCCAAAACTATAGTTTGTTAACAAGAAATTTGTGGAGTGGTAGAAAAACGAGTTTTAATGACTCCAACCTAAGTGCATGTAAACTTCCAACTTCAACTGTATATATATATATATATATATCAGTATATATAATAGTAAATATACTTACAGTATATAAACCTTATATAACAGTATAATTACTGTCCCCCAGCCATCTATAACACCACTATATAAGACTATATAAGCAAGACGTTAAGGAGAGGTTACGTTACAATCCAGGCCAAGCAAGCAGGAGGCAAATAATTTCTCTCGATCATTTATCTTAATCATTTATCTTAATCTCTGTAATATTTTTATTTCAACAAAATAAAATAGCATGCTAAAATGATATAATAAAACAAAGAGGAATAATGTATTATCATGTCCTATAGTTGTGGCTTTTCTGTCTTTGAACTATAATACCCCCCCTTTTAGCCTCTAGGTGGCGGTAACACTCCATGTTGGTTTGTAGAGAGAGGGTTGATATGAGGAAGGTGTTTGATGCAATTGTTTGATGTTGTTGCCACTTGCATTTTCATTATAAAAAAAAGTTCTGATGACAATGATTGTGTTGAAGATAATACAACTCAGAATGTAGATCCAATGTAACCAACCGATGGTGATGGTGGACTAACTGCGGATCGATAAACAGTGGTAGTGGGTAGACTTATGGGTATGGGCATGGTTGGTGGTGAGACCTAGTCAAGAGATGGCTTAACGGGGGTCTGGGGTGCAGTGGACAGGGGAATGTCCTGTCTTCTTGTTGTCCTAGGCTCTAATGCACGATAGGTTGGTGGAGCTGCCAGGTCAAACCTACGGTTGAAAATTCCGGTAACTTTCCCAAAATTCCCTGGTTTTCCAGAACCAACCAGGATTTCTGGCAAACCAGGCAACTTTGGGAAAAGTTACAGGAATTTTGCCACCCCACGTCAGAAAGACCACAACCCTCCTTCTGCTAATCACAGGACACACCGTCCCTCTCTTCTCCTTCTGCTAATCACAGGACACATCGTCCCTCTCTTCTCCTTCTGCTAATCACAGGACACATCGTCCCTCTCTTCTTCTCCTCATCTACAGGTCAAGGCCTCCTCTCAGCCTGTGTCCCACCAACACCTGAATCAGTTTCTGCTGGCTGGGTTTAATCCAGGGGCCGGGGCCGGCGTAGGTGGCCTTCCGTGGCTGTGTGCTTCTCCAGGGGCCTGGGTTGTGGGATGCATGGGTGGCCCGACACCATGACTGGGTGCTCCATGGGTCCCGTCTCAGGTCCCTGGGATCCCCCCACCTGGGTGGGGCCCCGGCGGTGGATCCAGAGATGCTGGCAGCAGACACACTGACCTGGTCAGAGAAGCTGGCCCCGGAGGCTCCTGAGGCCCCTGACTCTGCATCGGACAGCTCAGCGTCTCCATCCTGCAGCGGCATGAGGAAGGAGAAGGGAGCTCTCTCTCTCTCTTTCTCTGGGGGTCTGTCTCTTTTTTCCGGCCCAGAATCCTCCACCACAGGTCCTGCAGCCGCCGTCTTCACCTCCATCTCAGCCTCCCTCTCCCTCTCCCTCTCTACCTCCCTCTTCCTCTCTACCTCCCTCTCGCCCTCCCTCTTCCTCCTCCCCTCTTCCCTCCCTACTACCTTCACCTGTGTTTCACTGGCTGAGGGAAGGCTACTTTGCCTGTGTATCTCCTGCTCCTCTATTTCCTCTACCATCTCTCTCCTCTCACTTTGTGTTGTCCTGCTCCTCTGCTGTTTTGACCTCTGTTTGGCCCTGCTGTGCCTGACCCCCTGCACTGTCTCCACTACCTCCTCCTGTCTGTCCCAGCTCCTCAGTACGTTCTTGGGTAAACTATGGGTACATTTCCTGTTGTCCTTATTCTCTGACCTCTGACCTCTGTGGCTGACCACCTGACTCTCCGCCTCCTCCTCATTCTCCTCCTCCTCCTCCTCAGGCCAATCCAGGTCTGTGTCAGGAGTACCTCGCCCTCCTCCTCCTCTACCTCCTCCTCCTCCTCCTCCTCCTCCTCTGCTACTCCTTCCCCCCAGACGACCTCCCTTCCTCTGCCTCCCTCTCCTCTCCCTCTCTCCTCCTCCTCTATCCACCCTTCCGCTCTTCGTTGGCAGAGAGCGTGTCACATCTACTGCAGCCACACCCGGCTCCTCTGGGTAGAGAGAGGAGGAGGGGGAGACTGATCTGGGATCATGGTCTGAGAGAGGAGAGAGAGAAGGAGAGAGATAGAGAGGAGAGGGGGGGTCAGAGAGAGGGTCAGAGAGAGGGGGAGAGATAGAGAGGAGAGGGGGTCAGAGAGAGGGGGGTCAGAGAGAGGGGGAGAGATAGAGGAGAGGGGGTCAGAGAGAGGGGGAGGAGAGGGGGGTCAGAGAGAGGGGGAGAGATAGAGAGTAGAGGGGGGTCAGAGAGAGGGGGAGATATAGAGAGGAGGTGGGGGTCAGAGAGAGGGGGAGGAGAGGGGGTCAGAGAGAGGGGGGAGAGATAGAGAAGAGGGGGGGGGGTCAGAGAGAGGGGGAGAGATAGAAAGGAGAGGGGGGGTCAGAGAGAGGGGGGTCAGAGAGAGGGGGAGAGATAGAGGACGAGGAGGTCAGAGAGAGGGGGGAGAGATAGAGAGGAGAGGGGGGTCAGAGAGAGCGGGGGAAGAGAGGGGGTCAGAGAGAGGGGGAGAGATATAGAGGTGAGGGGGGGTCAGAGAGAGGGGGAGGAGAAGGGGTCAGAGAGAGGGGGAGAGATAGAGGAGAGGAGGTCAGAGAGAGGGGGAGAGATAGAGAGGAGAGGGGGGTCAGAGAGAGGGGGAAGAGAGGGGGTCAGAGAGAGGGGGGGGAGAGATATAGAGGTGAGAGGGGTCAGAGAGAGGGGGAGGAGAAGGGGTCAGAGAGAGGGGGAGAGAGAGGAGGGGGGTCAGAGAGAGGGGGAGTTTATAGAGAGGAGAGCGGGGGTCAGAGAGAGGGGGAGAGTAAGAGAGGAGAGGGGGTCAGAGATAGAGGGGGTCCGAGAGAGGGGGAGGAGAGGGGGGGTCAGAGAGAGGGGGAGAGTAAGAGAGGAGAGGGGGTCAGAGATAGAGGGGGTCCGAGAGAGGGGGAGGAGAGGGGGGTCAGAGAGAGGGGGAGAGATAGAGAGTAGAGGGGGGTCAGAGAGAGGGGAGGGGAGATATAGAGAGGAGGTGGGGGTCAGAGATAGAGGGGGAGAGTAAGAGAGGAGAGGGGGTCAGAGAGAGGGGGAGAGTAAGAGAGGAGAGGGGGTCAGAGATAGAGGGGGTCAGAGAGAGGGGGAGGAGAGGGTTGTCACAGAGAGGGGGAGGAGAGGGGGGTCAGGGAGAGGGGAGAGATAGAGAGGAGAGGGGGAGAGATAGAGCGGAGAGGGGGTCAGAGAGAGGGGGAGAGATAGAGGAGAGGGGGGGGTCAGAGAGAGGGGGGAGAGATAGAGAGGAGAGGGGGTCAGGGAGAGGGGAGAGATAGAGGAGAGGAGGTCAGAGAGAGGGTAGAGGACAGGCAGAGACAGAGTGGGCAGAGAGAGGGGGGGGAGACACACAGGGAGAAAGAGACAGAGAAAGACAGAGGAGAGGGGGGGGGGGGGAGACACACAGGGAGAAAGAGACAGAGAAAGACAGAGGAGGGGGGGGGGGGGAGACACACAGGGAGAAAGAGACAGAGAAAGACAGAGGAGGGGGGGGGGGGGAGACACACAGGGAGAAAGAGACAGAGAAAGACAGAGGAGGGGGGGGGGGGGGGGGGGGGACACACAGGGAGAAAGAGACAGAGAAAGACAGAGGAGAGGGGGGGGGGGGGAGACACAGGGAGAAAGAGACAGAGAAAGACAGAGGAGGGGGGGGGGGGGGGGGGGGGAGACACACAGGGAGAAAGAGACAGAGAAAGACAGAGGAGAGGGGGGGGGGTGCAGAGAGAGAGAGATGTTAGTGGGAGCTAGAGAGGAAAACACAACTTAGAAACAGTTTCCAGTTTAATGTAACAAACAGTGAAGAAACTATTGACAGTGAGTTGGGATGAAAGGTAACAATAAGGTTCCATGTGTAAAGGGTTTATAAAGGGTTTATAATTACATTATTAAAGGTTATTTAATCATTTGTAAATGCATTATAAACCATTAATAAATGGTTTATAACAAATTGGTCCAAATAGTGCGATAGCTAGTCAGTGCTTGCTAAACAGTGATTCACTATTTACCTCCATCGATTAACCATTTACAAACGCACTTACCAATGCGTATAATATCGAAGCCGTATGTATGTCTTATCATGAAACCTTATTTTCAAATGGTTGCACAGTTTAACAATACTTATTTTCTCACTTGGGTGTGATGCATTAATTGCTCTGTCCAATGAACAGAAATGGTTGGTTTTCAGACCAGTGGTCAACTCCCATGATGTGTCTTGCCCCACGTTTGAAAGTGTGCAAAGGCCAGACAGCAGAGATCGCGCGAAATAATCGTTGTTCACAAGATAAAAATGTTGACAGAGGAGAGAGGGTAAATTCTCAATACAATTTTTAAACTTTTGTATACACAAGTTCTGCTGGATGATTTAGCACGCTGCTCAGTTAGCTAACGTTTGCTAGCTCGGCTGTCCTAACTAGCTAGCAGTAGGTAAAACCTAAAACGTATTTTTTAATATAGAAATTATGCTAAATGATTAACCAATATATAATCTTTGGCATGATATAGTTACCTAGCTAAATATATTATGTTTGCTAGCTAGCAAATGTTAAGGCCTTGATACACTGGCAATTTTTCTAGACAATATTGCAGAGCAATGTTGCTGAGCAACGGAGTGGGGTATGAGACACTGGAGCAATAATGAGCACATGGACATGAATAATAGATTTCATATGAAGCATATATTAACTTCCCCGTGTATTTACTCATCTCCTATAGCTTGTTGTTGACTGCCACGTCGGTACTATAATTTACTATCCAACAAACAAGCACTAAAAAGGTGTTGCACCTATCCGGGGCAATCATTCAACCTAAAGCCTCGTTCACATTACCCGTAAGCACTCTGTTACGTTGCGCGCCGGATGTCAAGCATTTCAATGGGGACGTCCACAAATGGAGTGGAATCGCAACGCCCCCTTGCGTTTGAAGGCTCCATTGTGAGACAGACACCGTATACTTTTTACATTTTTCATACTTTGCAGGAGTCAGGGTTTTGGGTCACGAAGTCTGGGATCCTGGGGTGCCTCACCGGATGGTCTGGTGGTGGTCAAGTGCCCCTATGGTGCAAGGGTTTAACCTTACCATTGACTATACGGTAAAATAGACTGGTCTATCTGCACATCTAAAATCCTACTATGTGACATTTCTGCAGGGATGGAGGAATTATCTGGAATGCTCAACTAGACGATCAGGACAGTCTAGAGTACAATTTGCCCGAAGAGGTGAAGTATTGCGATGAGCTACTGTAGGTAATTTGAAGAAAAAAAAATGCTAAACAAGAATGCACACGAGAAATACACAATATCAATTATTTACGCGAGAAACTAAAAAGGCTATAATATCTATGCTACTTGCTAGGTTACTTACTACTTGTCGATGATTTCACATGGAGAAATGTGCCTTGAGGGATGACATCAAAGCTTGCAATAAGATGTGTAGTTCTGTATGATAGCCACATTAGCGGCTAATTAGCATTTCATTTTGGGGGGTAATTACAGGCGAATATATTGATAAAAGTTACGTTGTCAGAGAGAGATTTATGTGGTTATCAAAACGTCAAGCCAGGGTAAGCCTACATGAAACACAGACCTTTATATGAAGTAGTTCTAAAATACCAGATGTAAAAATGAATGGTGAAAAATTGATTGGAACCATTTCTGGGTTTTACGGCTAGGTTTTATGGGTATTATGACTCATACTGTGGTGCTCAATTTTGAACCATTTAATTTGTCTTAAAAGACAAACTCCGCCTACCCGGCAGACAGGGGAGATCCGTGACTAAATCGAGTTCGCCCACTGCGCTGGCCAATCGGATAGCTAAAATCACCGTTCCTACAGCTTCCAAGACCCCGGCCACAGCAAAGTTTGATACTAGCCTACGTGAGATTTCATAACTTTTAAAACCGTGACCAAAGTGAGACTGTCAAAGAATACAGCAAAGAGCTGCTGTTTTTAAGAGTGAGTTCATGTCAAAGTTTTTATTCAGCACTGTCAACACTGTTTTTATTCAACACTATTACAAAACATAAAATGCGTTTCTCCCTACTTCCACTTGCGCTGCAGCTGCAAGGAATAGAGTCAAGTCTATCAATAGCCCTGCGTTTTAATTATTATTAGCAGCTCATTGTGTCTATTTTAATATCGAGGAATATTTAACTTTCTCTGGTCATAGGAACATGAATTTGTGCATGAGGCAGATTCGATGCAACTCCAGCTTCACCATCAGGTGGAGACGGTGTCCCCCTCTCTCTGGTCAGTCTCACCAGAGGAAAGGAAGGGGAGAGCAGGGAGCGTGAGAGGCGGACCCTCGGCTGCTCTCTCCTTCCCTCCGCTGAGAGTAATGCTGTGTTCAAAACAACTGGAAACTCTGAAATCTCCAACTTCCATCTCCAACTCGGAACTCTAAAAAAATTACTGACTAGGAAAAATCGTATTCAACGGTCATCCAACTCGGAATTCCAAGTCTGAAACTCAGACATCTTTCTAGAGATCTGACTTTACAACCTGAAGAACACTGACGTCATGATTTGACCTAGTTTTTTTTATTTTTTTAGTTCCCAGTTGTCTTGAAAGCACCATGACCATCAGATGCAGGTACCATCCAGTAAAAGAAAAAAGCGAATTATTTGCAAATTATTGTTATCAAAGCTCGAGTTTTGAAATATAATATGGTCTGAGGTTAACAATATTGGCAGGCCAGGCATGTAACCAATATGCTGTGATATTGTATTAGGCCTACTGCACAAACCTCATTCCTACAGAACTGTTTTTATTAGGTTAATGTTAAAACATTTTAAGTCAAGTTAAAAAGAAATCTGAGTGGTAGATCTCGGCTTGCTTTTTGACTGTGAAAGTGATCTTTATTCAGAAAAGGTTGGTGACCACTGACGTAGACTCTGTGCCACGAAATGAGTGACAAAACATTACAAAACCTGGCCAGATAATTTCAAGTCATCAGTCAAGTCGAAAGTCGAGTCCTGAGTTTTGAGGCTCCACGTCAAGTCTCAAGTTATTTTATTTTCTATCAAGTCGAGTCTCAGGTCATCAAATTTGTGACTCGAGTCAGACTTGAGTCCAAGTCATGTGACTCGAGTCCACAACTCTGATAACTAGATTTTGAAAAAGTTTTACTTCACAATTCTAAGCTAGGTAGTGTAAGTGTTATTCAAGCTAGCTAGCTAGTTAAACATACAAAAAACTATCTAAAACGAAAAACTATATGTAAAATCTACATGGTTCGCTAGCTAGCGGATTAGCCTGTTTGTCCCACTGAACACCACCATGGATATTTTCGGCAGTTAAACATGACAAACTGAGCAAAGCATGTATGTATTAACGTATCATGATATAATATTGTAGTGGCGCAACATATGAGACATGAATGGCCAACATTTCACTCTAACATGGGAGTTGATTTTCTCTCGCTTCAGCTCAAAAGCGGTTGCCATGTTTTCCAAAGTATAGACTGATCACATGACCAATATCTGTGCTTTGATTCCTACAAATTGCCCATTAGGTGGAGCTGCCGATCAAGATTCCCCAGATAATAAAAAGTAGCTAATGTTCAATGTAAAATAGTTGCAGCAACCATTGCTGGCAACATTGCACGGCAATATTGCCTCTCAAAACTGCCAGTGTATCAAGGCCTTAACTTACTATCTAGCTACCTAGCTAATTAGCTAGTGTACTAGCAAACATTTGGATAACTAGCTAACCCCTTTAATCTGTGGTAGCTAGCTATTGTCTCCTGAGTGGCGCAGTGGTCTAAGGCACTGCATCGCAGTGCTAGCTGTGCCACTAGAGATCCTGGTTCGAATCCAGGCTCTGTCGTAGCCGGCCGCGACCGGGAGACCCATGGGGCGGCGCACAATTGGCCCAGCGTCGTCCAGGGTAGGGGAGGGAATGGCCGGCAGGGGATGTAGCTCAGTTGGTAGAGCATGGCGTTTGCAACGCCAGGGTTGTGGGTTCGATAAAAATAATGTATGTGCTAACTGTAAGTCGCTCTGGATAAGAGCGTCTGCTAAATGACTAAAATGTAAATGTAAATGTATTAGTGTTAGCAAGTAATATTAAACACTAGTTAGCTATTATTATTATTATTATTATTATTATTATTATTATTATTATTATTAGCTAGCGTTGCACTACCAGTGCCGGATTAAGAAATCTTACAGTTATTTTTAATAAACGATTAATCCTCTGTGGCTAAATTATGCTCTCTGGTGTATTTTGAACATTGATATCGGGCTCCTGTGGTTGGATAAAAAACATATACAGTACCAGTCAAAGGTTTGGACACACCTACTCATTCAAGGGTTTTTCCTTTATTTTTACAATTTTTTACATTGTAGAATAATAGTGAAGACATCAAAACTATCAAATAACACATATGGAATCATGTAGTAACCAAAAAGGTGTTAAACAAATCAAAATATATTTTATATTTGAGATTCTTCAAATAGCCACCCTCTCACAAAGACACGGTGGTTGGAACCAAAAAATCTCCAATTTGGACTACAGCACCAAAGGATACATTTCCAACGGTCTAATATCCATTGCTCGTGTTTCTGGGCCCAAGCAGGTCTTTCTTCTTATTGGTGTCCTTTAGTGTTTCTTTGCAGCAATTCGACCATGATGGCCTGATTCACACAGTCCCCTCTGAACATTTGATGTTGAGATGTGTCTGTGACTTGAACTCTGTGAAGCATTTATTTGGGCTGCAATTTCTGAGGCTGGTAACTCTAATGAATTTATCCTCTGCAGCAGAGGTAACTCTGGGTCTTCCATTCCTGTGGTGGTCCTCATGAGATCCAGTTTCATCATAGCGCTTGATGGTTTTTGCGACTGCACTTGAAGAAACTTTCAGAGTTCTTGAAATGTTCCGTATTGACTGACCTTCATGTCTTAAAGTAATGATGGACTGTCGTTTCTCTTTGCTTATTGGAGCTGTTCTTTCCATAATATGGACTTGGTCTTTTACCAAATAAGGCTATCTTCTGTATATTTGAAAAATATCAAATATATTTGGATTTGTTTAACACTTTTTTGGTTACTGCATGATTCCATATGTGTTATTTCATAGTTTTGATGTCTTCACTATTATTCTACAATGTAAAAAATTATAAAAAATAAAGAAAAACTCTTGAATGAGTAGGTGTGTCCAAACTTTTGACTGGTAGTGTACATATACTACATACATAATAAATACAGTATGTACAGGTTAGGGAAATACAGTGCATTCGGAAAGTATTCAGACTCCGTGACTTTTTCCACATGTTTTTACGTTACAGCCTTGATCTAAAATTGATTACATAATTTTTTCCCCTCAGCAATCTACACACAATACCCCATAATGACAAAGCAAAAATATTTTATTTACATAAGTATTCAGACCCTTTGCTATGAGACTTGAAATTGAGCTCAGGTGCATCCTGTTTCCATTGATCATCCTTGAGATGTTTCTACAACTTGATTGGAGTCCACCTGTGGTCACGTCTGGAGGAAACCTGGCACCATCCCTATGGTGAAGCATGGTGGTGGCATCATCATGCTGTGGGGATGTTTTTCAGCGGCAGGGACTGGGAGAATAGTCAGGATCGAGGGAAAGATGAACGGAGCAAAGTACAGAGAGATCCTTGATGAAAACCTGCTCCAGAGCGCTCAGGACCTCAGACTTTGGCGTAGGTTCACCTTCCAACAGGACAACAACCCTAAGCACACAGCCAAGACAAGACAATGCAGTTGGTAGAGCATGGCGCTTGCAACGCCAGGGTTGTGGGTTCGATTCCCATGGGGGGCCAGTATGAAAAATGTATGTACTCACTAACTGTAAGTCGCTCTGGATAAGAGCATCTGCTAAATGACTAAAATGTAAAATGTAAATGTAAGTCTCTGAATGTCCTTGAGTGGCCCAGCCAGATTCCGGACTTGAACCCAATCAAACATCTTTGGAGAGACATGAAAATAGCTGTGCAGCAACGCTCCCCATCCAACCTGACAGAGCTTGAGAGGACCTGCAGAGAAGAATGGGAGAAACTCCCCAAATACAGGTGTGCCAAGCTTGTAGTGTCATACCCAAGAAGACTCGAGGCTGTAATCGCTGCTAAAGGTGTTTCAACAAAGTACTGAATAAAGGGTCTGAATACAATGTAAATGCAATATTTCCGTTTAGAATTGTTCATACATTTGCAAAAAAAATTAAAAAGCTGTTTTTGCTTTGTCATTATGGGATATTGTGTGTAGATTGATGAGGGGGAAAAAACAATTTATTCCATTTTAGAATAAGGCTGTAACGTAACAAAATGTGGATAAAGTCAAGGGGTCTGAATACTTTCCGAATGCACTGTATTTCCTTAACCTTTTCTATTTATTTTTGCTGCCTCTTGGGCCCCCCACAGTCCTGGGCCCAGGGGCTTCAGGCAGGGTACACCCCTGCATTAATCCGGTCCTGTGGATAACATAACTAGCTAAGCCTATATGGTATAAATCCTGATAATGATGATAGTAGAGTTATGTGGAACTAGAGTGTCTATGCTAAAATGTCATACATTCCTATTCTCTCCCACAGATTCCCATGAGGTCTCAGACTCCAGGATGTGAAATGCTTAACAAGAAAGAAGGGGACCATGAGACACAATGATGTATTTTAAATAGTTAAATCGGTTGTCAGTTTCTATTCTGACTTGTTAGAAGAGGAGAAAAATATAATATACTGTTATATATGTTTTCCAACTCATTAATAAATGGCCAGAAGGTTTCCACTTTCTTTAAAGTTATCTTTTCAGCAGTTAAATGTTGGTGACTCATTTGTTTATGGTCAGTGGATTGCCATTTTAAAACAAGGTATAATTTTAGCAGTTATAAATGTTGATAAGTCTGTCACTTTAAAATATGGTATACTCTTAGCAGTTATACATGTGGGTAAATAATGTATAGATTATTTGAGAGTTCACTCAGAGCTTAGACATACTTCTAGGCAGTATTGGGTACTCATCACTACATACATGAGAGAAGATTCAACACTTTGCTAAACATGTTCAGTCAATGAATGGTGGGTATGAAAACCAAAACGTTCAACGTTGTGAGAGGATGCCTCTTCCACTGTTTCACGAACCAATGGTATTACGCATACCATTTCACACCAGAGCGTTCACCATAGTTGGACTATCACAGAGAAGTGGTAGGTATGTTGATATAATCTGGTAAAGGGGGGTCATAAATTAGGAATGATGATTGAATAATGTCCTGGATGTACATTTGACCAGGGAATCAGGGTTTCAAAGGTGGGTCAAGACATCATGAAAACCAACCTCTTCTGTTCCTGGGACAAAGCACCAATTTGTCACATCCAAAAGTGAGAAAATAACTATTATTCAACTGTGAAACTATTAAAAATAAGGTTGCATGATGATACATAAGGGTAAACCTTATAAGCATTTGTAAGAGCATTTATAAATGGTTAATAACTGGAGGTAAATATTGGCTCACTATTTGGCAAACACTGACCAGTCATTGCACTATTTTGACCAAAGTGATATAACTGTTTATTAATGGTTTATAATGCATTTACAAATGATTTAATCATCGTTAATAACGTAATTATAACCCCTTTACAAATGGAACCTTATTGTAACGTGTTACCGGATGGAAATGTACAGTACACAGCACAACAAGCCTTGTGGCCTTTGAGCTAGAAACAATAAGTATGTATAGGTATGATCTAGAAACACTAAGTATGTTAATTTCATTTTAATCTCTTTGTTTCAACAAGCCTAATCTGTGTTCTGAGTAAAGTTACTCTCTCACTGAGATATACATGGCTGATGTTTGTACTGAAATAGCTACATCCACAAGGACAGATGCAGGCTGAACAAGAAGGCCTGTTATTTAATTATATATATACAGGCGTAGCAAGTATAAGACACCATTTATAAGGGGGTCATTCATGCTGATGATACATTATAGCTGCAGGCTTTAAAAATTGAAACGGCACTTGTACAGTTTTACTGTTGGATTACATACCACCAGGAGTGATACATAAATAACTCCATTCCATAGTTAACAAGGTAGGACTCACTGCATATAATTCAACTGCAAGAGCAAATAAACCTGGAGATATGAGACACCTCTTGTTCATGTAACTCAGGGCAACAAGGACATGTGGTCCCAACTGTGTGGTTCAGTTGGTAAGAGCCTGGCACTAGCAACGCCAAGGCTGTGGGTTCAATTCCTGCAGCGATCAGGTCCACATTACTATGATGAGCTAAAAACAAATGTTAGGTATGCTAGTAACACTATGTATGTGAGAGTTCTAGAAACAAATGGATGTTAGAAATCAGAGTTCTAGAACACAAGGATGTAGAAATCAGAGTTCTAGAAACACAAAGTGATGTAGAAATAGAAAAGAGTTTCTAGAAACAGAAAGGGTGTATGAAATCAGAGTTCTAGAAACACAAAGGGATGTAAAGTAAGAGTTCTAGAAACACAAATGGATTGTAAATCAGAGTTCTAGAAACAAGGGATGTAGAAATCAGAGTTCTAGAACACAAAATGGGATGTAGAAACCAATAGAGTTTCTAGAACACAAAGGGGATGATTAGAAAAATCAGATGATTCTAGAACACAAAGGGATGTAAAAATAAGAGTTCTAGAACACAAAAAAGGTATGTTAGAAAAATAAGAGTTTCTAGAACACAAAGGGATGTAAAATCAGAGTCTAAAACATTAAGGTATGTAGAAAATCAGAGTTTTCTAGAAACACAAATGGGATTAGAAATCAGTGAGTTTCTAGAAACACAAGGTTGATCTAGAAACAATGCATGAGTTCTAGAACACAAAGAGATTAGAAATCAGTTAGACCTATATAGTATGTATATAGAGCTAAACACTAAGTGTGGTAATTTCATTTATCTCTTTGTTTCAAAGAGCCAATCTGTGTTCTGAGTAAAGTTAATACTCTACTGAGAAACATGCGATGTTTGTACTGAATAGTCTAACATCCAACAGGACGGAGGCAGGAAAAACCCAAAAAGGCTGTTATTATTATATTAATATCCCGTTCAGCCAATATAGAAACAACCATTCTAGGGGTCTTCATGTGTATACATATAGCTGCAGGTTTAAAAATTGAAACGGCACGCGTTTTACTTTTTGGGTAATACCCCCAGAGTGTACTAAATAACTCCATTCCATATTAAAAAAGGTAGGACTCCGAAATTAAATGCAGAGCAAAAAAAATGGGGAATGAAACCTCGTTCATGAACTCAGGGCAACAAGGACATTGGTCCCAATGGTTTTGGTTTTATTTGGGAAGAGCGTGGGACTAGAACGCCAAGGGTTGGTTCAATTCCCGCAGCGATCAGCCACTTCGGGGGTAAAAGGGGCTCTAGTGGCATTTCATTGAAGATTCAGAACCCAAAAAGGGGGTAAAAAGGTTTAGAACACAAAGGGGGTTAGAAACCCGATTCTAGAACACAAAAGGATGTAAAAAACAGAGTTAGAAAACAAAGGATGTGAAACAGAGTTGAACCAAAAGGATGTAGAAATCAGAGTTTGAAAACCAAAAGGATTGTAATTTTAAAAAAGAAAAGAGTTCTAGAACCAAAAGGGATGTAGAAAACAAATTCTGAAAACCCCAAAGGGGTGTAAAAATCAGAGTTCTAGAACAAAGGGATGTAGAATCAGAGTTCTAGAACACAAATGGATGTAGAAATAAGTTCTAGAACACAAAGGGATTGTAGAATAGAGTTCTAGAACACAAAGGGATGTAGAAATCAGAGTTCTAGAACACAAAGGGATGTAGAAATAAGAGTTCTAGAACACAAAGGGATGTAGAAATCAGAGTTCTAGAACACAAAGGGATGTAGAAATCAGAGTTCTAGAACACAAAGGGATGTAGAAATCAGAGTTCTAGAACACAAAGGGATGTAGAAATCAGAGTTCTAGAACACAAAGGGATGTAGAAATCAGAGTTCTAGAACACAAAGGGATGTAGAAATCATAGTTCTAGAAACAAAGGGATGTAGAAATCGAGTTCTAGAACACAAAGGGATGTAGAAATAAAGTTCTAGAACACAAAGGGATGTAGAAATAGAGTTCTAGAACACAAGGGATGTAGAAATCAGAGTTCTAGAACACAAAGGGATGTAGAAATCAGAGTTCTAGAACACAAAGGATGTAGAAATAAGAGTTCTAGAACACAAAGGGATGTAGAAATAAGAGTTCTAGAACACAAAGGGGTGGAGGGAGGAAGAGAATAAACCAAGAAGAAGAAGACTAACAGGAGGATACCAACCGCGTATTCTCTGTTCTGCCGATGACATAGAAACAAGGCTCTCCCTGCTTAGAGTTGGTCATACACAGAGACAGGCTGGAGAGCTCCACTGAGAGGGAGGAGGAGGAGGAGCAGGAAGCAGGGATGGAGAGGGAGGGAGGAGGAGAGAGATGGAAAAGTAGAGGGAGAGAAATGAAGGAAAGAACAGTAACCGGAAAGCAGGGAGACACAATTGGAGAGAAGACCAATAGAAGAAAGAGAAACTCAAGTGTAAAGTCAAGCACAGGAAGAAAAAATGGCCCTTACGGTCAAAAGCGAGTTCACTCAGCCTTAAGAGGACACAGTTTGGGAGCGAACCTTTTTGAACGGTCCACAATACAATGCCCTGGTTGCCACGATGCTTAGGCTAGACTCAGCATTGTTGAATGAGTGTTTTCAATTTAGTTTGGAATACTGCTGTGCTCATAGCAACTACATACTGTAAACATCAAAAGTGTTAGCTACCCACTGGTTTGTGAGAACTTGTCAACAACTAGATGGCAAGCAACAGGATGTGCCAAATCCGGCCTAAAAACCCTGAGGCAAATAAATCTGATTTGACCTTCAGACACAAGTCGCAAGGCAGATGGTTAAAGTGACTTGTAATATCAGATTCTATGCTTTTGAGCAAAGATTGGAAACGGATAGCAAAAATATTATTAGACTCCCAACCTGCCAATGTGAACAAGCTTAACAATCAATAAGAAACTGATCAATCAGGATTTTAGACTCAGCTAACTTCCAGTAATAGTATGTCGAACTTATCATTACTGAGATGCACAACAAACAAAGGTTTTTACCACACTGGGATTTTGGTCATCGTCTAATGACGCACCATTTCATCCTCTTCATCCTCTCCCACCTCCTCCTTCTCGCCTCTCAAACCTCCAATTCCTCCCCTCCACTCCGTCCTTCCTCCTTCCACCCCTCTCCCTCCCTCCCTCTCCCCCACTCCTCCTTCCTCCCTCTCCCACGTCTCTTCCCTCTCCCAGCCCTCCTTCTCCTCCGTCCTCCCACCCCTCTTCCTCCCTCTCCCACCTCCTCCTTCCTTTCCTCTCCCACCCCTCCTTCCTCCCTCTCCACCTCCTCCTTTTCCCCCTCCCACCTCCTCCCTTCCTCCCTCTCCCCCCCCCTCCCTTCCTCCCTTCCCAACTCCTCCTTCCTCCCCCTCCCCCCTCCCCTTCCTCCCCCTCCACCCCTCCTTCCTCCTCTCCCACTCCTTCCTACTTCCCTCTCCTCTCCCACCTCCTCCGTCCTCACTCTCCCACCCCTCCTTTCCTTCCCTCTCCCCCCCTCCCTCCTCCTCCCTATCTCCAACCCCCTCCTTCATCCCTCTCCCACCCCCCTCTCCCACCCCCTCATTCTCCCTCTCCCCCTCCCCTTCCCTCCCCCTCTCCCACTCCCTCCTTCCTCCATTTTCCCACCTCCTCCTTCCTCTCCCTCTCTCCTCGCTCCCTTCCTCCCCCTCCCACCTCCTCTTCCTCCCTCTCCCAACCCCCTCCTTCATCCCTCCCTCTGCCCACTCCTCCTTCCTCCCTCTCCCCACCCCTTCTCCTTCTCCTCTCCCAACCTCTCCTTCTCCCTCTCCAACATCCTACTTCCTCCCTCCCACTCGCCGGTCCTCCCTCCAAAAATCTCCCCACCTCCTCCTTACTTTACTATCCCTCCCATCCCACCTCCTCAGCACCTCCCACCTCCTCCTCCCTCCCTCTCCCGCCTACTACTACCTACATCTCCCCAACTCCTCCTTTCCTCCCTCTCCCCACATCCTCCTTCTCTTCCTTCCTCCCTCCTCCCCACTCCTCCTTCCTTCCCCCTCCCTGTCCTCTTAACCATAGTCCCGGGCGTATCTTCCTCCCTCCCTGTCTCTTAACCCATAGTCCTGGCCGTATCCTCCCCTCCCTGTCCTCTTACATAGTCTGGGAACGTATCCGCCCTCCCTGTCTGTTACCATCAGGTCCTTGGACGATCCTCCTCCCCTCCCTGTCTCTTACCCATTTCTGGGACGTATCCTTTCCTCCCTCCCTGTCTCTACCTAGGCCGGGGCGATCCTTCTCCCTCCCTGTCCTGTTACCATAGTCTGGGTGACGTTCCTTCCTCCCCCTCCTGTCTCTTACCATAGTCCGGGACGTATCCTTTTCCTCCCTCCCTGTCTGTTTTTTTTACCATTCCCTGGGACATATCCTCCTCCCCTCCCTGTCCTGTTTCCATAGTCTGGACTATCCCCTTACCTCCCCCCTCCCCCACATCTCCCGTCCTGTTTACCAATAGTCTTGGGACGTATCCCTATCCTCCCCTCCCTGTCTCTTTACCATAGTCTGGGACGTATCCAATACTCCCCTTCCCTGTCTGTTACCATGTCTGGGCGTATCCTTCCTCCCCTCCCTTGATCTTCTTACCCATATCTGGGACATATCCTTTCCTCCCCGTCCCTGTCCTGGTTACCATAGTCTGGGACGTATCCTTCCTCCCCCTCCCTGTCTCTTATACCATAAGTCTGGGACGATCCTTCCTCCCCTCCCTGTCTAGGTGTGACCCATAGTCTGGGAACGTATCCTCCCCTACCCTGTCTGTTTTACCATAGTCTGGGACGTATCCTTCCCTCCTCCCCTCCCTTTCTGTTACATAGTTCTTGTAATGTCCTTCTTCCCCCCTCCCTGTCTGTTACCATCGTCGGGACATATCCTTCATCCCCTCCCTGTTCGGTTGACCATATTCCTGGGACGTATCCTTCTCCCCTCCCTGTCTGGTAACCGATAGTCGGGTACCTTATCCTTCCTCCCCTCCCTGTCTGTTACCATAAGTCCTGGGACTTATCCTTCCTTCCCCTCCCTGTCTCTTACCATAGTCTTGGACGGATCCTTCCTCCCTCCCTGTCTTGTTACCATAGTCTGGGACTTATCCTTCCTTCCCCCTCCCTTGTCCTGTTACCATATCTGGGACGTATCCTCCCCTCCCTGTCGGTTACCATATCTGGGACGTTCATCCTTCCTCCCCTCCCTGTTCTGTTACCATAGCTGGGACGTAAACACCCTCCCCTCCCTGTCTCTTAACCATAGTCTGGGACATATGCCTTCCTCCCCTCCCTGTCTCATACCATAGTCTGGGTGGGGCGTATCCGTCTTCCTCCCTCCTCCCCTCCCTGTCTGTTACCATAGTCGGGACGTTATCCTTCCGCCCCTCCTGTCTGTTACCAGTCTGGGACGTATCCTCCCCTCCCTTCTGTTACCATATCTGGGACATCCTTCCGAAAACCCCCCAACCCCTCCCTGTCTCTTACCATAGTCTGGGCGTATCCTCCTTTCCTCCCCTCCCTGTCTGTTACCCCATAGTCTGGGACATATCCTTCCTCCCCTCCCTGTCCCTGTTTCCCATATCTTGGACGTTCCTCCCCTCCCTGGTCCTGTTACTCATAGCTTCTGGGACGTATCCTCCTCCCCTCTCCCTTTCTCTTCCATAGTCTTGGGACATATCCTTCCTCCCCTCCTGTCTCTTACCATAGTCTGGGCCATATCCCTTCCTCCCCTCCCTGTCTTCCCCTTACCATAGTCTGGGACGTATCCTCCCCTCCCTGCTTTTACATAGTCTGTACGTATCCTTTCTCTCCCCTCCCTGTCTTTTACCATAGTCTGGACTATCCTTCCTCCCCTCCCTGTCTGTTACCATAGTCTGGGCATATCCTTCCTCCCTCCCTGTCCTGTTCCCATAGTCTGGGACGTATCCTTCCTTTTCCTCCCCTCTCGTCTGTCTGTTCCATAGTCTTGGACGTATCCCCTTCCTCCCCTCCTACTCCCCCTCCCTGTCTCTTACCATAGTCTGGGCGTATCCTTCCTCCCCTCCCGGTCGGTTAACCATTTCTGGGACGTATCCTTCCTTCCCCCTCTCTGGTACCGTTACCATAGTCTGTGGTGCCGTATCCTTCCTCCCCGCCTGTCTGTTTACCATAGTCTGGGACGTTCTTCCCTCCCCTCCCTGTCTGTTACCATAGTCTGGGACGTATCCTTCCTCCCCTCCCCTGTCTCTTACCATGTCTGGGACGTAATCCTTCCTCCCCCCTCCCTGGCTTCTTAACCATAGTCCTGGACGGATCCTTTCTCCCCTCCCTGTCTTTTACCATAGTCTGGGACTATCCTTCCTCCCCTCTCTGTCGTTACCATAGTCTGTGGACATATCCTTCCCCCCTCCTGTCTGTTACCATAGTCGTGGGTACGTTGCGCTTCCTCCCCCTCTCTGTCTTTACCATCTGGGACGTACCTTCCCCTCCCTCCCTTCTGTTACCATAGTCTGGGACTTATCCTTCCTCCCTCCCTGTCTGATTACCATGTCTGGGACGTATCCTTCCTTTCCTCCCCTCCCTGTCCGTAACCATAGTCTGGACGTATCCTATCCCTCCTCCCCTCCCTGTCTGTTACCTAGTCTGGGACGTATCCTCCCCTCCCTGTCTGTTACCATAGTCTGGGAACGAGCCTCCCTCCCGGTCTCTCCATGTCGGGGCGTATCCTTCCTCCCCTCCCTGTCTGTTACCATAGTCTGGGACGTATCCCTTCCCTCCCCCCTCCCTGTCTCTTACTTACCATAGGCGGGACGTATCCTTCCTCCCCTCCCTGTCCTTTCCCATAGTCTGGGCATATCCTTCCTTTCCTCCCCCTCCCTGTCTGTTACCATATCTGGGAACGTATCCTTCCTCCCCTCCCTGTCCTGTTACCATAGTCTGGGAACGTATCCTCCCCTCCCTGTCTCTTACATTCTGGACGTATCCTCCACCTCCCTGTCTGTTACCATAGTCCCTGGGATGTATCCTCCTCCCCTCCCTGTCTCTTACCATAGTCCTGGGACATATCCTTCCTCCTCCCTGTCTGTACCAATAGTCCTGGGACGTATCCTTCCCCCCCTCCCGATCTCTTAAACCATAGTCTGGGACGTATCCTTCCTCCCTCCCTGTCCTGTTACCATATCTGGGACCGTATCCTCCCCCCCTGTCGTTACCATAGTCTTGGACGTATCCTTTCCTCCCCTCCCTGTTCTGTTCCATAGTCCTGGGACCTATCCTTTTCTCCCCTCCCTGTCTGTACCCTATTCTGGGACATATCCTTCCTCCCATCCCCTGTCTGGTACCCATAGTCTGAGGGACGTATCCTTCTCCCCTCCCTGTCTTGTTTACCATAGTCTGGGACGTAGCCTTCCTCCCCCTCCCTGTCGTTACCATGTCTTGGACGTATCCTTCCTCCCCTCCCTGTCTCTTCCATAGTCTTGGACGTTCCTTCCTCCCCTCCCTGTCTGTTAACATAGTCTGGGACGTTCCTTCCCCCCCCCTGTCTGTTACCCATAGTCCTGGGACTATCCTCCCCTCCCTGTTCTGTTACCATAGTCTGGGACGTATCCTTCTCCCCTCCCTCCTCCCCTCCCTGTCCTCTTCCTAGTCTGGGACTATCCTCCCCTCCCGGTCTCTTACCATAGTCTTGGACTGCCCTTTCCTCCCCGCTCCCCTGTCTCTTACCTATGTCCTGGGGCGTATGCCTTCCCTCCCCCTCCCTGTCCTTTTCCATAGTCTGGGCCGTATCCTTCCTCCCCCCTTCCCTCTCCCCTCCCTGTCTGTACCATATCTGGGGACGTAATCCTCCCCTCCCGTCCTGTTACCATAGTCTGTGACGTAATCCTTCCTCCTCTCCCATGTCTCTCCATAGTCTGGGACGTATCCTCCCCTCCCTGGCTCTTACCATTGTCCTGGGACATCATCCTTCCATCCTTAACCTCCCTCCTGTCTCTTACCATAGTCTGGGCGTATCCTTCCTTCCCATCCCTGGCCTGTTACCATAGTCCTGGGACATATCCTTCCTGCCCTCCCCTCCCTGTCCTGTTACCATTCTGGGACGTATCCTCCCCTCCCTGTCTGTTCACATAGTCTGGTACCGTATCCTTCCTCCCCTCCCTGTCTCTTACCATAGTCTGGGACATATCCTCCTCCCCTCCCTGTCTGTTACCATAGTCTGGGACATATCCTTCCTCCCCTCCCTGGCCTCTTACCTAGTCTGGACTATCCTCCCCTCCTGTCTTTCACCATAGTCCTGGGACGGTATCCTGCCTCCCCTCCCCTGTCTGTTACCATAGTCTGGGACGTATCCTTCCCTTTTCCTTTCCTCCCCCTCTCTTCTGTCTGTTACCCATATCTGGGACATATCCTTCCTCCCCTCCCTGTCTGTTTTAACCATAGTCTGGACGTATCCTTCCTCCCCCCTCGCTGTCTGTTTAGCCTAGGTCTGGGACGTATCCTCCTTCCTCCCCTCGCCTTTCTCTTACCTGTCTGGGAAACGTAGCCTTCCTCCCTTTCCGCCCCCCCTGTCCTGTTTACCATATCTGGGACTATCCTTCCTTCCCCCTCTCTGCTGTTGTACCATAGTCTGGGACGTATCCTTCCTCCCCTCCCCTGCTGTTCCATGTCTGGGACGTATCCATCCCCTCCCCCTCCTCCCTGGCTGTTACCATAGTCTTGGACGTATCCTTCCTCCCCGTCCCTGTCTCTTCCCATAGTCCTGGGACGTCTCCCTTCCTCCCCCTCCCCCCCTCCCTGTCTCTTACCATAGTCCCTGGGACTGTATCCTTCCTCCCCTCTCTGTCTGTTACCATAGTCCCTGGACCTATCCTTCCTTTTCCCTTCTCCCCTCGCCTTTCTGTTACCATAGTCTGGGACGTATCCTTCCGCCCCCTCTCTGTCTGTTACCATAGTCTGGGAGTATCTTCCTCCCTCCCTGTCTGGTTAACCATAGTCCTGGGACGTATCCTTCCTCCCCTCCTGTCTGTTACCATAGTCTGCACGTTATCCTTCCTGCCCCTCCCTGTCTCGTAACCATAGTCTGGGACGTATCCTTCCTCCCCTCCCTGTCTGTTCCATAGTCATGGGACGTATCCTCCCCTCCCTGTCTTGTTACCTAGTCTTGTGACGTACCCTCCTCCCCCTCCCTGGTCCTGTTACCATGTCTGGGACGTATCCTCCCCTCCCTTTCTCCTTCCAACCGTAGTCTGGGACTATCCATCCTCCCCTCCCTGTCTGTTTACCATATCCCTGGGACGTATCCCTCCCCTCCCTGTCTCTTACCCTAGTCTTGGCGTTCTTCCCCCCTCCCGGTCTGTATCCATAGTCTGGGAACATATCCTTCCTCCCCTCCCTGTCTTTTACTCATAGTCTGGGACGTATCCTTCCTCCCCCTCCCTGTCTGTTTCCATATCTGTACGTATCCTCCCTCCTGACTCGTACGCATATCTGGGCCTATCCTCCCCTCCCTGTCGCGTATTACCATAGTCTGGGACGTATCCTCCCCTCTCCTGTCTGTGTACCAAGAGTCGGGGACGTATCCTTCCTCCCCTCCCTTTTTTTCCCTATCTTTCTCGACGTATCCTTCGCCCCTCCCTGTCTGTTAGCCCATAGCCGTGGACGTATCCCTCCAGGCCCCCTGTCTGTTACCATAGTCTGGACGATCCTTCCTCCCCCTCCCTGTCTCCTTACCATAGTCTGGGACGTACCCTTTCCTTCCTTCCCCTCCCGGTCTGTTACCATAGTCTGGTACGTATCCCTCCCCCTCCGCTCTGTTACCATATCCTGGGGCGTCTCCTTTTCCTCTCCCCTCCCCTGGCTGTTACCATAGTCCTGGGAACGTAGCCTCCCCTCCCTGTCTCTTACCATAGTCTGGGGACGTATCCCTCCCCTCCCTCCTCCCCTACCTGACTCGTACCATAGGCTGGGACGTATCCTCCCCTCCCTGTCTGTTACCATAGTCTGTGACGTATCTCCCCTCGCCTGAACTCTTACCAAGTCTGGGACGTAGAACCCCCCTCCCCTCCCTGTCTCTTACCATAGTCCGGGACGTATCCTCCCCTCGCCTGTCTGTTACCATAGCTGGTGACGTATCCTTCCTCCCCTCCCTTCTCTTACCCCTGCGCTTACCAAGAGTCTTGGACGTAATCTTCCTCCCCTTCCCTGTCTGTTAACCAGAGTCTGGGACGTATCCTCCCCTCCCTGTCTGTTACTTTACCATATTCTGGGACGTATCTCCCCTCCCTGCTCTACCATAGTCGGGGGACGTATCCCCGTATCCTCCCCTCCTGTCTCTTACCATAGTCTGGGACGTATCCCCCTCCTCTCCTCCCCTCCCGTCTGTTACCATAGTCTGCCTTGGGACGTATCCTTCCTCCCCTCCTTCTCTTACCATAGTCTTGGACGTATCCTTTCCTTCCCCCTCTCTGTCTGTTAGCCAGTGTCTGGGACGTATCCCTTCCTCCCGCCCTGTCTGTTACCATAGTTCTGGTACGTATCCCTTCCTCCCCTCCCGTGTCCTGTTAACATAGTCATTGACGTTCCTTGTTCTCCCCTCCCTGTCTCTTACCATATTCTGGACGTATCCTTCCTCCCCTCCCTGTCTCTTACCCCGATAGTCTGGGACGTATCCATCCTTCCGCCCTCTCTGTCTGTTACCATAGTCTTGACATATCCTTCCTCCCCTCCCTGTCTGTTACCAAGTCTGGGACGTATCCTTCCGCCCCCTCTCTGTTCTTTACGCATAGTCCCTGGACTATCCTGCCTCCCCCCTCCCTGTCTTTAGCCCTCCATAGTCTGGGACGTATCCATCCTTCCTCCCCTCCCTGTCTGTTACCATAGTCTGGGACGTATCCTTCCTTCCCCTCCCTGTCTCTACCATAGTCTGGGACGTATCCTTTCCTCCCCTCCCTGTCTGTTACAATAGTTCTGGACGTATCCATCCTCATCCTCCCCTCCCTGTCTGTTACCATAGTCGGGACCTTCCTCCCCTCCCTGTCTGTTACACAAGTCCCTGGACGTATCCTCCCCCTCCCTGTTCTCTTACCGTAGTCCTGGGACTATCCTCCCTCCCTGTGCTGTTACCATATTCTGGACGTTCCTCCCTCCCTGTCTGTTACCATAGTCTGGGACATATCCTTCCTCCCCTCCCTGTCTGTTACCATAGTCTGTGACCGTATCCTCCCTCCCTGACTCTTACCATTCTGGGACGTATCCTTAGCCTCCCCTCCCTTGTTCTGTACCATAGTCTGTGACGTATCCTCCCCGCCCTGACTCTTACATATCTTGGATTCCTCCCCTCCCTGTCTCTTACCATATCTGGGACGTATCCTCCCCTCCCTGTCTGTTACCATAGTCCTGGGACGTATCCTTCCTCCCCTCCCTGTCCTCTGACCATAGTCTGTGGACGTATCCTTTCCTCCTCCCCCTTCCTGTCTGTTACCATAAGTCTGGGACGTATCCTTCCTCCCCCCCTCTCTGTCTGTTACCATAGTCTGCTTGGGACGTATCTTCTCCCCTCCCTGTCTTTACCATATCTGGGACTTACCTTCCTCCCCTCCCTGTCTGTTACCATAGTCCTGGGACTTATCCTTTTCCTCCCCTCCCCTGTCTCGTACCATATCTGGGACGTATCCCTTCCTCCCCTCCCTGGCTCTTACCATAGTCCCTGGGACGTATCCTTCCTCCCCTCTCTGTCTGTTACCGTAGTCTGGGACATATCCTCTCTCATCCCTGTCTGGTTACCATAGTCTGGTACGTAATCCTTCCTCCGCCCCTCCTTGTCTTTACCATAGATCCTGGGACGTATCCTTCCTCCCCGTCCCTTCTGTTACCATAGTCCTGGACGTATCCTTCCCTCACCCTCCCCTGTCCTGTTTACCATATGTCTGGACGTATCCTTCCTCCCCTCCCTGTCCCTTACCATATCTGGGACGTATCCTTCCCTCCCCTCCCTGTCTGTTTACCATAGTCCATGGGACTATCCTCCCACCTCCCCATCCCTGTCTGTTACCCATAGTCTGACTATCCTCCCTTCCCTGTCTGTTACAATTCCGGGACGTAATCCCCTCCCCTCCCTGTCTCTTACCCGTATTCTGTGACGTATCCTCTCCCCCTCCCTGTCTGTTACCATAGTCTGGGAGTCCTGGGCGTATCCTCCCCTCCCTGTCTGTTACCAAGTCCGGGACATTCCTTTTCCTTCCTCCCCTCCCTGTCTGTTACCATAGCCTGTGACGTATCCTCCCCATCCCTGCTCTTACCATAGTCCTGGGACCGTATCCTCCCCTCCCTGTCTGTTACCCATAGTCTGTGACGTATCCTCCCCTCCCTTACTCTTAATCCATAGTCTGGAACTATCCCTCCCTCCCTGTCTCTTACCATAGTCTGGGACGATCTCCCCTCCTTTCCTGTTACCATAGTCTGGACGTATCCTTCTCCCGCCCTCCCTTCTCTTACCATAGTCCTTGGAGACCGTTGCCTCCCCCCTCCTCCCTGTCGGTTCCCATAGTCCTGGGACGTAGCCCCCTCCCTGTCCTGTTAACCATAGTCTGGGACGTATCCTTCCCCTCCCTCCCTGTCTTTACCATAGTCTGGGACGTATCCTCCCCTCCCTGTCCTGTTAACCATAGTCTGGGACGTAGCCATGCCCCTCCCTGTCCTGTTTACCATAGTCTGGACGTATCCTATCTTCCCCCTCCCGTTCTGTTACCATATCCTGGGAACGTATCCTCCCCTTCCCTGGCTGTTACCATAGTCTGGGACATATCCTTCCTACCGCCTCCCGTCTGTTACCAATAGTCTGTGACTATCCTCCCCTCCCTGACTCTTACCATAGTCCGGGACGTATCCTCCCCTCCCTGTCTTGTTACCATGTCTGTGACGTATCTCTCCCCTCCTGACTCTTACCATAGTCTGGGACATCTCCTCCCCTCCCTGTCTCTTACCATAGTCCTGGGACGTATCCTCCCCTCCCTGTCTGTTTACCAAGTCTGGGACGTATCCTTCCTCCCCTCCCTGTCGCTTACCCATAGTCCTTGGGACATCCTGCCTCCCCTCCCTGTCTGTTACCATAGTCTGGGACTATCCTCATCCTATCCTCCCCTCCCTGTCTGTTTACCTAGTCTGGGACGTATCCTTCCTTCCCCTCCCCTGTCCTGTTACCATAGTCCTGGGACGTATATCTCCTCCCCTCCCTGGTCCTGTTGCCCATAGTCTGGGACGTTCCTCCCCCCTCCCTGTCTGTTACCATAGTCTTGGACGTATCCTTTCCTCCCCTCCCTGTCTTTTTACCATAGTCTGGGACTATCCCATCCCCTCCCTGGAACTCTTACCATATTCCCTGGGACGTATCATCCTCCCCCTCCCTGTCTGTTACCATAGTCTGTTACGTATCCTCCCCCTCCTGACTCTTACCTAGTCTGGGACGTATCCTCCCCTCCCTGTCCTTAACCATAGGCTTTGACGTATCCCTCCCTCCCCTCCCTGTCTGTTCCATAGTCTGGGACGTATCCTTCCTCTCCCCTCCCTGTCCCCTTACCATAAGTCTTGGACTATCCTTCTCCCTCCCCTGTCTGTTACCATAGTCTGGGACGTATCTCCATCCTCCCCTCCCTGTCTGTTACATAGTCTGGACGTATCGCTCCCCTCCCTGACCTTACCTAGTCTGGGACGTATCCTCCCCTCCCTGTCTCTTCCATAGTCTGGGACGTATCCCCCCTCCCTGTCTGTTACATAGTCTGGGTGGGACTTAATCCTTCCTCCCCTCCTGTCTCTTACTTACCATAGTACTTGGGACGTCTCCTTCCTCCCCTCTCTGTCTGTTCCATAGTCTGGGGTTCCTCCGCCTCCCTTCTTTACCATAGTCTGGACGTAATCCTTCCTCCCCTCCCTGTCTCTTATACCATAGTCTGGGCGTACCTTCCTCCCCTCCCTGTCCTGTTACCATAGTCTGGGACGTTAGCCTCCCCTCCCTGTCTGTTACCATAGTCTGGGAGTATCCTCTTCCTTCCTCCCCTCCCTGTCTGTTACCATATTCTGGGACGTATACTCCCATCCTGTCCTCTTACCATAAGTCTGGAGCGTATCCTCCCTTCCTCCCCTCCCTGACTCCTTACCATTCTGGGACGTATCCTCCCCTCCCTGTCTTTACGCAATAAGTCCTGTGACGTATCCTCCCTCCCTGACTCTTACCATATCTGGGACGTATCCGCTCCCCTCCCGTCCCTCTCCATCGTCCTGGGACGTCTCCTCCCCCTCCCGTCTGTTACCATAGTCTGGGACGTATCCTTCCTCCCCTCCTGTCTCCATTACATAGTCTTGACGATCCTTCCTCCCCTCTGTCGTTACCATAGTCTGGGGACGTCCCCCCTCCCGTCCTGTTACCATAGCTGGGACGTATCCGTCGCCCCTCCTGACTCCTTATCCATAGTCGGGGACGTATCCCTCCCCTCCCTGTCTCTTACCATAGTCCTTGGACTATCCCTCCCCTCCCTGTCTGTTACATAGTCTGGGACGTATCCCTTCCTCCCCTCCCTTCTCTTACCATAGTCTTGGACGTATCCTTCCCCCCTCCCTGCGTTTACCATAGATCCCCTGGGACGTTCCCCTCCCCTCCCTGTCTGTTACCATAGTCTGGGGACGTATCCCTTCCTCCCCTCCCTGTCGCCTTATACCATAGTCTGGACTTTCCTTCCTCCCCTCCCTTGTCTGGTACATATTCGGGACGTATCCTTCCTTCCTCCCCTCCCCCCTGTCTGTTTTTTAAACCATAGTCTGGGACGTAAACTCCCCTCACCTTCAATCCTCCTCTTCCTCGCCCCTCCCTGTTGTTTCATAGTCTGGGACGTATCCATTCCTCCCCTCCCTGTCTGTTCCATATCTGGGACTATCCTCCCATCCTCCGCCCCTCCCTGTCTCTTACCATATCTGGGACTTATCCCTCCCCCCCTCCTGTCTCTTCCATAGTCTGGGAACGTAAATCCGTTTCCTTCTTTCCTTTCTTCAGTACCAGGTGTATTACGATTCCTCCCTTCTTATCTGCTCTCAACGCCTGGCTGTGGGTCATCTCCTTTTGTACTGTCACCATTTATCTCCACCCGCTGGTCACTCACTACACAACAATACCAAGACAGTTACACAACACAGCTGCCGGTCTGCCCTACACAACACCCCCAGGCGCCCGTCTTCATCACCTACACAACACACCCAGCGCTGTCTCACCTACAACAACAGCACACCGCTGCCCGTCTCACCTCCACAACACCCCAGCTTGCCCTGTCTTCTCACCTCACAACACAGCCCAGCTGCCCGTCCTCACTCACCTACACAACACACCCAGCTGCCTGTCTCACCTACACACAACACCCAGCTGCCTGTCCAACCTACACAACACAACCACCAGCTGCCGGCTCCACCTACACGATACAACACACCCAGCTGCCTGTCTCACCTACACAACACACAACCCAGCTGCCCGTCTCACCTACAACAACACATCCCAGCTCCGTCTCAAATCACCTTATCTGTGGCTGCTGCGCGAGCAGGCCTCCCTCCATCAGTCCCAGCCATCCAGGCCCATGTTGTACTCACTTGCCCCCCCGCAGACTGAAGCCAAAACCTGTAGGACCTCTCTCTAGTCTACACTATAGTAACGTTTGTCCTGCTTCTAGAAGGAGAGAGAGAGAGAGAGAGAGAGAGGGGAGAGAGAGATATAGAGAAGAAAGAGAGAGAAGAGGGGAGATAGAAAAAGAAACCAAGAGAGAGAAGAGAGAGAAAGAGAGAAAGAGATCCAGTCCAAATCTTCTCTTTCCCCTCTCTCTCCTCCCCCTCCTCTCTCTCTCTCTCTCTCCTCCTCTCTCTCTCTCTCCTCCCTCTCTCCCTCCCCCTCCCCATCTCTTTTTCTTCTCCCTCTTCTCCCTTCTCTTCTCTCGTTCTCTCTCCCCTTCTACCTCCTCTCCTTTCTCCCCCTCTTTTCTCTCCTCTCTTCCCCTTTTCTCTCTCTCTCTCCTCTCTTTCTCCCCTTCTCCCTCTCTTTTTCCCTCCCTCCCTTCTCCCCCTCTTCCCTCTCAGCCTTCTTTCCCCCTTCGTTTTTCCTCCCTCTTGGGTCCCCCTTTCCCTGCTCCCTTTCCCATTTTCCATGCCAAATTTTAGAGAGACATTTTTTTGAAATGATGGACACACAAAACATGTATATGAATAAATAAAGAATGCCCATCCAAGCCTGACCTTGGGCCTCCCTCCAAGCCTCACCTTGGGCCTGACCTTGGGCCTCCCTCTGTGGCCTTTCCTCGTCCCGCCATCGGCGTCTAACTCTGGACCTTCTGACATACTAGAAGCGTCTAAGGGACACAGAAACAGAAAGTTAAGAGATGATAAGAGTTTACAGTAGAAAACAATTGGGTGGGGAATAATCTCTAGTGGACAGATATCTGCGCGTAAACCGTGGAAGCTGTCGGGAGGGGATGGCTGAGAGTTTCCTTTAGAGAGGGTGGAGACGTCGCAAACTGGAACTCTCAATTTCGAACACCTATAGACCCAGATTTTAATCAAGGAGATTACCAAATTACCAGATTACCAAATAACCAGATTACCAGATTACCAAATTACGCAATATTTTTGTTCTGGGTTAACCGAGATTAGGTGAGGAGTCTATGGTACCGTTTCCCTAAAGGGAGGAGAAATACACCCTCTATTGAAATTGCTATGGTGTGAAGTGAGTAACAGCTTTGAGCTACCTGTAACTGAGGTTGTGTTGCACGTGGGAGCATGCAGGTGTGTGTGTGTCAGTTCGAGTGTTAGAGTGTACCTACCTATGTCTCTTAGAGTGTACCTACCTATGTCTGTTAGAGTGTACCTACCTATGTCTGTTAGAGTGTACCTACCTATGTCTGTTAGAGTGTACCTACCTATGTCTGTTAGAGTGTACCTACCTATGTCTGTTAGAGTGTACCTTCCTATGTCTGTTAGAGTGTACCTACCTATGTCTGGTAGAGTGTACCTACCTATGTCTGTTAGAGTGTACCTACCTATGTCTGTTAGAGTGTTAGAGTGTACCTACCTATGTCTGTTAGAGTGTACCTACCTATGTCTGTTAGAGTGTACCTACCTATGTCTGGTAGAGTGTACCTACCTCAAATCAAATTACATTTTATTCCTCACATGCTTCGTAAAGCAGGTGTAGACTAACAGTGAAATGCTGACTTACAGGCCCTTCCCAACAATGCAGAGAGAAAGAAAATAGAGAAATAATAGAAAAGTAAAACACGTAATAATAAAAGTAATAATAAATACACAATGAGTAACGATAACTTGGCTACTATACACGGGGTACCAGTACCGAGTCGATGTGCAGGGGTACGAGGTAATTGAGGTAGATATGTACATATAACTAGGGACAAAGTGACAGATAATAAACAGCAGCAGCAGCGTATGAGATGAGTCAAAAAAGTTAGTGCTAAAAGGTTCAATGCAGATAGTCCGGGTAGCTATGTAACTAACTATTGATCAGTCTTATGGCTTTGGGGGTTGAAACTGTTCAGGGTCCTGTTTGTACCAGACTTGGTGCTGCTTTCCTGTGCGGTAGCAGAGAAAACAGTCCATGACTTGGGTTGCAATTTTAGGGCATTCCTCTGACACCGCCTGGTATAGAGGTCTTGGATGGCAGGAAGCTTGGCCCCAGTTGATGTACTGGGCTGTACGCACTACCCTCTGTAGCACCTTGCAGTCGGATGCCAAGAAGTTGCCATACCAAGCGATGATGCAGCCAGTCAAGATGCACTCAATGGTGCAGCTGTAGGACTTTTTGAGGATCTGAGGGCTGATGCCAAATCTTTTAAGCCTCCTGAGGGGGAATAGGCTTTGTTGTGCCCTCTTCATGACTGTGTTGGTGTGTTTGGACCATGATAGATCCTTAGTGATGTGGACACCAAGGAACTTGAAGCTCTCAACCTGCTCCACTACAGCCCCGTCGATGAGAATGGGGGCGTGCTCGGTCCTCCTTTTCCTGTAGTCCACAATCATCTCCTTTGTCTTGATGAGGGAGAGGTTGTTATCCTGGCACCACATGGCCAGGTCTCTGACCTCCTCCCTATAGGCTGTCTCATCATTGTCGGTGATCAGGCCTACCACTGTTGTGTCGTCGGCAAACTTAATGATGGTGTTGGAGTCGTGCCTGGCCATGCAGTCATGGGTGAACAGGGAGTACAGGAGGGGACTGAGCACGCACCCCTGAGGGTCCCCCGTGTTGAGGATCAGCGTGGCAGATGTGTTGTTACCTACCCTTACCACCTGGGGGCGGCCCGTCAGGAAGTCCAGGATCCAGTTGCAGAGGGAGGTGTTTAGCCCCCGGGTCCTTAGCGCAGTGATGAGCTTTGAGGGCACTATGGTGTTGAACGCTGAGCTGTAGTAAATGAACAGCATTCTAACGTAGGTGTTCCTTTTGTACAGGTGGGAAAGGGCAGTGTGGAGTGCAATAGAGATTGCATCATCTGTGGATCTGTTGGGGTGTTATGCAAATTGGAGTGGGTCTAGGGTTTCTGGGATAATGGAGTTGATGTGAGCCATGACCAGCCTTTCAAAGCACTTCATGGCTACAGACATGAGTGCTACGGGTCGGTAGTCATTTAGGCAGGTTATCTTAGTGTTCTTGGGCACAGGGACTATGGTGGTCTGCTTGAAACATGTTGGTATTACAGACTCAGTCAGGGACAGGTTGAAAATGTCAGTGAAGACACTTGCAAGTTGGTCAGCGCATGCTCGGAGTACACGTCCTGGTAAGCCGTCTGGCCCTGAGGCCTTGTGAATGTTGACCTGTTTAAAGGTCTTACTCACATCGGCTACGGAGAGCGTGATCACACAGTTGTCCGGAACAGCTGATGCTCTCATGCATGCTTCAGTGTTGCTTGCCTCGAAGCGAGCATAGAAGTAATTTAGCTAGTCTGGTAGGCTCGTGTCACTGGGCAGCTCGCGGCTGTGCTTCTCTTTGTAGTCTGTAATAGTTTGCAAGCCCTGCCACATCCGACGAGCGTCAGAGCCGGTGTAGTACGATTCAATCTTAGTCCTGTATTGACGCTTTGCCTGTTTGATGATTCGTTGGATGGCATTGCGGGATTTCTTATAAGCGTACGGGTTAGAGTCCCGCTCCTTGAAAGCGGCAGCTCTACCCTTTAGCTCATTGCGGATGTTGCCTGTAATCCATGGCTTCTGGTTGGGGTATGTACGTACGGTCACAGTGGGAACGACGTCATCGATGCACTTATTGATGAAGCCAGTGACTGATGTGGTGTACTCCTCAATGCCATCGGAAGAATCCCGGGAACATATTCCAGTCTGTGCTAGCAAAACAGTCCTGCAGCTTAGCATCTGCATCATCTGACCACTTCTTTATTGACCGAGTCACTGGTGCTTCCTGCTTTAGTTTTTCCTTGTACACAGGAATCAGGAGGATAGAGTTATGGTCAGATTTGCCAAATAAAGGGTGAGGGAGAGCTTTGTACACGTCTCTGTGTGTGGAGTGAAGGTGGTCTAGAGTTTTTTTTTCCTCTGGTTGCACATTTAACATGCTGGTAGAAATGAGGTAAAACAGATTTAAGTTTCCCTGCATTAAAGTCCCCGGCCACTAGGAGCGCTGCCTCTGGATGAGCGTTTTCCTGTTTGCTTATGGCCTTATACAGTTCATTGAGTGCGGTCTTAGTGCCAGCATCGGTTTGTGGTGGTAAATAGACAGCTACGAAAAATATAGATGAAAACTCTCTTGGTAAATAGTGTGGTCTACAGCTTATCATGAGATCCTCTACCTCAGGCGAGCAAAACCTCGAGACTTCCTTAATATTAGATTTCGTTTACAAATATACACAGACCGCCACCCCTTGTCTTACCAGAGGCGGCTGTTCTATCTTTGCCAATGCAGCGTGAACCCTGCCAGCTGTATGTTATCCATGTCGTCGTTCAGCCAGTGGCTTGCGAAATTATCCACCCCCTTGGCATTTTTCCTATTTTGTTGCTGTACAAACCTGGAAAAATGGATTTTTGGGGGGTTTGTATCATTTGATTTACACAACGTGCCTACCACTTTAAAGACGCAAAATATTTTTTATTGTGAAACAAACAAGAAATAAGACAAAAAAAACAGAAAACTTGAGCGTGCATAACTATTCACCCTCCCCAAAGTCAATACTTTGTAGAGCCACCTTTTGCAGCAATTACAGCTGCAAGTCTCTTGGGGTATGTCTCTATAAACTTGGCACATCTAGCCACTGGGATTATTACCCATTCTTCAAGGCAAAACTGCTCCAGCTCCTTCAAGTTGGATGGGTTCCGCTGGTGTACAGCAATCTTTAAGTCATACCACAGATTCTCAATTGGATTGAGGTCTGGGCTTTGACTAGGCCATTCCAAGACATTTAAATGTTTCCCCTTAAACCACTCAAGTGTTGCTTTAGCAGTGTGCTTAGGGTCATTGTCCTGCTGGAAGGTGAACCTCCATCCCAGACTCAAATCTCTGGAAGACTGAAACAGGTTTCCCTCAATAATTTCCCTGTATTTAGCGCCATCCATCATTCCTTCAATTCTGACCAGTTTCCCAGTCCCTGCCGATGAAAAACATCCCCACAGCATGATGCTGCCACCACCATGCTTCACTGTGGGGATGGTGTTCTCGGGGTGGTGATGAGAGGAGTTGGGTTTGCGCCAGACATAGCGTTTTCCATGATGGCCAAAAAGCTCAATTGTAATCTCATCAGACCAGAGTACCTTCTTCCATATGTTTGGGGAGTCTCCCACATGCCTTTTGGCGAACACCAAACGTGTTTGCTTATTTATTTTTTTAAGCAATGGCTTTTTTTCTGGCCACTCTTCTGTAAAGCCCAGCTCTGTGGAGTGTACGGCTTAAAGTGGTCCTATGGACAGATACTCTAATCTACGCTGTGGAGCTTTGCAGCTCCTTCAGGGTTATCTTTGGTCTCTTTGTTGCCTCTCTGATTAATGCCCTCCTTGCCTGGTCCGTGAGTTATGGTGGTGGCCCTCTCTTGGCAGGTTTGTTGTGGTGCCATATTCTTTCCATTTTTTAATAATGGGTTTAATGGTGCACCGTGGGATGTTCAAAGTTTCTGATATTTTTTTATAACCCAACCCTGATCTGTACTTCTCCACAACTTTGTCCCTGACCTGTTTGGAGAGCTCCTTGGTCTTCATGGTGCCGCATGCTTGGTGGGGCACCTTACTTGGTGATGTTGCAGACTCTGGGGCCTTTCAGAACAGATATATACTGAGATCATGTGACAGATCATGTGACACTTAGATTGCACACAGGTGGACTTTATTTAACTAATTATGTGACTTCTGAAGGTAATTGGTTGCACCAAATCTTATTTAGGGGCTTCATAGCAAAGGGGGTGAATACATATGCATCCACCACTTTTCCGTTATTTAATTTTTTTGAAATTTATGAAACAAGTACTTTTTTTAAATTTCACTTCACCAATTTTGACTATTTTGTGTATGTCCATTACATGAAATCCAAATAAAAATCCATTTAAATTAAAGGTTGTAATGCAAGAAATAGGAAAAACGCCAAGGGGGATGAATAGTTTTGCAAGGCACTGTATGTTATCCATGTTGACGTTCAGCCACGACTCGGTGAAACAGAAGTTATTACAGTTTTTATTGTCCCGTTGGTAGGATATCCGTGATCGTAACTCGTCTATTTTGTTATCCAATGATTGTACGTTGGCTAATAGGACTGATGGTAGAGGCAGATTACCCACTCGCCGTCGGATCCTTACAAGGCACCCCGACCTACGTCCCCGATATCTCCATCTCTTTCTCCTGCGAATGACGGGGATTTGGGCCTTGTCGGGTGTCTGAAGTAAATCCTTTGCGTCTGACTCGTTAAAAAAAGAATATTCGTCCAGTACGAGGTGAGTAATCGCTGTCCAGATATCCAAAGGCTCTTTTCGGTCATAAGAGACGGTGGCAGAAACATTATGTACAAAATAAAGTTACAAATAATGCGAAAAAACACATAATAGCACAATTGGTTAGAAGCCCGTAAAACGGCAGCCATCTCCTCCGGTGCCATTACATCACTCACTGGTGTTAGATCTCGGTATGATGGTGAGTCTGAGTGTGTTTCCGGCGCGTCTCAGTATCTGTGCCAGGTCTCTGTGAGGCAGGGTGACAACGGAGCGCCCCTCCACCGCCCTCTAGCTGGTCACCCTGCTGGATGCTGACCCGACCGGGCCGCAGGCTCCCCCACGCACCGTCACAAACCTATGGGACAGCATGGACGAGGCTGGGGTGGGGGGAGAGAGAGAGAGAGAGAGAGAGAGAGAGAGAAGAGAGAGATAGAGAGAGCAGGGGAGTAGAGCGAGAGAAAAGAGAAAGAGGAGAGAGAGAACGAGACTCGACGAGCACGACTCGCCCTCTCCGCTCTACCTTCGCCATCGCTCCAGCCTCTCCTCCTCTGTCTCTCCTGCGTCTTCATCACCGACGCGAGCACGTTACAGAGTTAACGAGTCAGTACTGTCAATGATATAGTTAGTAGTTAACCGTGTTAACCGCTGGATACAGTTTGGTATGAAGATGTACAGTATATGAATCCTACAGTATATTAAAGGAATATAAAGACAGGGATAAAGAGGTGTGTTAAAGATCACAGAGAACACACACATCATCAAGGAAACCCAGGTTTTCTACAATTACAATCAGTAAATCAAGCACAACACAGCTCCAAAATGTACAAGGAACAATTGAAGGTTGAAAAGGCACCTTTGGATAATTCTGCACTATATGTCCCTCTTTTTTTCACTGGGATATGAGGAAGTATATGAGGAAGAATATGAGGAAGGGTACGAGGAAGAATATTAGGAAGGGTATGAGGAAGAATATTAGGAAGGGTATGAGGAAGAATATTAGGAAGGATATGAGGAAGAATATTAGGAAGGGTATGAGGAAGAATTACATTTTTACATTTTAGTCATTTAGCAGACGCTCTTATCCAGAGCGACTTACAGTTAGTGCATACATTATTTTTTTATCGAACCCACAACCCTGGCGTTGCAAACGCCATGCTCTACCAACTGAGCTACATCCCCTGCCGGCCATTCCCTCCCCTACCCTGGACGACGCTGGGCCAATTGTGCGCGCCGCCCCATGGGTCTCCCGGTCGCGGCCGGCTACGACAGAGCCTGGATTCGAACCAGGATCTCTAGTGGCACAGCTAGCACTGCAATGCAGTGCCTTAGACCACTGCGCCACTCGGGAGTAAGAATATTAGGAAGGATATGAGGAAGAATATTAGGAAGGATATGAGGAAGAATATTAGGAAGGGTATGAGGAAGAATATTAGGAAGGATATGAGGAAGAATATTAGGAAGGGTATGCGGAAGAATATTAGGAAGGATATGAGGAAGAATATTAGGAAGGATATGAGGAAGGGTATGAGGAAGGATATGAGGAAGGATAGGAGGAAGGATATGAGGAAGGATATGGGAGGTAGAGGAAGGATAGGAGGAAGGATAGGAGGAGGCTAGGGGCACGGTCTCGGGCCAGGTCTGAGGAGGCTTGGGTCGTCATGCGGCAGGTAGGAGTCAGCGTTGCGCAGGGTTGAGGAAGGTATCTCGAGGGTATGAGCCGGGATTGAGGAAGGTTGCGGAAGGATAGGAGGAAGGATATGAGGAAGGATAGGAGGAAGGATATGTCTACATAAGGAAGAAACATACAGTTGAGCTACAGCTGGTGTACCAGTTCTAAAATAGGCCCCTAGTGTGTGTGTGTTGTGTGTGTGTGTGTGTGTGTGGTGTGTGTGTGTGTGTGTGTGTGTGTGTGTGTGTGTGTGTGTGGTGCGTGCATGCACCCCTAGCTCAGTCTGTGTGGGTGTGCCGTCTACGACAGCTGTGCTAATAATTGATGATTGATTAAATAATTGAGTAAAGGCCAACTTCCGATGGTAGACATTAAGTGATGCTACTGTATGCTTCAGTGGTCATCAGTCTGACGTCACAGGATTCCACTAGTTTCACTACCCGGGCTGCAGACTGGAGCAGGGCAGGTTCTGGAATATAGACAGGGTTCTATCTAGGCTGCAGACTGGAGCAGGGCAGGTTCTGGAGTATAGACAGGGTTCTATCTGGACTGTAGACTGGAGCAGGGGAGGTTCTGGAATATAGACAGGGTTCTATCTGGGCTGCAGACTGGAGCGGGGGAGGTTCTGGAATATAGACAGGGTTCTATCTGGGCTGCAGACTGGAGCAGGGGAGGTTCTGGAGTATAGACAGGGTTCTATCTGGACTGTAGACTGGAGCAGGGGAGGTTCTGGAATATAGACAGGGTTCTATCTGGACTGCAGACTGGAGCAGGGGAGGTTCTGGAATATAGACAGGGTTCTATCTGGACTGCAGACTGGAGCAGGGGAGGTTCTGGAATATAGACAGGGTTCTATCTGGGCTGCAGACTGGAGCAGGGGAGGTTCTGGAATATAGACAGGGTTCTATCTGGACTGTAGACTGGAGCAGGGGAGGTTCTGGAATATAGACAGGGTTCTATCTGGGCTGCAGACTGGAGCAGGGGAGGTTCTGGAATATAGACAGGGTTCTATCTGGACTGCAGACTGGAGCAGGGGAGGTTCTGGAATATAGACAGGGTTCTATCTAGGCTGCAGACTGGAGCAGGGGATGTTCTGGAATATAGACAGGGTTCTATCTGGGCTGCAGACTGGAGCAGGGGAGGTTCTGGAATATAGACAGGGTTCTATCTGGACTGCAGACTGGAGCAGGGGAGGTTCTGGAATATAGACAGGGTTCTATCTGGACTGTAGACTGGAGCAGGGGAGGTTCTGGAATATAGACAGGGTTCTATCTGGGCTGCAGACTGGAGCAGGGGAGGTTCTGGAATATAGACAGGGTTCTATCTGGGCTGTAGACTGGAGCAGGGGAGGTTCTGGAATATAGACAGGGTTCTATCTGGACTGTAGACTGGAGCAGGGGAGGTTCTGGAATATAGACAGGGTTCTATCTGGGCTGCAGACTGGAGCAGGGGAGGTTCTGGAATATAGACAGGGTTCTATCTGGACTGTAGACTGGAGCAGGGGATGTTCTGGAATATAGACAGGGTTCTATCTGGACTGCAGACTGGAGCAGGGGATGTTCTGGAATATAGACAGGGTTCTATCTGGTTTGAAGACTGGAACAGGGGAGGTTCTGGAATATAGACAGGGTTCTATCTGGACTGCAGACTGGAACAGGGAATGTTCTGGAATATAGACAGGGTTCTATCTGGTTTGAAGACTGGAGCAGGGGATGTTCTGGAATATAGACAGGGTTCTATATGGACTGCAGACTGGAGCAGGGGAGGTTCTGGAATAAACTACATTATTCAAGAGTGTACACACAGACACACACCGACAGACAGACAGACAGACAGACAGGACACACACACACACACACACAGACACACAGACACACACACACACACACACACACACACACACACAGAGACAGACAGACACACTCACACACACACAGTACCAAATGACAGAACGAAGCGACGAGGGAAATCAAACCCTATTCATAAACAAGGTAGAACAAAATGTCTGTTTTCTTTCTTTTCATGTGAGCAGTCCTTTAAACTTGATCAAATTAAACACAAATCCTCCAAGCCCCGTGAGAGAGAGGGAGAGAGAGAGAGAGAGGGATAGAGAGAGAGGGAGAGAGAGAGGGGGGGGCAGAGTGAGAGAGAGGGAGAGGTGGGGGAAAGAGAAAGTGAAAGGGAGAGGTGGGGGGAAGAGAAAGAGAGAGAGAAAGCTCAGCTCTGGCATATTCCCCAATATTTGGAACCAAGGACTGATCACCCCAATCCACAAAAGTGGAGACAAATTTGACCACAATAACTACCGTGGGATATGTGTCAACAGCAACCTTGGGAAAGTCCTCTGCGGTATCATTAACAGCAGACTCGTGCATTTCCTCAGTGAAAACAATGTACTGAGCAAATATCAAATTGGCTTTTTACCAAATTACCGTACGACAGACCACTTATTCACCCTGCACACCCTAATTGACAAACAAACAAAACTAAACTAAAGGCAAAGTCTTGTCATGCCTTGTTGATTTAAAAAAAATATTTCGACTGAATTTGGCATGAAGGCCTGCTATACAAATTGATGGAAAGTGGTGTTGGGGGAAAAAACATTATAAAATCCATGTACACAAACAACAAGTGTGCGGTTAAAACGGGCAAAAAACACACACAATTCTTTCCACAGGGCCGTGGGGTGAGACAGTGATGCAGCTTAAGCCCCACCTTCTTCAACATATATATCAACGAATTGGCGAGGGCACTAGAACAGTCTGCAGCACCTGGCCTCACCCTACTAGAATCTGAAGTCAAATGTCTACTGTTTGCTGATGATCTGGTGCTTCGGTCACCAACCATGGAAGGCCTACAGCAGCACCTAGGCCTTCTGCACAGATTCTGTCAGGGCCCTGACAGTAAATCTCAGTAAGACAAAAATAATGGTGTTCCAAAAAAGGTCCAGTTGCCAGGACCACAAATACAAATTCCATCTAGACACCGTTGTCCTAGAGCACACAAAAAACTATACATACATACTTCCACAAAGCTGTGAACAATCTGAGAGACAAGGCAAGAAGGGCCTTCTATGCCATCAAAAGGAACATAACATTTGACATACCAATTAGGATCTGGCTAAAAATAATTGAATCAGTTATAGAACCCATTGCCCTTTATGGTTGTGAGGTCTTGGGTCCGCTCACCAACCAAGAATTCACAAAATGGGACAAACACCAAATTGAGACTCTGCATGCATAATTCAAAAAAAATATCCTCTGTGTACAACGAAAAACACCAAACAATGGCCTCCTGTAGCTCAGTTGGTAGAGCATGGCGCTTGCAAAGCCAGGGTTGTGGGTTCGATTCCCATGGGGGGCCAGTATGAAAAATGTATGCACTCACTAACTGTAAGTCGCTCTGGATAAGAGCGTCTGCTAAATGACTAAAATGTAAATAATGCATGCAGAGCAGAATTAGGCTGGCTAGGCCACTCCAGGACCTTGAAATGCTTCTTACGAAGCCACTCCTTCGTTGCCCGGGCGGTGTGTTTGGGATCATTGTCATGCTGAAAGACCCAGCCACGTTTCATCTTCAATGCCCTTGCTGATGGAAGGAGGTTTTCACTCAAAATCTCACGATACATGGCCCCATTCATTCTTTCCTTTACACGGATCAGTCGTCCTGGTCCCTTTGCAGAAAAACAGCCCCAAAGCATGATGTTTCCACCCCCATGCTTCACAGTAGGTATGGTGTTCTTTGGATGCAACTCAGCATTCTTTGTCCTCCAAACACGACGAGTTGAGTTTTTACCAAAAAGTTCTATTTTGGTTTCATCTGACCATATGACATTCTCCCAATCCTCTTCTGGATCATCCAAATGCACTCTAGCAAACTTCAGACGGGCCTGGACATGTACTGGCTTAAGCAGGGGGACACGTCTGGCACTGCAGGATTTGAGTCCCTGGCGGCGTAGTGTGTTACTGATGGTAGGCTTTGTTACTTTGGTCCCAGCTCTCTGCAGGTCATTCACTAGGTCCCCCCGTGTGGTTCTGGGATTTTTGCTCACCGTTCTTGTGATCATTTTGACCCCACGGGGTGAGATCTTGCGTGGAGCCCCAGATCGAGGGAGATTATCAGTGGTCTTGTATGTCTTCCATTTCCTAATAATTGCTCCCACAGTTGATTTCTTCAAACCAAGCTGCTTACCTATTGCAGATTCAGTCTTCCCAGCCTGGTGCACGTCTACAATTTTGTTTCTGGTGTCCTTTGACAGCTCTTTGGTCTTGGCCATAGTGGAGTTTGGAGTGTGACTGTTTGAGGTTGTGGACAGGTGTCTTTTATACTGATAACAAGTTCAAACAGGTGCCATTAATACAGGTAACGAGTGGAGGACAGAGGAGCCTCTTAAAGAAGAAGTTACAGGTCTGTGAGAGCCAGAAATCTTGCTTGTTTGTAGGTGACCAAATACCTATTTTCCACCATAATTTGCAAATAAATTCATAAAAAATCTTACAATGTGATTTTCTGGATTTTTTTTTCCTCAATTTGTCTGTCATAGTTGACGTGTACCTATGATGAAAATTACAGGCCTCTCTCATCTTTTTAAGTGGGAGAACTTGCACAATTGGTGGCTGACTAAATACTTTTTTTCCCCACTGTATGTGCACACTGCCCACAAAATGAGGTGGAAACTGAACTGCACTTTCTGCCAAATGTATGACCATATTAGAGACACATATTTCCCTCAGATTACACAGATCCACAAAGATTTCACAAACAAATCAATTTTTGATAAACACCCATTTCTATTGGGTGAAATACCACAGTGTGCAATCACAGCAGCAAGATTTGTGACTTGTTGCCACAAGAAAAGGGCAACCAGTGAAGAACAACCACCGCTGTAAATACAACCCATATTTATATTTATTTATTTTCCCTTTTGTACTTTGAACTATTTGCACATTGTTACAACACAGAGAGAGAGAGAGAGAGAGAGAGAGAGAGAGAGAGAGAGAGAGAGAGAGAGAAAGAGAGAGAGAGAGAGAGAGAGGATTAAAATATCAGAAACATGGACAAAGTGCATTCGTTGCCAAGCTCAGACCTCAATCTACCCCTCCCACGCTAAGCATGCTGGGAGACTCACCTGACATACAGAACAGAACAGTAGTACAGTAGGTTTTTATCCTGGAACATGTTATTATTGTTTCCAGGAAAACAAGATTACAAAAGGCCCATTCCAACCACAAGCAGGACACATACACAGTATGAGAGAATTCAAAAGCACAATTCCATCGTTTTTTTATGGGAATAAAAATACAATTGTACTGTGTAGGACACAGTGTTTAGCCTATAGTCTGATGGAAGAAAAGGTGTACTTGACTGAGTACTGTTTATTCCGTTTAACAATGACAGGCACAGAATGTTAGTTTAGTCCCAGGTCTGGTTGCGTTGTATAGTGTATAGTCAACAAGAGTTGACAAGACAAAACAAACTGATCTGGGGCCAGGCTAATATGAATCCTTGACCTGTTGCATACTCTCTATGGCCCCAGTACCACTCTAAGCATATAGCCTGGTCCCAGATCTGTTTGTGTAATTTTTGTCAACTCCTACTGTATGGTTGTCGCACCATAGGAGTTGACAAGACAGCACAAACAGATCTGGGACCAGGCTACTATGAGACCAGCCATGGAGACACTATCCCACCGTCCATTAGAGAGTACAGATCGATGTAGGACTTTACTGTTCACTTTCATTGACCTCCTGATTAGTCACATACACCTGTAGGGCCCGCAGTAGTGAGCTTGTGTGTGTGTGTGTGTGTGTGTGTGTGTGTGTGTGTGTGAGTTGGCAGTATCGAGTGGCTGAGTTGAGAGAGTGAATAAGATTACTTGGACAGGGGGGGTCCTGATCCTAGATCAGCACTCCAATTCGGAGACAATCTCTGAATAAAGTCTCAAAACATGAATGGGAGGTGTCTGGAACCCTGGGAGGTGTCTGGAACCCTGGGAGGTGTCTGGAACCCTGGGAGGTGTCTGGAACCCTGGGAGGTGTCTGGAACCCTGGGAGGTGTCTGGAACTCTACCTTGTTGAAGAAGTCGACGACATCCCCAGAATTTAAGTTGTTGATATGATATCACTCTCACTTCTCTCCTACTAGCATTGACCCACCCTGCTGCTACTCTGTTTATGATCTATGCATACCGGTAGTCACTTTACCTCTACCTACATGTACATATTACCTCAATTACCTCGACTAACCCTGCACATTGACTCGGTACCGGTACCCCCTGTATATAGCCTCATTATTACCTGGACTAACATGTACCCCTTGCACATTTACTCGGTACCGGTACCCCCTGTATATAGCCTCGTTATTGTTTTTTTATTGTGTTACTTTTTTAACTTTAGTTTATTTAGTAAATATTTTCTTAACTCTTATTTTTCTTAAAACGGTATTGTTGGTTAAGGGCTTGTAAGCATTTCACGCATGTGACAATTTAATTTTTATTTTAAATTTATTTGATATGATACAGTGAAGAAGTTACAACAAGGGACTATGTTAAATATTTTTTAAATATTTTTCATGTCTGAAGTGTAAAACTGTTGGGTTGAATACGTTGGAGTGACGTAAAACTGCCAGTGAGGTTGGTTGAACAGATACAGGGGGTGTTTAGTGTAGTACAGTGTTTCTTAATTGTGTTCCTGGAGACCCAAAGGAGTGTGTGGTAGACCGAGTTGAGCTGTGGGGTAGACAAGAGTTGAGCACAACAGAACACAGGTGAGGGGCTGCTCAGTCCACTGTCTAATGAAACAACAACACACACACACACACAAATACACACAAATACACACAGTCACACCACTAAGTGTGGTGATTACCAAATGTAGCAAAAGTATTGGATTACGGATCCAGCATCTATTATTAGCTGATAATATATATATATTAATTACATGTAAACTACCTTTTTAATACATCTACTGGATCTAGTTAATTATGATTATCTGTTGTCCCTGCTGTTCATGTAATGTAGTCCCGTGTAGCTCAGTTGGTAGAGCATGGGCGTTTGCAACGCCAGGGTTGTGGGTTAGTTTCCCACGGGGGACCAGTGTGAGAGAAAAAAAAGTCGCTCTGGATAAGAGCGTCTGCTAAATGACTAAAATGTCAATGTAAACGTAATACCACTCTCATGGATCTAGTTGATTGTAGACTACAGGGAAAAGAAAGAGGACTGAGCACGCCCCCATTCTCATCAACGGGGCTGTAGTGGAACAGGTTGAGAGCTTCAAGTTCCTTGGTGTCCACATCACCAACAAACTATCATGGTCAAAACACACCAAGACAGTCGTGAAGAGGGCATGATAAAGCCTATTCCCCCTCAGGAGACTGAAAAGGTTTGGCATGGGTACTCAGATCCTCAAAAAGCTATACAGCTGCACCATCGAGAGCACCCTGACTGGTTGCATCACCAGCTGGTATGGCAACTGCTCGGCCTCCGACCACAAGGCGCTACAGAGGGTAGTTCGTACGGCCCAGTACATCACTGGGGTCAAGCTTCCTGCCATCCAGGACCTCTATACCAGGCGGTGTCAGAGGAAGGCCATAAAAATTGTCAAAGACTCCAAACAGTTTATTATCTATGCATAGTCACTATAATTCTACCCACATGTACATATTACCTCAATTACCTCGACCAACCGGTGTCCCCCGCACATTGACTCTGTACCGGTACCCCCTGTATATAGCCTCGCTACTGTTATTTTATTTTACTGCTGCTCTTTAATGATTTCTATTTAATTTTTTACTTACGTATTTTTTACTTAACACTGCATTGTTGGTTAAGGGCTTGTAAGTAAGCATTTCACTGTAAGGTATACACCTGTTGTATTCGGCGCATGTGGTTAATGATGATTATCTATTGTCCCCGTTGTTCCTGTCAAACCACTCACACGCTCACTCTGCCATTTAACATTTAACGGTCAGAGAACAGACGCAGTCGTAACATGGCACACACACACACACAGCGGACACACAGCGGACACACAGCGGACACACACAGCGGACACACACACAGCGCACACACAGCAGACACACAGCGGACACAACACACACACACACAAACAGAGACACAGAGCGGGATAACAGAGCCACAGCTGGAGCTAGGAGCTCCATCTCGTCTGAGTACAGCTGTTCTATCTAGTGGGGGAGGGGGGGGAGGGGAGGGAGGGAGGGAGGGAGGGAGGGAGGGAGGGAGGGAGGGAGGGAGGGAGGGAGGCGGAGGGTTGGGGAGAGAGGGGGATGGATAGATGGGGAAGGAGTGAGATAGTAAGAGCAAAAGAGGGTGACTGTTTAGGATTAGCTGAACATTACCAGGAGGACTGTTTAGGATTAGTGTGCAATTACCGGATACTGTTTAGGATTAGCTGTACATTACCAGGTGGGAGACTGTTGGATTAGAACTGTACATTACCAGGAAACTGTTTAGGATAGCTGTACATTACCAGGGTGACGGGTTTTGGATAGCGTACATTACCAGGTGGGGGAGACTGTTTAGGATTAGCTGTACATTACCAGGTGGGAGACTGTTTAGGATTAGCTGTACATTACCAGGTGGGAGACTGTTTAGGATTAGCTGTACATTACCAGGAGACTGTTTAGGATTAGCTGTACATTACCAGGTGACTGTTTAGGATTAGCTGTACATTACCAGGTGACTGTTTAGGATTAGCTGTACATTACCAGGTGGGAGACTGTTTAGGATTAGCTGTACATTACCAGGAGACTGTTTAGGATTAGCTGTACATTACCAGGTGACTGTTTAGGATTAGCTGTACATTACAGGTGGACTGGTTTAGGATTAGCTGTACATTACCAGGTGGGAGACTGTTTAGGATTAGCTGGTACATTACCAGGGAGACTGTTTCAGGATTAGCTGTACATTACCAGGAGACTGTTTAGGATTAGCTGTTACATTACCAGGTGGGAGACTGTTTAGGATTAGCTGTACATTACCAGGAGACTGTTTTAGGATTAGCTGTACATTACCAGGGAACTGTTTAGGATTAGCTGTACATTACCAGGTGACTGTTTAGGATTAGCTGTACATTACCAGGTGGGAGACTGTTTAGGATTAGCTGTACATTACCAGGTGGGAGACTGTTTAGGATTAGCTGTACATTACCAGGTGGGAGACTGTTTAGGATTACGTGTACATTACCAGGTGACTGTTTTAGGATAGCTGTACATTACCAGGTGACTGTTTAGGATTAGCTGTACATTACCAGGAGACTGTTTAGGATTAGCTGTACATTACCAGGAGACTGTTTAGGATTAGCTGTCATTTACCAGGTGACTGTTTAGGATTAGCTGTTCATTACCAGGTGGGAGACTGTTTAGGATTAGCTGTACATTACCAGGAGACTGTTTAGGATTAGCTGTCATTTACCAGGTGACTGTTTAGGATTAGCTGTACATTACCAGGTGGGACTGTTTAGGATTACTGTCATTACCGGGACTGTTTAGGATTAGCTGTACATTACCAGGTGACTGTTTAGGATTAGCTGTACATTACCAGGTGGGAGACTGTTTAGGATTAGCTGTACATTACCAGGTGGGAGACTGTTTAGGATTGCTGGGACTAACCAGGTGGGAGACTGTTTAGGATTTGCTGTACATTACCAGGTGGGAGACTGTTTGGATTTGCTGTACATTTCCAGGTGGGTACTGTTAGGATTAGCTGTACATTACCAGGTGGGAGATGTTTAGGATTAGCTGTACATTACCGGAGACTGTTTAGGATTAGTGTACATTAACCAGGGGACTGTTTAGGATTAGCTGTACATTAAAACAGGTACTGTTAGGATTAGCTGTACATTACAGGAGACTGGTTAGGATTAGCTGTACATTACCAGGAGACTGTTTAGGATTAGCTGTACATTTCCAGGTGGGAGACTGTTTAGGATTAGCTGTACATTACCAGGGGACTGTTTAGGATTAGCTGTACATACCAGGTGATGTTTAGGATTAGCTGTACATTACCAGGTGGGAGACTGTTTAGGGTTAGCTGTACATTACCAGGGGGGGAGACTTTAGGATTAGCTGTACATTACCCGGTGGGAGACTTGTTTAGGATTAGCTGTACATTTTCCAGGTGGGAGACGGTTTTGGGTTAGCTGTACATTACCAGGTGGGAGACTGTTTAGGATTTGCTTTTACATTACCAGGAGACTGTTTAGGATTAGCTGTGCATTACCAGGAGACTGTTTAGGATTAGCTGTGCATTACCAGGGACTGTTTAGGATAGCTGTACATTACCAGGTGGGAGACTGTTTAGGATTTGCTGTACATTTCCAGGTGGGAGACTGTTTAGGATTAGCTGTACTTACCAGGTGGGAGACTGTTTAGGATTAGGGTAACATTACCAGGTGGGAGACTGTTTAGGATTAGCTGTACATTACCAGGTGGGAGACTGTTTAGGATTAGCTGTACATTACCAGGAGACTTTAGGATTAGCTGTACATTACCAGGTGGGAGACTGTTTAGGATTGCGTACATTACCAAAGGGGGAGACTGTTTAGGATTAGCTGTACATTACCAGGTGGGAGACTGTTTAGGATAGCTGTACATTACCAGGTGGGAGACTGTTTAGGATTTGCTGTACATTACCAGGTGGGAGACTGTTTGGATTAGCTGTACATTACCAGGGGGGAGACGTTTAGGATAGCTGTACATACCAGGTGACTGTTTAGGATTAGCTGGGAAAATACCAGGTGGGATACTGTTTAGGATTAGTGTACATTACCAGGAGACTGTTTAGGATTAAACTGTACATTACCAGGTGGGAGCTGTTTAGGATTAGCTGTACATTACCAGGAGACTGTTAGGATTAGCTGACATTACCAGGAGACTGTTTAGGATTAGCTGTACATTACCAGGTGGGAACTGTTTAGGATTAGCTGTACATTACCAGGAGACTGTTTTGGATTAGCTGTCATTACCAGGAGACTGTTTAGGATTAGCTGTACATTACCAGGTGGGAGACGGGTTTTGGATTAGCTGTACTTACCGAGAAATGTTTAGGATTTGCTGTACATTACCAGGAGACCCGTTTAGGATTAGCTGTACATTACCAGGAGAGTTTAGGATTGGCTGTACATTTCCAGGGGGGAAATGTTTAGGATTAGCTGTAACATTACCAGGTGGGAGACTGTTTGATTAGCTGTACATTACCAGGGGGGAGACTGTTTAGGATTAGCTGTTTCATTACCAGGTGGGAGACTTTAGGATTAGCTGTACATTACCAAAGGGGACGTTTTTGGATTAAACTGTACATTTCCAGGAGGAAATGTTTAGGATTAGGCGTACATTACCAGGAGACTGTTTAGGATTAGCTGTACCATTACCAGGTGACTGTTTAGGATTAGCTGTACATTACCAGGTGACTTGTTAGGATTAGCTGTACATTACCAGGTGACTTTTGGATTAGCTGTACATTACCAGGGACTGTTTAGGATTAGCTTTTACATTACCAGGTGACTGTTTAGGATTAGTGTACATTACCCGGTGGGAGGGCTGTTTTAGGATTAGCTGTACATTACCAGGTGGGAGACTGTTTAGGATTAGCTGTACATTACCAGGTGGGAGACTGTTTAGGATTAGCTGTACATTACCAGGAGACTGTTTAGGATTAGCTGTACATTACCAGGAGACTGTTTAGGATTAGCTGTACATTACCAGGAGACTGTTTAGGATTAGCTGTACATTACCATGGGCTAACAGAAACCTACTGTCACTTTTCTGGAGGAGGATGTTCAAATGAGGTGGAAGTTGGAACTCACAACAATAAACAAACAAATGGCTGAGTCTGTAATATCCCAGGTGGTAAGGGTAGGTAACAACACATCTGCCACGCTGATCCTCAACACGGGGGCCCCTCAGGGGTGCGTGCTCAGTCCCCTCCTGTACTCCCTGTTCACCCATGACTGCATGGCCAGGCACGACTCCAACACCATCATGAAGTTTGCCGACGACACAACAGTGGTAGGCCTGATCACCGACAACGATGAGACAGCCTATAGGGAGGAGGTCAGAGGGCCTGGCCGTGTGGTGCCAGGATAACAACCTCTCCCTCAACGTGATCAAGACAAAGGAGATGATTGTGGACTACAGGAAAAAAAAGTGGACTGAGCACGCCCCCATTCTCATCAACGGGGCTGTAGTGGAACAGGTTGAGAGCTTCAAGTTCCTTGGTGTCCACATCACCAACAAACTATCATGGTCCAAACACACCAAGACAGTCGTGAAGAAGGCACGACAAAGCCTATTTCCCCTCAGGAGACTGAAAAGATTTGACATGGGTCCTACAGCTGCACCATCGAGAGCATCCTGACTGGTTGCATCACCGCCTGGTATGGCAACTGCTCAGCCTCCGACCACAAGGCACTACAGAGGGTAGTGCGTACGGCCAAGTACATCACTGGGGCCAAGCTTCCTGCCATCCAGGACCTCTATACCAGGCAGTGTCAGAGGAAGGCCCTAAAAATTGTCAAAGACTCCAGCCACCCTAGTCAAAGACTGTTCTCTCTGCTACCGCATGGCAAGCGGTACCTGAGCGCCAAGTCTAGATCCAAAAGGCTTCTAAACAGCTTCTACCCCCAAGCCATAAGACTCCTGAACAGCTAATCATGGCTACCCGGACTATTTGCACTATGCTTCAATTAGCTTGTTCGGTGCAGCGGGAATAAGGGTGTAGTGCTGGCTGAGCTCATCGGAGCATCGCTCTGCCACTTCTCACAATGATGCTCGTTTAGTAAAGTTAGAACAAAGCTAAATCAATGTCTCACAAGATCACATAATGATTACTTAGTATTCTACATAACACAACCAAATATAATAGCATAGTATAATAGCATAGTATAATTTTACTGTCACACCAAAAACACCACCTCACCTCATGCGGCCAAAACTCAAAAGTGCACGCCACATTTGTTTCATTTACATTTTGGTCATTTAACTAAGGGTTTCCCAAACTCAAATTCTAATAATCAAAGCTTGATGATGAGTTGGTTATTTGAATCAGCTGTGTAGTGCTAGGGCTAAAACCAAAACATGCACCAAGGGGGAGCCCCAGGACCTAGTCTGGGAAACCCTGATTTAGCAGACAATCTAAGAGCAACTGGGGTTAAGTGCCTTGCTCAAGGGCACATCGACAGATGTTTCACCTAGACGGCTCAGGGATTCAAACCAGCAACCTTTCAGTTACTGGCCCAATGCTCTTAACCGCTAGGCTACCAGAATTTGATATAGTAGTATATAGTAGTATAGTTTGTTAACACCATCTAATTTTGGTCACGAAAAGTCATTCCAGAAGATCTAAAAGCATATTCCCGTGAAACTGATTGAGATCAAATGATTGACATGCAGATGCAGTTTGTACGTTTCACCAGTAAAAAGTGAATAATTATCATTCACGATTGGCAGTGATGATGGCCTATATTTATATTTACATTTACACATAGTATACCCCACTGTACTGTATAGGGTTAGTATAGTCCTCCCGAGTGGCGCAGTGGTCTAAGGCGCTGTATTGCAGTGCTAGCTGTGCCACTAGAGATCCTGGTTCGAATCCAGGCTCTGTCGTAGCCGGCCATGACCGGGAGACCCATGGGGCGGCGCACAAGTCGTCCAGGGTAGGGGAGGGAATGGCCGGCAGGGGATGTAGCTCAGTTGGTAGAGCATGGCGTTTGCAACGCCAGGGTTGTGGGTTCGATTCCCACGGGGGGCCAGTATGAAAAATATAATGTATGCAGTCACTAACTGTAAGTCGCTCTGGATAAGAGCGACTGCTAAATGACTAAAATGTAAATGTGTTTGGGGGTATTAAAAATAGAATATGTGATGGCAGAGGCAGACGTTGCGATTGGAGGATCCATTTTAAGCATATTCTATAATAATCTTCAATAGGTTACTTCTGTCGGTACAAACTTTTGAGAAATTATGACGTCATTTGCGTCTGGCATTTTGTCCTAATTGAAACGGTTTCTGAGTCTGTGTCTGTAACGAGGGGCATTATTCAAAAAATAACTTGTCAGCGATTGGATCACCTTCAACCAATCAGAGGATGACCTAATTCAAAGTATTTGACCATGTGGGTTTTTTTGTCCTACACCGACCCACTGTTTCTGAGAGGAGGCTGATTGGACAGTCTAAAATGTTTTGCCTGAGTGATGGGGATGGGGGGGGGGGGGGGGGGGGGTTACTAAAATGTTTTTGCCTGAGAGATGGGGATGGGCACCCTACCAAATCTCACTTAGGGCCTGCAAAAGGGCAGCGCAGATAGGTATTTTGACCTCCGCATTTGAAGATGAAGTGTAAACTCGTAACATAGCCTATTAGCTAGAAAGGTAACGCCAAACACATTTTCACTAAGAGCAGCAGTTTAGCTGGTTAACCTCTTAAGGATAGGACCCTTTTTTTCCCAATTTTCGCCTAAAATGACCCAAATCTAACTGGTCCTCTGTAGCTCAATTGGTAGAGCATGGCGCTTGTAACGCCAGGGTAGTGGATTCGATCCCTGGGACTACGTAAAAATGTATGCACGCATGACTGTAAGTCGCTTTGGATAAAAGCGTCTGCTAAATGGCATATTATTATTATTATAACTGCCTGTAGCTCTGGACCTGAAGCAAGGATATGCATATTCTTGATACATTTGAAAGGAAACACATTGAAGTTTGTGGAAATGTGAAATTAATGTAGGAGAATATAACACATTAGATCTGGTAAAAGATAATACAAACAAAATAACATGCACTTTCTATTTTGTTACATCATCTTTGAAATGCAAGAGAAAGGCCACAATATAATATTGCAGTTTAGGCGCAGTTTAGATTTTGGCCACTAGATGGCAGCAGTGTGTGTGACTATTTTGTATCAACATTTTACATTTTAGTCATTTAGCAGAGCGACTTACAGTCATACTGGCCCCCCGTGGGAATCGAACCCACAACCCTGGCGTTGCAAACGCCATGCTCTACCAACTGAGCTACATCCCTGCCGGCCATTCCCTCCCCTACCCTGGACCAATTGTGCGCCTCCCCATGGGTCTCCCGGTCGCGGCCGGCTACGACAGAGCCTGGATCTCTAGTGGCACAGCTAGCACTGCGATGCAGTGCCTTAGACCACTGCGCCACTCGGGAGTACCATTTTCAAGTCTGCCCAAATGTGCCGAATTGGTCAATTGATACATTTTCATGTACATAACTATAGAGAACATCCGAAAATGATATGGTCGAAAAGAGAACACACAGAAGGCTGTTGTATAAAACACCTGTCTCCGGATTACATCTTCAAACTAAGGGCAACCATGGCATCCATGACAGAGAGTGAGAAGCGTCCATCCATGTATACGGGTAATATATTCTAGCTAGGTATATTTTCAAATATTACACGTTTCTAATTAGGTCAGAAAGTCATTATCATTGCAAGTTAAGGGGTACTGTTCGCTGCCTAGCTAACGGTAGCTGGCTGGCTCGCTAGCTAACGTAACGTGTATGATATGTGCAGTAACATTATTCGTATCTCAGAGCCATTTGCATTGCTAGTTATAGCCTAATGTTAGCTAGCGAACACTGAACCTGCTTGGTTAGCTACCTGCAGATTCACGCAGGGTAGTAACTTTATGAGTTGGGATTATGGTTCATTGTTTAGCTAGCTAGCTAGCTACAGTGGGGAGAACAAGTATTTGATACACTGCCAATTTTGCAGGTTTTCCTACTTACAAAGCATGGTAGAGGTCTGTAATTTTTATCATAGGTACACTTCAAATGTGAGAGACGGAATCTAAAACAAAAATCCAGAAAATCACATTGTATGATTTTTAAGTAATTAATTTGCATTCTATTGCATGACATAAGTATTTGATCACCTACCAACCAGTAAGAATTCCGGCTCTCACAGACCTGTTAGTTTTTCTTTAAGAATCCCTCCAGTTCCCCACTCATTACCTGTATTAACTGCACCTGTTTGAACTCGTTACCTGTATAAAAGACACCTGTCCACACACTCAATCAAACAGACTCCAACCTCTCCACAATGGCCAAGACCAGAGAGCTGTGTAAGGACATCAGGGATAAAATTGTAGACCTGCACAAGGCTGGGATGGGCTACAGGACAATAGGCAAGCAGCTTGGTGAGAAGGCAACAACTGTTGGCGCAATTATTAGAAAATGGAAGAAGTTGAAGATGACGGTCAATCACCCTCGGTCTGGGGCTCCATGCAAGATCTCACCTCGTGGGGCATCAATGATCATGAGGAAGGTGAGGGATCAGCCCAGAACTACACGGCAGGACCTGGTCAATGACCTGAAGAGAGCTGGGACCACAGTCTCAAAGAAAACCATTAGTAACACACTACGCCGTCATGGATTAAAATCCTGCAGCGCACGCAAGGTCCCCCTGCTCAAGCCAGCGCATGTCCAGGCCCGTCTGAAGTTTGCCAATGACCATCTGGATGATCCAGAGGATGAATGGGAGAAGGTCATGTGGTCTGATGAGACAAAAATAGAGCTTTTTGGTCTAAACTCCACTCGCCGTGTTTGGAGGAAGAAGAAGGATCTCCCGAGTGGCGCAGTGGTCTAAGGCACTGCATCGCAATCCAGGCTCTGTCGTAGCCGGCCGCGACCGGGAGACCCATGGGGCGGCGCACAATTGGCCCAGCGTCGTCCAGGGTAGGGGAGGGAATGGCCGGCAGGGATGTGGGTTTGACTCCCACGGGGGGCCAGTATGAAAAAACTAAAAATACGAAAAAAAATTTAAAAAGACAAAAAAATAAAAATAAATGATGTATGCACTCACTAACTGTAAGTCGCTCTGGATAAGAGCGTCTGCTAAATGACTAAAATGTAAATGTAAGGATGAGTACAACCCCAAGAACACCATCCCAACAGTGAAGCATGGAGGTGGAAACATCATTCTTTGGGGATGCTTTTCTGCAAAGGGGACAGGACGACTGCACCGTATAGAGGGGAGGATGGATGGGGCCATGTATCGCGAGATCTTGGCCAACAACCTCCTTCCCTCAGTAAGAGCATTGAAGATGGGTCGTGGCTGGGTCTTCCAGCATGACAACGACCCGAAACACACAGCCAGGGCAACTAAGGAGTGGCTCCGTAAGAAGCATCTCAAGGTCCTGGAGTGGCCTAGCCAGTCTCCAGACCTGAACCCAATAGAAAATCTTTGGAGAGAGCTGAAAGTCTGTATTGCCCAGCGACAGCCCCGAAATCTGGAGAAGGTCTGTATGGAGGAGTGGGCCAAAATCCCTGCTGCAGTGTGTGCAAACCTGGTCAAGACCTACAGGAAACGTATGATCGCTGTAATTGCAAACAAAGGTTTCTGTACCAAATATTAAGTTCTGCTTTTCTGATGTATCAAATACTTATGTCATGCAATAAAATGCAAATTAATTACTTAAAAATCATACAATGTGATTTTCTGGATTTTTGTTTTAGATTCCGTCTCTCACAGTTGAAGTGTACCTATGATAAAAATTACAGACCTCTACATGCTTTGTAAGTAGGAAAACCTGCAAAATCGGCAGTGTATCAAATACTTGTTCTCCCCACTGTACATGTCTACACACTCCACTATGCAAGGTACCTTTTCACTGTACCGTTTACACCTTCTGTATCCTGTGCATGTGACAAAAAAACTTAGATTTTATTTGATATAGTGTGTGTTTACCAGAGACGGTAATGTGAAGAACAACATGACCTGCACCAAAGTCAGATTAGGATATAACGGGACAGTGTCCAAGTTCAAAAATTCTCCGGTAGAATGCCCTGCTTTTATTTTGTCACACTCACAAACGTAAGCTATTTTCTGTAATTAGCTCGCCATTAACTTGTAAATAATGATCTTGTTGTGAGTTTATTTTCCTGTAATAATTAATACAAATCAATTTAAGATGTTGTCAGCTATACGCTGTGGTCATTATTTGAACTGGCTAGCAAGCTAACTTAACGTTAGCTAGCTAGCTAACAAGCTAGAAACGAACCAAAACATTGTTTAGAAAGTTGCTTTTAGTTGCCTGGTTTGCTAGATTGACATATACTAAATTCATTTTTAAACGGATGGGTTTATTGGTGTTAAAATGCTATTGTGTTGTCGGGTGTAATTTCTGACCATACCCCAAGGCATGCTAACATGGTGACAGGTTACACCATCCCCCCCAAGACATGCTAACCTCCCCTGTTATTGTCATGGTGACAGGTTACACCATCCCCCCCAAGACATGCTAACCTCCCCTGTTATTGTCATGGTGACAGGTTACACCATCCCCCCCAAGACATGCTAACCTCCCCTGTTATTGTCATGGTGACAGGTTACACCATCCCCCCCAAGACATGCTAACCTCCCCTGTTATTGTCATGGTGACAGGTTACACCATCCCCCCCAAGACATGCTAACCTTGTGAGGACCTAAAATCCCCAAAAGTCCCCACAAGGAAAGTAAAACAAGGAAAAAAGCTTATGGGTTAGGTTTAGGGTTAGGTTTAGGGTTAGGGTTATAATTAGGGTTAGGGTAAGGGATAGGGAAATAGGATTTTGAATGGAAATTAATTTTAGATCCCCACGAGGATAGAAGAACATAACGTGTGTGTGACAGGTTAGATAGAGCCAGGAGCGCTGCAGTAGTGTTATGGTGGGATGTTAGATAGAGCCAGGAGCGCTGCAGTAGTGTTATGGTGGGATGTTAGATAGAGCCAGGAGCGCTGCAGTAGTGTTATGGTGGGATGTTAGATAGAGCCAGGAGCGCTGCAGTAGTGTTATGGTGGGATGTTAGATAGAGCCAGGAGCGCTGCAGTAGTGTTATGGTGGGGATGTTAGATAGAGCCAGGAGCGCTGCAGTAGTGTTATGGTGGGATGTTAGATAGAGCCAGGAGCGCTGCAGTAGTGTTATGGTGGGATGTTAGATAGAGCCAGGAGCGCTGCAGTAGTGTTATGGGGGGATGTTAGATAGAGCCAGGAGCGCTGCAGTAGTGTTATGGTGGGATGTTAGATAGAGCCAGGAGCGCTGCAGTAGTGGTTATGGTGGGATGTTAGATAGAGCCAGGAGCGCTGCAGTAGTGTTATGGTGGGATGTTAGATAGA
>LR778276.1:48868313-48913313 GCA_902810595.1 Coregonus sp. 'balchen'
ACAACACCAACACCAACAACAAGACCAACAACAACACCAATAACAACAAGAACAACAACAACACCACCAACAACAAGAACAAACAACAACAACAAAACAAACAACAACTACACCAACAACACCAACACCAACAACAACACCAACACCAACAACAACACCAAAAACAACAACACCAACATCAACAACACCAACATCAACACCACCAACACCAACAACACCAACACCACCAACAACATAAGTGTCAGTACACTGAGAAGTGATGTGCTGCACCAGATTACTACACTACAGTAACACCAGATTACTACACTACAGTAACACCAGATTACTGCACTACAGTAACACCAGATTACTACACTACAGTAACACCAGATTACTACACTACAGTAACACCAGATTACTACACTACAGTAACACCAGATTACTACACTACAGTAACACCAGAATTACACTACAGTAACACCAGATTACTACACTACAGTAACCCAATTACTACACTACAAACACCAGATTACTACACTACAGTACACCAGATTACTACACTACAGTAACACCAGATTATTACACTACAGTAACACCAGATTACTACACTACAGTAACACCAGATTACTACACTACAGTAACACCAGATTACTGCACTACAGTAACACCAGATTACTACACTACAGTAACACCAGATTACTACACTACAGTAACACCAGATTACTATACTACAGTAACACCAGAATACTACACAACAGTAACACCAGATACTACACTACAGTAACACCAGATTATTACACTACAGTAACACCAGATTACTACACTACAGTAACACCAGATTACTACACTACAGTAACACCAGATTACTACACTACCAGCCAAAAGTTTGGACACACCTACTCATTCAACTCTCATGTAACTCTAATGAATTTATCCTCTGCATCTGAGGTAATTCTGGGTCTTCCATTCCTGTGGCGGTCCTCATGAGTGCGAGTTTCATCATAGCGCTTGATGGTTTTTGCTACTGCACTTGAAGAAACTTTCAAAGTTCTTGAAATGTTCTGTATTGACTGACCTTCATGTCTTAAAGTAAAGGACTGTCGTTTCTCTTTGCTTATTTGAGCTGTTCTTGCCATAATATGGACTTGGTCTTTTACCAAATTGGGCTATCTTCTGTATACCCCCCCCCTACCTTGTCACAACACAACTGATTGGCTCAAATGCATTAAGAAGGAAATAAATTCCACAAATTAACTTTTAAGAAGGCACACCTGTTAATTGAAATGCATTCCAGGTGACTACATCATGAAGCTGGTTGAGAGAATGCCAAGAGTGTGCAAAGCTGTGGCTTTTTGAAGAATCTCAAATATAAAATATATTTTGATTTGTTTGACACTTTTTTGGTTACTACATGATTCCATATGTGTTATTTCATAGTTTTGATGTCTTCACTATTATTCTACAATGTAGAAAATAGCAAAAATAAAGAAAAACCCTTGAAAAAGTAGGTGTGTCCAAACTTTTGACTAGTACTGTACACTACAGTAACACCAGATTACTACACTACAGTAACACCAGATTACTACACTACAGTAACACCAGATTATTACACTACAGTAACACCAGATTACTATACTACAGTAACACCAGATTACTACACTACAGTAACACCAGATTACTGCACTACAGTAAAACCAGATTACTACACTACAGTAACATCATATTACTACACTACAGTAACACCAGATTACTACACTACAGTAACACCAGATTACTACACTACAGTAACACCAGATTACTACACTACAGTAACACCAGATTACTACACTACAGTAACACCATATTACTACACTACAGTAACACCAGATTACTACACTACAGTAACACCAGATTACTACACTACAGTAACACCAGATTACTACACTACAGTAACCACCAGATTACTACACTACAGTAACACCAGATTACTACACTACAGTAACACCAGATTACTACACTACAGTAACATAACCACCAGATATACTACCGTAACACCAGATTATACACACAGTAACACCAGATTACTACACTACAGTAACACCAGATTACTACACTACAGTAACATCAGATTACTACACTACAGTAACACCAGATTACTACACTACAGTAACACCAGAGAATACCTGAACTATATTGTACTGTACAAGACAGATCCCCTGATTGGTCAAAAAGGAAAAGGTGTGGCCTGTGTAGTCCAGAGGTTACAGCCGCTGACCCCAACACACACTCCCCTGTCTTTCCAACACTTTACTATCTTTTTTGAAATGGGTGATTCATCTCTGTGATTTTGCCATATAATATCTATCATTACCCAGATACTGTAGATTAGAATATCCATTATTTACCCAGATACTGTAGATTACAATATGTAACTTGTTTCAGGAAACTAGGCGTATATCGCACTTCACTACTTCACAGGAGAGGCATTTGAACGTAAACACTATTTTTTTTAAATCAAAATGCGTTCTTTGGCAGAAATACCTTCTGGAACATGTGAACTTTCATGTGCTTTAATAACAGACTTGTATTCCATCCGTACATACAAATAAAATGGTTAAATTACGAGCCTAGTTGGTTTAGCCACGGAAAAAGACAGGAACCTTCCCGTTTGCCATGAGCTGGACATGCCGGGAGATGAGTTCGGATTGGTCTGCCATGTAGCATGCTTCTGTCTATAACGTGAGCTGCTCAGTATGTGTTGCTAGTCCTTTCTACTGCTGCTTTTTTGAAAGATAAAACGTTAGCCATCGAGAACTACAAAAGTTTTGCTACTTTTCTCAACAACATTGATTCCATGAATTTAGCAGGCGCTTATCGACAGATCAGTTGGAAAAAGTGATGGGCTACTTTCTGTACATGCCATGGTCAGTGTGAACTGAAGTGACTTGACACAACGCTCGCCAAACAATATGAAGCTACAAACAAAACTGAGTTAAATAGTTCCAGTCTGCCGTGAAGCCTTCATCCATGTATACGGGTAAGAGTGTAGCTCCATTTTCAGATATTATAAGTTTTTTATTTTGTCAGAAAGTCGTTTTCATTGCAAGTTAAAGCATACTGTTCACTAGCTAGCTAACGTTAGCTTGCGGGCTCGCTAGCTAATGTTACGTGTATGATCTGTGTAGTAACATTATTTGAATCAGAAATCCATTTGCATTGCTAGTTATAGCCTAATGTTAGCTAGCTAACATTGAACCTAGTTGGTTAGCTCTTTAGCTACCTGCAGATTCATACTACAGCTATGATAATGTTTGTATTGGTAGTAGCATGAGTTGGGATTATGCCAGTTCATTGTTAAACTAGCAAGCTAGCTAGCTACATGTCTAAAACAAAAGACTCCACTTCGCCAGATGATTACATGACCCATCAAGTTAGCCAGGTGTGTCTGGGGATGATTACGGCCATCTATTCATGTGTACATATCTAGACAATAGTGACCCATCCACTTAGCTAGATGTGGCTGGGGGGTGGCTATAGCATTTCTTTCACATGACCCATCAATTTAGACAATTGTGTCAGGTAAGCGTCATCTAATATTTATAAAATATTTGTATCTGGACACTTTCTGTTTTTGATATTGCTACTATGCAAGTAACCATTTCACTGTACCGTTTACACCTTCTGTATCCTGTGCATGTGACAAATAAACATAGATTGTATTTGATATAGTGTGTGTTTACCAGAGACTGTAATGTGAAGAACAACATGACCTGCACCAAAGTCAGATTAGGATATAGGCCAAGGACTAGATAAAGGGTATTTTTACCTGGAGTTTCCCTTATTGTAGGCTTATACTTTACCCACTTTTAGTCTTGAAATCTTTGGTTGTTTACTAAACTACTCACTCTGTTTAGCACATGGCCTCACATGTGAAGCCTTAAAGATATGAATGGAGCTAAGGCTTAAGAGGGTGTGAACGATGCTGAATGGGTGTAGACAAAGAAGAGCTCTTTGTCCAGAGGTGTTGAATACCCAGAAGGTATTGAAAGCCCTTGTTAATTAAACCAGAGGTGTTGAATACCCAGAAGGTATTGAAGCCCTTGTTAATTAAACCAGAGGTGTTGAATACCCAGAAGGTATTGAAGCCCTTGTTAATTAAACCAGAGGTGTTGAATACCCAGAAGGTATTGAAAGCCCTTGTTAATTAAACCAGAGGTGTTGAATACCCAGAAGGCATTGAAGCCCTTGTTAATTAAACCAGAGGTGTTGAATACCCAGAAGGCATTGCATTAGAAAGGGATGGGGAGAACATCATATAACACAACAAAGGAAGTATCTTAATAACCAGGCCTCATATTCATAAAGCACCTCAGAGTAGGAGTACTGATCTAGGATCAGTTTTGCCCTTTTATATCATAATTAATAAAACTACGTGGACAAGTGGGGGAATCTGATCCTATATCAGCACTGGGTTATAGATAGACAATAAATGACTCACCCCCATTGGCCAGGTCCTTTGAGGCGATGACGAAGCCGAACCCTTCCCCCGGCCGTCTCCGTAGCTCCACCTCCTGACCCCTGACCCCTAGCATGGCCCCTCCCCCTCGTCTGTCCACCTGGCCCTTGGCCACAGCCCCCAGTCCTGCTCCTCCTCTCCCACCTCCAGGGGGCCTCGACACACCCAGGGCCCCACACACCGTCGTCCACCCCAAGCCAGTCCCTGGGTTCCAGGGTGAGGGTTACAGGGACTGAGTCCAGGAAGCTTGTGCTCTGGACCAGGGAGGGGAGGTCTGTGGAGGGCGAGGCTGGGGAGAGGCCACTGTGGCTGGGGGGGCTGTGGGGGAGGTGCAGGGGCACCAAGGCATCTGAGGTGGAGGAGGAGGCAGGCTGGTCGGATGGGGAGGGGAGGCCATGGGAGGAGGAGGGGCCCAGGGGAGAGGGGAGGGGCTTGTAGAGGGTAGAGACGTAGAGAAGATGGACCCTGAGAAGAGAGATAGAGGAGAGAGAGGAGATGAGAGAAGAAAGGGGGAGAGAAGAAAGGGGTTTTTGGGGGGGGGGGGGGTTTCCCCCCTTTTTTTTTTTTTACCCCCCTTTTTTCCCCCCTGGCTCCCCCCCCTTTTTCTCTCTCTCTTTCTCTCTCTTCTTTCTCCTTCCCTTTTCTCTTTTTTTTTTTTTTCCCCTCTCCCTTTTCCCCCTTTTTCCTTTTTTCCCCCCCTTTCTCTCTTTTTCCTCCTTTTCTTTCCCCCCTTTTTTCCTTTTTACCCTTTCCCCTTTTTTTTTCCCCTTTTTTTCCCGTTCTCCCGTTTTTTCCCCCCCCTGCCTTTTTTTTCCCCTTTCCTTTTTCCCCTTTTTTCCCCTTCTTCTCTTTTTTCTCCTCTTTTTTTTTCTCTTGTCTTCTTTCTTCTCTTTTTTTCCCCCTCTCTTTCTCCCTCCTCTTTTTCCTCTCTCCCCCTCCTCTCTCTCTTCTTTTCCTTTTTTCCCCTCTCTTCTCCCTTCTCCCCTTCCTTTTTTCCCCTCTCTTCTGCCCTTTTTTCTCTCTCTCTCCTTTGCCCCCCCCTCCCCCTTTTCCTCCCGCTCAATTTCCTATAAGAATGTCATATGAACCCCAAACCCCCCTTTTTCTGAGGGGAAACCCCCACGTAGTAAACCCGGGGAAAGCTAAAGTGGGTTTAAAACCTAAAGTACGAAGTTACATGTTACTGAAAAGTATTTAAACATTAAGAAACCGAGAGGGTACTCCAAAACCAGCTAGCAACGATACTTTATTAGTATTTTTTTAGGTAAAAACGTGTATTTGTGGTATAGTTTACTGTGCATTTTACATGTTATATAGTAAAAAAAATTATTTGTGGGAAATGTATACTATAGTATTTTCAGGTTTTCGGGAAAACAGGTATTTGGGTAGGTTTTGTACTAGATTTTATAAGGTTTTTAGCTAAATACATGGGATTTTTTGGTAGTAGAGTCCCATTTAAATTTATCAGGGTTTTAAGGTTAATACAGTGATTTTTGGGGATATGACAGGTAAATAAGTGTACTTGTGGAAGTAGTCGTACTAGTAGTAATGTATACAGGTTTATAGCTAAATACAGTGTAGGCTAGATGTGGAAGTAGTAAGTACTAGTAGTCATTATATACAGGTTTATAAGGTAACTACCAGTGGTATTTGTGGTTATAAGTAGTAACTAGTAGTATTTATACAGGTTTATACAAGGTAAAAATACAGTGTATTTGTGGTAGTAGTAGTACTAGTAGTATTTATAAGACAGGTTTATACAGGTAAATAACTGTATTTTGATGGTAGTAAGTAGTACTTAGGTAGTTATTTATATACAGGTTTATACAGGTAAATGACGTGTAGTTGTGGGTAGTAGTAGTACTAGGTAGTATTTATAAAAAAGGTGATACAGGTAAATACAGTGTACTTGTGGAAGTAGTAGTACTAGTAGTACTTATACAGGTTTTATAGCTAAATACAGTGTATTTGTGGTAGTAGTAGTACTAGGTAGTATTTATACAGGTTATACAGGTAAATACAGTGTATTTGTGGTAGTAGTAGTACTAGTAGTATTTATACAGGTTATACAGGTAAATACAGTGTATTTGTGGTAGTAGTAGTACTAGTAGTATTTATACAGGTTATCCAGGTTAATGGTCTTACCTACCTCCTCTGTTAACCAACAGCACTACTTCTCCCTGCTTGGTGTGTTTCTGGAGGACCCTCTGGACCTTCAATGTTCAGCAGAGGTCAATGTTAAACCAGGTCAATGTTAAAATAGGGCAACATTAAAATAGGTCAAAAATTGGCTAACATTAATTTACATCTCACACTGTGTTTTCAAAGGTCCCCGGAAAGGGATGCCTTTTTCAAATAAACATGTAGCGACATTCAATAAAACGTTTAGAAAAAACCTCTCATGTATATGTGTCTGTAAGTACTATCTGTGTCGGTGTACATGTCATTAACATTACTCAACATTGTCCGAATGTTCTTACTCCAGAGAGTGATGATCACTTGATAACTATTGATGATTACTATTGAGCGTTGTTGCAATAAACGACAATCAACCTCAGAACCAACCCAAATCTTAGCCTTTAGATGTAGAGCAGTCTCCAAAGCCGGTCGTACCTGAGAGAAGCTGAGGCTCTGCACGTCGGCTCCGTTGATCTTGACTATAGCATCCCCTGGCTGCAGGGAGGAGCACTGCCTTCTGTCCCATACCCTCTTCACCAGGGCCAGCTGCCCCCCCTGCCCCCCAGCCGTCACACTGAACCCCATCCCACCCCCCTCACTCCTCCCCAGGGGCACAGGGACCAGCTCCCCACCTCCAGCCCCACCAGTTACCCCCTCGCTGGCAGCGCTGTGGCCCCCATGGGGGTGGGTGTTGGCTGGGCATCCGTTGAAGCCGCAGGTGGGGACCTCCGTGGGCAGGGGGAGCATGAGGGAGGTCTGGGGCATGGGGGGCCGCTGGCAGGGGTCTCCAGGGGTGGTGGCGGTGCCCACCTCCGGCTGGGTCGGGGGCAGCTTGGAGAGGGAGATGGGCAGGGTGGAGGTGGAGAGGTCCCTCTGGTGCTGGACCATGGAGGAGGGGGTGGGGAGGGAGTTACCGTTGTAGCGCATCAGAGACCATCTGAGAGGGAAGAAGACAGCGAGGAAGAGGAGGGAGAAGATGAGGAAGAGGAGGGAGAAGAGGAGGAAGAAGGGGTGGAAGAGGGAAGAAGACAGCGAGGAAGAGGAGGGAGACAGGTGATAATGTTAGTTAGATGATATTCTGTCCCAGTCTGACACACACAGAGGAAACTAAGAACTGTGACCCTGGCTTGTAGATCAATCAATCCCATCAAATGTATTTCATAAAGCCCTTTTCACATCAGCAGTTGTCGCAAAGTGCTTCACAGACACCCAGCATGCAATGCAGAGGCAGAAGCACGGTGGCTAGGAAAAAACTCCCTAGAAAGGCAGGAACCTGGGAAGACACCTATAGAGGAACCAGGCTCTGAGGGGTGGCCAGTCCTCTGTTGCACTTCATGTCTTCATTTTGATCACCAACAAAAATCAGTCTCTGAGTCAATTTGCCGGGGTACAGCTTAGTCGAGGTAATTGAGATAATACAGTGCCTTGCAAAAGTATTCATCCCCCTTGGCGTTTTTCCTATTTTGTCGCATTACAACCTATAATTTAAATTGATTTTTTATTTGGAGTTCATGTAATGGACATACACAGAATAGTCAAAATTGGTGAAGTGAAATGAAAAAAAGAACTTGTTTCAAAAAAGTATAAAAAATAAATAACGGAAAATTGGTGTGTGCATATGTATTCACCCCCTTTGCTATGAAGGCCCTAAATAAGATCTGGTGCAACCAATTACCTTCAGAAGTCACATAATTAGTTAAATCTGTGTGCAATCTAAGTGTCACATGATCTGTGACATTTTCTTAGTATATATACACCTGTTCTGAAAGGCCCCAGAGTCTGCAACACCACTAAGCAAGGGTCACCACCAAGCAAGCGTCACCATGAAGACCAAGGAGCTCTCCAAACAGGTCAGGGACAAAGTTGTGGAGAAGTACAGATCAGGGTTGTGTTATAAAAAAATATCAGAAACATTGAACATCCCACGGAGGACCATTAAATCCATTATTAAAAAATGGAAAGAATATAGCACCACAACAAACCTGCCAAGAGAGGGCCGCCCACCAAAACTCACGGACCAGGCAAGGAGGGGATTAATCAGAGAGTCAACAAAGAGACCAAAGATAACTCTGAAGGAGCTGCAAAGCTCCACAGCGGAGATTGGAGTATCTGTCTATAGGAATACTTTAAGCCGTACACTCCACAGAGCTGGGCTTTACGGAAGAGTGGCCAGAAAAAATCCATTGCTTAAAGAAAAAAAGAAGCAAACACGTTTGGTGTTCGCCAAAAGACATGTGGGAGACTCCCCAAACATATGGAAGAAGGTACTCTGGTCAGATGAGACTAAAATTAAGCTTTTTGGCCATCAAGGAAAACGCTATGTCTGGTGCAAACCCAACACCTCATCACCCCGAGAACACCATCCCCACAGTGAAGCATGGTGGTGGCAGCATCATGCTGTGGGGATGTTTTTCATTGGCAGGGACTGGGAAACTGGTCAGAATTGAAGGAATGATTGATGCCGCTAAATACAGGGAAATTCTTGAGGGAAACATGTTTCAGTCTTCCAGAGATTTGAGACTGGGACGGAGGTTCACCTTCCAGCAGGACAATGACCCTAAGCATACTGCTAAAGCAACACTCAAGTGGTTTAAGGGGAAACATTTAAATGTCTAGGAATGGCCTAGTCAAAGCCCAGACCTCCAGACCTCAATCCAATTGAGAATCTGTGGCATGACTTAAAGATTGCTGTACACCAGCGGAACCCATCCAACTTGAAGGAGCTGGAGCAGTTTTGCCTTGAAGAATGGGCAAAAATCCCAGTGGCTAGATGTGCCAGGTTTATAGAGACATACCCCAAGAGACTTGCAGCTGTAATTGCTGCAAAAGGTGGCTCTACAAAATATTGACTTTGAATATGAATAGTTATGCACACTCAAGTTTATAGTTTTTTTTGTTTTATTTCTTGTTTATTTCACCCCCCAAAAATTGTACATCTTCAAAGTGGTAGACATGTTGTGTAAATCAAATGATACAAACCCCCCAAAAATCAATTTTAATTCCAGGTTGTAAGGCAACAAAATTGGAAAAATGCCAAGGGGGGTGAATACTTTCGCAAGCCACTGTATGTACATGTAGGTAGGGGTAAAGTGACTATGCATAGATAATAATAAGCAAGTAGCAGCAGCCGAAAAAAAAGGGGGTGTCAATGCAAATAGTCCGGGTAGCCATTTGATTAACTGTTCAGCAGTCTTATTGCTTGGGGGTAGAAGCTGTTAAGGAGCCTTTTGGACCTAGACTTGGCGCTCCGGTACCGCTTGCCGTGCGGTAGCAGAGAGAACAGTCTGACTAGGGTGGCTGGAGTCTTTGACAATTTTTAGGGCCTTCCTCTGACACCACCTGGTATAGAGGTCCTGGATGGCAGGAAGCTCGGCCCCAGTGATGTACTGGGCTGTACGCACTACCCTCTGTAGGGCCTTGCGGTCGGAGGCCGAGCAGTTAACATACCAGGCGGTGATGCAACCAGTCAGGATGCTCTCAATGATTCAGCTACAACAACATGGTGAAACATGAGGAGAGGTTTGAAAACAACCCAGTTAGGTTTAGTTAGTTAGTTAGTTAGATATTTAGTTAGGGTTAGTTACCTCTGCGTCGCTCCACCCGAGGCTCCTTCCTCTGAGTCACTCTGGCTAGCGGAGGTGGAGGTTCGTTCAGGCGGGGGAGGAGGGGGGATGCCCCTGCTGTGAGAGGAGGAGGGGGCACAGGCTGAGCTGGCGGAAATGCCAGGGGTTCCGTTAGACATCGGGTAGGAGGGCGGCGCAGAGACCAGGCCTGCCGCGTTCCCGTTAGCGTCCAGCCCCGACCCTGAGTTTCCCGCCACTCTGAGATAGTTTCCGTTGGGATGAGACAGGCTACGATTCAGGTTAGCCAGGCCGGGAGGGTTGGGGGGGCTCGGCAGGGCCAGGACCGGGGGTGGAGAGGGGCTGAGCGGCGGCTGTGGAGGGAGGCGTGGCTGCAGCGCTGAGGGGTTCCAGAGGAGAGGAGGAGGAGGCGGAGGAGGTCAGGGGTTGTTTGGGACAGCCGTCGGGGTTGTAAAGCATGGGGTAGCCTCTCCGTAACACAACGTCCACACTGTGACCCACAGGGACAGACTGCAACATCTCTACCACCTCTTTATGAGACAGACCCAGGACACAGCTGTCATTGATGTAGACCAGGATATCAGCTGGAGAACAGAGAGAGACCATGTGTTATACCATCCACTACTATAGACCAGTATGTAGTATATAATATACTACTATAGATCAGTATGTAGTATATCTACTACTATAGATTAGTATGTAGTCTATCATCTACTACTATAGATCAGTATGTAGTACATCATCTACTACTATAGATCAGTATGTAGTATATCATCTACTAATATATATCAGTATGTAGTATATCATCTACTACTATATATCAGTATGTAGTATATAATCTACTACTATAGATTAGTATGTAGTATATCATCTACTACTATAGATTAGTATGTAGTATATCATCTACTACTATAGATCAGTATGTAGTATATAATATACTACTATAGATCAGTATGTAGTACATCATCTACTACTATAGATCAGTATGTAGTATATAATATACTACTATAGATCAGTATGTAGTACATCATCTACTACTATAGATCAGTATGTAGTATATCATCTACTAATATATATCAGTATGTAGTATATCATCTACTACTATATATCAGTATGTAGTATATCATCTACTACTATAGATAAGTATGTAGTATATCATCTACTACTATAGATCAGTATGTAGTATATCTACTACTATAGACCAGTATGTAGTATATCATCTACTACTATAGACAAGTATGTAGTATATCATCTACTACTATAGATCAGTATGTAGTATATCTACTACTATATATCAGTATGTAGTATATCATCTACTACTATAGATCAGTATGTAGTATATCTACTACTATAGATCAGTATGTAGTATATCTACTACTATAGATCAGTATGTAGTATATCATCTACTACTATAGATTAGTATGTAGTATATAATCTACCACTATAGATCAGTATGTAGTATATCATCTACTACTATAGATCAGTATGTAGTATATCATCTACTACTATATATTAGTATGTAGTATACCATCTACTACTATAGATTAGTATGTAGTATATCATCTACTACTATAGATAAGTATGTAGTATATCTACTACTATAGATCAGTATGTAGTGTATAATCTACTACTATAGATTAGTATGTAGTATATCTACTACTATAGATCAGTATGTAGTATATCATCTACTACTATAGATTAGTATGTAGTATATAATCTACTACTATAGATCAGTATGTAGTATATAATCTACCACTATAGATTAGTATGTAGTATATAATCTACTACTATAGATTAGTATGTAGTATATAATCTACCACTATAGATCAGTATGTAGTATATAATCTACCACTATAGATCAGTATGTAGTATATCATCTACTACTATAGATCAGTATGTAGTATATAATCTACTACTACAGATTAGTATGTAGTATATAATCTACTACTATAGATCAGTATGTAGTATATCATCTAATACTATAGATCAGTATGTAGTATATCATATACTACTATAGATTAGTATGTAGTATACCATCTACTACTATAGATTAGTATGTAGTATATCATCTACTACTATAGATCAGTATGTAGTATATCTACTACTATAGATCAGTATGTAGTGTATAATCTACTACTATAGATTAGTATGTAGTATATCTACTTCTATAGATCAGTATGTAGTATATCTACTACTATAGATCGGTATGTAGTATATCTACTACTATAGATCAGTATGTAGTATATCATCTACTATTATAGATTAGTATGTAGTATATAATCTACCACTATAGATCAGTATGTAGTATATCATCTACTACTATAGATCAGTATGTAGTATGTCATCTACTACTATATATTAGTATGTAGTATATCATCTACTACTATAGATCAGTATGTAGTGTATAATCTACTACTATAGATTAGTATGTAGTATATCATCTACTACTATAGATCAGTATGTAGTATATCATCTACTACTATAGATCAGTATGTAGTATATCATCTACTACTATAGATCAGTATGTAGTATATCATCTACTACTATAGATTAGTATGTAGTATATAATCTAATACTATAGATCAGTATGCAGTATATCATCAACTACTATATATTAGTATGTAGTATACCATCTACTACTATAGATCAGTATGTAGTATACCATCTACTACTATAGATCAGTATGTAGTATATCATCTACTACTATAGATCAGTATGTAGTATATCATCTACTACTATAGATTAGTATGTAGTATATAATCTACCACTATAGATCAGTATGTAGTATATAATCTACTACTATAGATTAGTATGTAGTATATAATCTACCACTATAGATCAGTATGTAGTATATAATCTACTACTATAGATTAGTATGTAGTATATAATCTACCACTATAGATCAGTATGTAGTATATAATCTACCACTATAGATCAGTATGTAGTATATCATCTACTACTATAGATCAGTATGTAGTATATAATCTACTACTATAGATTAGTATGTAGTATATAATCTACTACTATAGATCAGTATGTAGTATATCATCTACTACTATAGATCAGTATGTAGTATATAATCTACTACTATAGACCAGTATGTAGTATATCATCTACTACTATAGATCAGTATGTAGTATATCATCTACTACTATAGATCAGTATGTAGTATATCTACAACTATAGATCAGTATGTAGTATATCATCTACTACTATAGATTAGTATGTAGTATATAATCTACCACTATAGATCAGTATGTAGTATATCTCTACTACTATAGATCAGTATGTAGTGTATATATCTACTACTATATTAGTATGTAGTATACCATTACTACTATAGATTAGTATGTAGTATATCATCTACTACTATAGATCAGTATGTCGTATATTTACTACTATAGATCAGTATGTAGTTATATCTACTACTATAGATTAGTATGTAGTATATATCTACTACTATAGATCAGTATGTAGTATATCATCTACTACTATAGATAGTATGTCGTATATAATCTACCACTATAGATCAGTATGTAGTATATCATCTACTACTATAGATTAGTATGTAGTATATAATTTACACTTATAGATCATTTTGTAATATCAATCTATACTATAGACTTAGTATTTGTTTATATGCCCATGGAATCGATACCCACTACCCTGGTCAGTATGTAGTTATCATCTACACTGATAATCTAGTAGTGCATATAATCTACCCTATAGATCAGTATGAGTATATAATTGCACCTAGTCATGTAGTTCGGTCATCTACCACTATTAGACAGTATGTAGTGACATAGATCATACCTACTATACAGATTCAAGTATGTAGTATATCATCTACTCTATAGATAGTATGTAGTATATAATCTACACTATAGATCAGTATGTAGTATATAATCTACTACTATAGATAGTATGTAGTATATAATCTACCACTATAGATCAGTATGTAGTATATCATCTACTACTATAGATCAGTATGTAGTATAATCTACTACTATAGATTAGTATGTAGTATTAATCTACTACTATAGATCAGTATGTAGTATATCATCTACTACTATAGATCAGTATGTAGTATATCTACTACTATAGATTCAGTATGTAGTATACATCTACTACTATAGATTAGTATGTAGTATATCATCTACTACTATAGATCAGTATGTAGTATATCTACTATATATCAGTATGTATAGATATAGTACTATATAGTACGTAGTATCATCTACTACTATAGATTAGTATGTAGTATATAATATACTATTATAGATTAGTATGTACGGTATCATCTACTACTATAGATCAGTATGTAGTATATAATATACTATTATAGATTAGTATGTACGGTATCATCTACTACTATAGATTAGTATGTAGTATATCATCTACTACTATAGATCAGTATGTAGTATATCTACTACTATAGATCAGTATGTAGTATATAATCTACTACTATATCAGTATGTAGTATATCATCTACTACTATAGATCAGTATGTAGTATATAATCTACTACTATATCAGTATGTAGTATATCATCTACTACTATAGATTAGTATGTAGTATATAATATACTATTATAGATTAGTATGTACGGTATCATCTACTACTATAGATCAGTATGTAGTATATCATCTACTACTATAGATCAGTATGTAATATATCATCTACTACTATAGATCAGTATGTAGTATACCATCTACTACTATAGATCAGTATGTAGTATATCATCTACTACTATAGACCAGTATGTAGTATATCATCTACTACTATAGATCAGTATGTAGTATATCATCTACTACTATAGATCAGTATGTAGTATATAATCTACTACTATAGATCAGTATGTAGTATATCATCTACTACTATAGATCAGTATGTAGTATATCTAAAGTGAGAGGTGATAGCATGTGTGTGTGGTGCATTCCTGTCTACAGCCTCAGCACGTGAGAGGGCTTGATTGTGTGTGTGTGTGTGTTTGTGTGTGACAGTGGGATTAAATTCTCTGGGCCCAGTAGAGCAGGATTAGGAATAGATTAGGAGATTCTGACCACGAGAAAACCTCACAACCACTAAAATCTGGGACAGAGAGAGAGAGAGAGAGAGAGAGAGAGAGAGAGAGAGAGAGAGAGAGAGAGAGAGAGAGAGAGAGAGAGAGAGAGAGAGAGAGAGAGAGCCCTATTAGAAGAGATGAAAGGATAGGGCAGAGAGAATATAAACAGAGATGTTCTCACATTCTTCACCTCGCTTGCTCCGTTAGGTGCCATCTGTCAGTTTAACTAACTAATACAGAAATCAGCAGGGGTTATTGAGTGTTCCTGTGTTAATCTTTCCTACCTATGTCAATCCTGCCTCTGTTAATCATGCCTGTGTTAATCATACTTGAATGTATCCTCCCTGTGTTAATAATATCTGTATTAATCCTACATGTGTTGAGTGTGATACCATGTTAATGCTACCTGTGTTGAGAGTACCTGTGTTAATCTGTATATACCTGTGTTAAGTGTACCTTTGTTAATCTGTATATACCTGTGTTGAGTGTACATGTGTTAATCTGTATATACCTGTGCTGAGTGTACCTGTATTAATCTGTATATACAGTACAAGTCAAAAGTTTGGACACACCTACTCATTCAAGGGTTGTCCTTTATTTTTACAATTTTTTACATTGTAGAATAATAGTGAATACATAAAAACTATGAAATAACACATATGGAATCATGTATTAACCAAAAAAAGTGTTAAACAAATCCAAATACATTTTATATTTGAGATTATTCATCAAATAGCCACCCTTTGCCTTGATGACAGCTTTGGCATTCTATCAATCAGCTTCACCTGAAATGCTTTTCCAACAGTCTTGAAGGAGTTCCCACATATGCTGAGCACTTGTTGGCTGCTTTTCCTACACTCTGCCGTCCGACTCATCCCAAACCATCTCAATTGGGTTGAGGTCGGGGGAGGCCAGGTCATCTGATGCAGCACTCCATCACTCTCCTTCTTGGTAAAATAGCCTTTACACAGCCTGGAGGTGTGTTGGGCCATTGTCCTGTTGAGAAACAAATTATAGTCCCACTAAGCCCAAACCAGATGGGATGGCGTATCGCTGCAGAATGCTGTGGTAGCCATGCTGGTTAAGTGTGCCTTGAATTCTAAATAAATCAGACAGTGTCACCAGCAAAGCACCCCCACACCATAACACCTCCTCCTCCATGCTTTACGGTGGGAACTACACATGCGGAGATCATCCGTTCACCCACACTGCGTCTCACAAAGACACAGCGATTGGAACCAAAAATCTCCAATTTGGACTACAGACCAAAGGACACATTTCATCGGCTAATGTCCATTGCTCGTGTTTCTTGGCCAAGCAGTCTCTTCCTTATTATTGGTGTCCTTTAGGTTTTCTTGCAGCAATTCGACATGAAGGCCTGATTCACACAGTCCCTCGAAAAGTTGATGTTGAGATGTGTCTGTTGACTTGAACTCTGTGAACATTTATTTTGGGGCTGCAAGTTCTGTAGAGGCTGGTAACTCTAACGAAATGTATCCTCTGCAGCAGAGGTTAACTATGGGTCTTCCATCCATGGCGGTCCTCCATGAGAGCCAGTTTCATCATAGCGCTTGATGGTTTTTTGCGACTGCACTTGAAGAAAGAAACTTTCAAAATTTCTTGAAATGTTCCGTATTGACTGACCTCATGTCTTAAAGTTAATGATGGACTGTCGTTTTCTCATTTGCCTGTATTGTGAACTGTTTCTTGTGCCCTCAATATGGACTTGGCTTATCTTCCTGTATACCCCCCCTACCTTGACCACAAACACAACTGATTGGCTGAAACGCATTAAGAAGGAAATAAATTCCCACAAAATTAACTTTTAACGAGGCACACCTGTTAATTGAAATGCATTCCAGGTGACTACCTCATGAAGCTGGTTGAGAGAATGCCAAGAGTGTGCAAAGCTGTCATCAAGGCAAAGGGTGGCTATTTAAAGAATCTCAAATATAAAATATATTTGGATTTGTTTAACACTTTTTTGGTTACTACATGATTCCATATGTGTTATTTCATAGTTTTGATGTCTTCACTATTATTCTACAATGTAGAAAATAGTAAAAAATAAAGAAAAACCCTTGAATGAGTAGGTGTGTCCAAACATTTGACTGGTAGTGAACCTGTGTTAATCCTGCCTGTGTTAATCTGTATATACCTGTGTTGATCCTACCTGTGCTTAGAGCAGGTGATCCTCCTGGTGTAACGCTGTAGACCTGGAGGAACTCTCTCTGTCTGCTGCCTCCCACTATGTTGAAGCCGAACCCTCGCGGCCCTTTAGACAGACGGGTGTGGATGGAATAGCCCTTCAGCTCTGCCGGCTTGTCCGTGAACGCAGGCACTGGCATGGGGACGGGGAAGATATACAACAGGCTGTTTTCATATGAAACGTTTTATGAACGCCAGGGAACTGGCAGCTACAGGGAGACTGTTGCTATAGTATTTATTTAACCTTTATTTACCCAGGTTAGTCTCATAGAAGTAAAATCATGTATAGAGATAGCACAGGCCAGGCCACATCTCTCTATATCTCTTTCTATCTCTTATACAGACTGTCCATGTGTATTCACATAACAGACAGAGCTACAGTACCGCGTCTGTATCCAAGATTTTACAACTGATTCTCCATCGCCCTCAATTATATGTATTACCACTGCTCTCTGTGCTGTTCAAGTAAGAAATGCATTTTTTGTAATACACAACGTTACATGGCAAGAGAATATTTGACACATTTTCCTGTCTTTGAATTGTTATTTTTGTTATCGACAATTAAAATGCAGAAAATATAGAAATATGGCTCTATTTCAAATGAACCGAACAACAGAGAGCCTCAGCTCAGCGCTTGACAAGACTTGACTCAACATGAAAGAGACTAAGTGAGATGAGAGACAGTGAGGATAAAGAAGAGGCGGGGGTGGGAGGGAGGGAGGGAGGGAGGGAGAGAGAGGGAGGAAGGTGGGGAGGTTGGGGAAGTAAGATTTTTTTTAATATCTCAAGAGTGGGTTTAGAGGGTGACAGGTAGAGGGAAGAGAGACGACAGGAGAGATGGGGTTAAGAGGAGCTGACAGGGTAGAGTGGGTTTAAGAGGAGCTGACAGGGTAGAGTGGGTTTAAGAGGAGCTGACAGGGTAGAGTGGGTTTAAGAGGAGCTGACAGGTAGAGTGGGTTTAAGAGGAGCTGACAGGGTAGAGTGGGTTTAAGAGGAGCTGACAGTAGAGGGTTTAGAGAGCTGACAGGGTAGAGTGGGTTTAAGGGAGTGACTAGGTGGGTTTAAGAGGAGCTGACAGTAGAGTGGGTTTAAGAGGAGCTGACAGTAGAGTGGGTTTAAGAGGAGCTGACAGGGTAGAGTGGGTTTAAGAGGAGCTGACAGTAGAGTGGGTTTAAGAGGAGCTGACAGTAGAGTGGGTTTAAGAGGAGCTGACAGGGTAGAGTGGGTTTAAGAGGAGCTGACAGGGTAGAGTGGTTTAAGAGGACTGACAGGGTAGAGTGGGGTTAAGAGGAGCTGACAGTAGAGTGGGTTTAAGAGGGGCTGACAGTAGAGTGGGTTTAAGAGGAGCTGACAGGGTAGAGTGGGTTTAAGAGGAGCTGACAGGGTAGAGTGGGTTTAAGAGGAGCTGACAGGGTAGAGTGGGTTTAAGAGGAGCTGACAGGGTAGAGTGGGTTTAAGAGGAGCTGACAGGGTAGAGTGGGTTTAAGAGGAGCTGACAGTAGAGTGGGTTTAAGAGGAGATGACAGGGTAGAGTGGGTTAAGAGGAGCTGACAGGGTAGAGTGGGTTTAAGAGGAGCTGACAGTAGAGTGGTTTAAGAGGAGCTGACATGGTAAGAGTGGGTTTAAGAGGAGCTGACAGGGTAGAGTGGGTTTAAGAGGAGCTGACAGGGTAGAGTGGGTTTAAGAGGAGCTGACAGGGTGGAGTGGGTTTAAGGGGAGCTGACAGTAGTGGGTTTAAGAGGAGCTGACAGGGTAGAGTTGGTTTAAGAGGAGCTGACAGGTAGAGTGGGTTTAAGAGGAGCCTGACAGGGTAGAGTGGGTTTAAGAGGAGCTGACAGTAGAGTGGGTTTAAGAGGAGCTGACAGGGTAGAGTGGGGTTTAAGAGGAGTTTGACAGGGTAGAGTGGGTTTAAGAGGAGCTGACAGTAGAGTGGGTTTAAGAGGAGCTGACAGTAGAGTGGGTTTAAGAGGAGCTTGACAGGGTAGAGGTGGGTTTAAGAGGTGCTGACAGGGTAGAGTGGGGTTTAAGAGGAGCTGACAGGGTAGAGTGGGTTTAAGAGGAGCTGACAGGGTAGAGTGGGTTTTAAGAGGACTGACAGGGTAGAGTGGGTTTAAGAGGAGCTGACAGGATAGTGGGTTTAAGAGGAGCTGACAGGGTAGAGTGGGTTTAAGAGGAGCTGACAGGTAGAGTGGGTTTTTAAGAGGAGCTGACAGTAGAGTGGGTTTAAGAGGAGCTGACAGGGTAGAGTGGGTTTAAGAGGAGCTGACAGGTAGAGTGGGTTTAAGAGGAGCTGACAGTAGAGTGGGTTTAAGAGGAGCTGACAGGGTAGAGTGGGTTTAAGAGGAGCTGACAGTAGAGTGGTTTAAGAGGAGCTGACAGGGTAGAGTGGGTTTAAGAGAAGCTGACAGTAGAGTGGGTTTAAGAGGAGCTGACAGTAGAGATGGGTTTAAGAGGAGCTGACAGGGTAGAGTGGGTTTAAGAGGAGCTGACAGGGTAGAGTGGGTTTAAGAGGAGCTGACAGGGTAGAGTGGGTTTAAGAGGAGCTGACAGGGTAGAGTGGGTTTAAGAGGAGCTGACAGGTAGTGGGTTAAGGAGCTGGGACAGTAGAGTGGTTTAAGAGGGGTGACGTAGAGGGGTTTAAGAGGAGCTGACAGGGTAGAGTGGGTTTAAGAGGAGCTGACAGTAGAGTGGGTTTAAGAGGAGCTGACAGGGTAGAGTGGGTTTAAGAGGAGCTGACAGGGGTAGAGTGGGTTTAAGAGGAGCTGACAGGGTAGAGTGGGTTTAAGAGGAGCTGACAGGGTAGAGTGGGTTTAAGAGGAGCTGACAGGGTAGAGTGGGTTTAAGAGGTGCTGACAGGGTAGAGTGGGTTTAAGAGGAGCTGACAGGGTAGAGTGGGTTTAAGAGGAGCTGACAGGGTAGAGTGGGTTTAAGAGGAGCTGACAGGGTAGAGTGGGTTTAAGAGGAGCTGACAGTAGAGTGGGTTTAAGAGGAGCTGACAGGGTAGAGTGGGTTTAAGAGGAGCTGACAGGGTAGAGTGGGTTTAAGAGGAGCTGACAGGGTAGAGTGGGTTTAAGAGGAGCTGGACAGGGTAGAGTGGGGTTTAAGAGGAGCTGGACAGGGTAGAGTTGGGTTTAAGAGGAGCTGACAGGGTAGAGTGGGTTTAAGAGGAGCTGACAGGGTAAAGTGGGTAGATAGAAAGGTGGAACTAAGAGACACACACAGAAGGCTAGGGGTATGGAGACTCACACTCTGTTTTGCTGAGGATCTCCCTGCTCTGAGCTCTGGGGTCCAGCCAGCTGGTGGTCTTAGAGATATGACTGAGGGGAGGAAGAGTTAATAAGCATCATCATCATCATCATCATCATCACAATAACCTGTACCTCATACCACACCATATCTTCATGACTTCACTCTCACACCACTCACTCCTCTCTCTCTACTCACTATATCTAGTAAAGCTCTACTCTCTCTCTACTCACTCTAAGATCTCCTCTCTCTCTACTCACTCTAAGATCTACTCCTCTCTCTACTCACTCTATCTAGTAAAGATCTCCTCTCTCTCTCCTCACTCTAAGATCTACTCTCTCTCTACTCACTCTATCTAGTAAAGATCTCCTCTCTCTCTCCTCACTCTAAGATCTACTCTCTCTCTCTACTCACTCTAAGATCTCTCTCTCTCTCTACTCACTCTAAGATCTACTCTCTCTCTACTCACTCTATCTAGTAAAGATCTCCTCTCTCTCTACTCACTCTAAGATCTACTCTCTCTCTACTCACTCTATGTAGTAAAGATCTCCTCTCTCTACTCACTCTACAGATCTAATCTCTCTCTTACTCTAGACTCTCTCTACTCATTTAAGATCTACTCTCTCCTCTACTCACTCTAAGATCTACTCTCTCTCTACTACTCTAAACTCTCTCTATCATTAAGACTCCTCTCTCTCTACTCACTCTAAGATCTACTCTCTCTCTCATCTTCTCTCCTTACTATCTAGTAAAGATCTACTCTCTCTCTACTCACTCTAAGATCTCTTCTCTCTCTCTACTCACTCTAAGATCTACTCTCTCTCTACTCACTCTAAGATCTACTCTCTCTACTCACTCTAAGATCTACTCTCTCTCTACTCACTCTAAGATCTACTCTCTCTCTACTCACTCTATAAGATCTACTCTCTCTCTCTACTCACTCTAGATCTACATTATCCTACTCACTCTAAGATCTCTCTCTCTACTCACTCTAAGATCTACTCTCTCTCTCTACTCCTCTATCTATAAAGATCTACTCTCTCTCTCTCACTCTAAGATCTACTCTCTCTCTACTCACTCTATAGTAAGATCTCCTCTCTCTCTACTCACTCTAAGATCTACTCTCTCTCTCTACTCACTCTAAGATCTACTCTCTCTCTACTCACTCTAAGATCTACTCTCTCTCTCTACTCACTCTATCTAGTAAAGATCTACTCTCTCTCTACTCACTCTAAGATCTACTCTCTCTCTCTACTCACTCTATCTAGTAAAGACTCCTCTCTCTCTACTCACTCTAAGATCTACTCTCTCTCTCTACTCTATAAGACTCTCCTCTACTCTAAGATCTACTCTCTCTCTCTACTCACTCTAAGATCTACTCTCTCTCTACTCACTCTAAGATCTACTCTCTCTCTACTCACTCTATGTAGTAAAGCTCCTCTCTCTCTACTCACTCTATGTAGTAAGGCTCTCCTGAGTCGCTGAAGGCCAGCTCCCAGTTCTCGGGCAGTGCCCCTCCTCCTCGTGTGGCGATGCTACTCCCTCCGTTCTCCGCTCCCACGCCGTCCTTTGAGTCCCAGGATTGGCTGAGAGCTAGCGTTGTGGCCGGGACGCTGCTAATGCCCCCTGAACCTCCTGCCAAGACAACACACACATACAGGCGGCAGGTAGCTTAGTGGTTAAGAGCGTTGTGCCAGTAACCGAAAGGTCGCTGGTTCTAATCCCCAAGCCGACTAGGTGAAAAATCTGTCAATGTGCCGTTGAGCAAGGCACTTAACCCTAATTGCTCCTGTAAGTCGCTCTGGATAAGAGCGTCTGATAAAATGTAAATGTAAGTCGGAAGTTTACATACACTTAGGTTGGAGTCAATAAAACCCGTTTTTCAACCACTCCACAAATTTCTTGTTTGGCAAGTCGGTTAGGACATCTACTTTGTGCATGACACAAGTAATTTTTCCAACAATTGTTTACAGACAGATTATTTCACTTATAATTCACTGTATCACAATTCCAGTGGGTCAGAAGTTTACATACACTAAGTTGACTGTGCCTTTAAATAGCTTGGGAAATTCCAGAAAACTATGTAATGGCTTTAGAAGCTTCTGATAGGCTAATTGACATCATTTGAGTCAATTGGAGGTGTACTTGTGGATGTATTTCAAGGCCTACATTCAAACTCAGTGCCTCTTTGCTTGACATCATGGGAAAATCAAAAGAAATCAGCCAAGACCTCAGAAAGAAAAGTCTGGTTCATCCTTGGGAGCAATTTCCAAACGCCTGAAGGTACCACGTTCATCTGTACAAACAATAGTACGCAAGTATAAACACCATGGGACCACGCAGCCATCATACCGCTCAGGAAGGAGACGCGTTCTGTCTCCCAGAGATGAACGTACTTTGGTGCGAAAATTGCAAATCAATCCCAGAACAACAGCAAAGTACCTTGTGAAGATGCTGGAGGAAACAGGTACAAAAGTATCTATATCCACAGTAAAACGAGTCCTATATCAACATAACCTGAAAGGCCGGTCAGCAAGAAAGAAGCCACTGCTCCAAAACCACCATAAAAAAGCCAGACTACGGTTTGCAACTGCACATGGGGACAAAGATCGTACTTTTTGGAGAAATGTCCTCTGGTCTGATTAAACAAAAATATAACTGTTTGGCTAAAAATACCATCGTTTTGTTTGGAGGAAAAAGGGGGTTGCTTGCAAGCCGAAGAACACCATCCCAACCGTGAAGCACGGGGGTGGCAGCATCATGCTGTGGGGGTGCATTGCTGCAGGAGGGACTGGTGCACTTCACAAAATAGATGGCATCATGAGGAAGGAAAATTATGTGGATATATTGAAGCAACATCTCAAGACATCAGTCAGGAAGTTAAAGCTTGGTCGCAAATGGGTCTTCCAAATGGACAATGACCCCAAGCATACTTCCAAAGTTGTGGCAAAATGCCTTAAGGACAACAAAGTCAAGGTATTGGAGTGGCCATCACAAAGCCCTGACCTCAATCCTATAGAAAATGTGTGGGCAGAACTGAAAAAGCATGTGTGAGCAAGGAGGCCTACGAACCTGACTCAGTTACACCAGCTCTGTCAGGAGGAATGGGCCAAAATTCACCCAACTTATTGTGGGAAGCTTGTGGAAGGCTACCCGACATGTTTGACCTAAGTTAAACAATTTAAAGGCAATGCTACCAAATACTAATTGAGTGTATGTAAACTTCTGACCCACTGGGAATGTGATGAAAGAAATAAAAGCTGAAATAAATAATTCTCTATACTATTATTCTGACATTTCACATTCTTAAAATAAAGTGGTGATCCTAACTGACCTAAGGCAGGGAATTTTTACTAGGATAAAATGTCAGGAATTGGGAAGAACTGAGTTTAAATGTATTTGGCTAAGGTGTAGGTAAACTTCCAACTTCAATTGTATACAGACAGACACATACACAGAGAAACACACACACACAGAGAGAACCACACACACACACACACACACACAGAAACACACTCAGAGAAACACACACACACACACACACACACACACACACACAGAGAAACACACACAGAGAAACACACACAGAGAAACACACACACACACACACACACACTGAGAGAAACACACACACACACACACACAGAGAAACACACAGAGAGAAACACACACACACACACACACACACACACACACACACACAGAGAAACACACACACACACACACACACACACACACAGACACACAGAGAAACACACACACACACACATTCTTAAAATAGTCCTTTAACTCAGGACACTGTAATCTCCAATCAAGTTCCAGATGTAAACAGATGTCTGTCCTTAGTCAGTCTGAGTCCCAAATGGCACCCTATTTACATAGTGCACTACTTTTGACCAGATCATTGGCCCTGGTCAAAAGGTAGTTCCCCTTAGGGAATAGGGTGCCTTTTGGGACATAGCCTCAGTCTTTATCCTGTGGATGGATCCCTTCCCACTTCTCAGCTCTGCTCTGGGTCATCATACTCCATAATACCCCATAGTAGGCACGCAACGCAGAGATGATATTTGTTCTCTGTTTCAAAACATTTTGATTTGCTACTGCCCTACTGAACATGACCCAGGTGTTGACTTATTAGGGGATATTCTCACTGTCTGGGCAGTGGTTGACTTATTAGGGGATATTCTCACTGTCTGGGCAGCGGTTGACTTGTTAGGGGATATTCTCACTGTCTGGGCAGTGGTTGGTGTACGACTAGACTTAATAGATACAGTAGCTATCGTGTGTATGTAATGTCCCCTGAGTGTAGTAGTAGCTAATACCTGATAAATAGATGTATGATATTATAATAGATGTGTGTGTGTGTAATTATACCTGACAGTCCAGAGTCTTCCTCACTGTTCTCTCCCTCCTCTACAGCCTTTTCTAGGTTGCTTAGCGACTTGCTGCGCGTCCTGAAGTTCCGGAGCAGGTTCCGGTGTTCCTGGTACGTGATTGGTGGGCTCTCTGGGCCGATGTGGACTGGGCGGGGCGTCCCATAGTAGTTACCTGATAGGTAAGGAGAGAGAGGGAACAGTCAAGTGTGTTTAACCATCAGTGGGAAGTGGATCCAGCCCATAGCTCTGTCTATGAATTTGAGAGTTGCAAAAAAAAATGTAAATAAAACGTTGACTAAACTTGAACTGTGTGAATATTTACATTAAATTATAAATTAAAGCATACAGTACATCACAAGACGCACACACACACACACACACACACACACACACACACACACACACACACACACACACACACACACACACACACACACACACACACACACACACACACACACACACACACACACACACACACACACACACACACACACACACACACACACACACACACACAGTACTTCAAATGGAATACGGAGACATTGAGTAAATGAAGTGGAACAAATGCAAACTTAAAAGGAATAAATGTCTATGAGAGCCGAACACTAAAACTTTTCTCTGCGATAACATTCGTCCGCTATTTGAATTGCAGTCAGCATTACACAAATCATTTTATGGAGCCCATTAAAAAAAAACGATGTACTCCGTTTACTACTCACTCTTGAACTTGCCACTCTCCAGCAGGGCTCCAGACTCTTCCAGGGAAAAGAACTCTTCTACGGAGACAAAGTTGTAATCCACCCCTGATATCTCCCCGTCGCGAGGCTGTCTGGTCGTGCCTGGAATGGGACAGGTAACATTAGGACAGGTAAGGGTAGAACCGGCTAGAACCCTATCACAGCAGCAGCAGCAGCAGTCAGGATAAAGTTATAGTCCACCCGTGAGATCTCCTCGTACCGAGGCTGTCTGATCGTACCAGCAGGTGCATACGTACGCAATGTTACCTCTCTGGCACCTGCAGCAGGACCACTGGTAATGTTACTTTATTGTAGCACAGGTAGATAAATTATACAACAATAAAATAGTTTTATATCCCAACGTTCAGGACCAGGACACACCTGAAACCATTCTCAGCCAGCAGCAGGGAACAACCAGCAGCATGAGCAGCATGTTCAAAACGTAGATATTTTATCAGGTAAGTTGACTGAGAACATTTTCTCTTCTTTTTTACAGCAACAACCTGGGGAATAGTTACAGGGGGAGAGGAAAGGGGGATGAATGAGCCAATTGGAAGCTGGGGATGATGAGGTGGCCATGATGGTAACAACCCCTACTCTTACGATAAGTGCCATGGGATCTTTAGTGATCAGAGAGTCGGGACACCCATTTAACATCCCCATCCAAAAGACTGCAACCTACACAGGGCAATATCCCCAAATCACTGCCCTGGGGCATTAGGATATTTATTTTATGGGACCAGAGGTAAGAGTGCCTCCTACTGGTCCTCCAACATGACTTCCAGAACCATCTGGTCTCCCATCCAGGGACCGACCATGACCAACCCTGCTTAACTTCAGAAGCAAGCCAGCAGTGGGGATGCAGGGTGGTATGCGGCTGGGATGCAGGGTGGTATGCTGCTGGGATGCAGGGTGGTATGCGGCTGGGATGCAGGGTGGTATGCTGCTGGGATGCAGGGTGGTATGCTGCTGGGATGCAGGGTGGTATGCTGCTGGGATGCAGGGTGGTATGCGGCTGGATGCAGGTGTATTGCTGGATGCAGGTGGTATGCTGCTGATGCAGGGTGGTATGCAGTTGGGAGCAAGTGTATATGCCTTGGGATCAGGTGGTATATGCGCGTGGGAGCAGGGGTGGTATGCGTTACATTGACCCGAGCAGGTGTATGCGCAGCGGATCAGGGTGGTTCAGTATGCTGCTGGTCAGGGTGGATGCGGCTGGGATCAGGGTTGGCTGTCATGGCGTGCTGGATCAGGTGGTATGCGCTGGATCAGGTGGTATGCGTGGATGCAGGGTGGTATGCGGCTGGGATGCAGGGTGGTATGCTGCTGGGATGCAGGGTGGTATGCTGTTGGGATGCAGGGTGGTATGCGGCTGGGATGCAGGGTGGTATGCGGCTGGGATGCAGGGTGGTATGCGGCTGGGATGCAGGGTGGTATGCTGCTGGGATGCAGGGTGGTATGCGGCTGGGATGCAGGGTGGTATGCGGCGGGATGCAGGGTGGTAGCGGCTGGGATGCAGGGTGGTATGCTGCTGGGATGCAGGGTGGTATGCTGCTGGGATGCAGGGTGGTATGCTGCTGGGATGCAGGGTGGTATGCTGCTGGGATGCAGGGTGGTATGCTGCTGGGATGCAGGGTGGTATGCTGCTGGGATGCAGGGTGGTATGCTGCTGGGATGCAGGGTGGTATGCGGCTGGGATGCAGGGTGGTATGCTGCTGGGCAAATGGAAGAGATCAACTAAAATCAACCTAATACGATAGATTCGGAATACATACTTAATGAAAGTGTAAATGCAAGAATTAGGCCACACATATGTACTATAGGCCTTATATATTATAATAACATAGCCGTGAAAGAGAGAGGGGGGGACATGTCGTCTACCATTCAGTCACCTCTGAAAGGCTGTGTGCTGTTACCCAACAAGGACAAACAGCACATCCACTTCAACAAACGTTCGTTCCACGCTCCATCGTGCTAATATCATCAACTCGCTGTGTGTGTGCGTGCGCGCATGTGACAAACGATTCCATCTGATACTTCTGCTTTCTGGAATACACAGGTTTGCCTGCTAAGTTACATTGAGAACTTTGTAAATATCAAGGCCTTTATCAGGTGTAAAGTCTATCAATACCAAAGCCTTTATCAGGTGTAAAGTCTATCAATACCAAAGCCTTTATCAGGTGTAAAGTCTATCAATACCAAAGCCTTTATCAGGTGTAAAGTCTATCAATACCAAAGCCTTTATCAGGTGTAAAGTCTAGCAATACCAAAGCCTTTATCAGGTGTAAAGTCTATCAATACCAAAGCCTTTATCAGGTGTAAAGTCTTTCAATACCAAAGCCTTTATCAGGTGTAAAGTCTATCAATACCAAAGCCTTTATCAGGTGTAAAGTATATCAATACCAAAGCCTTTATCAGGTGTAAAGTCTATCAATACCAAAGCCTTATCAGGTGTAAAGTCTTTCAATACCAAAGCCTTTATCAGGTGTAAAGTCTATGCAATACCAAAGCCTTTATCAGGTGTAAAGTCTATCAATACCAAAGCTTTATCAGGTGTAAAGTCTATCAATACCAAAGCCTTTATCAGGTGTAAAGTCTATCAATACCAAAGCCTTTATCAGGTGGTAAAGTCTATCAATACCAAAGCCTTTATCAGGTGTAAAGTCTAGTCAATACCAAAGCCTTTATCAGGTGTAAAGTCTATCATCCAAAGCCTTATCGGTAAAGTCTATCAATACAAGCCTTATCAGGTGTAAGTCTTCAATACTAAAGCTTTACAGGTGTAAAGTCTATCAATACCAAAGCCTTTATCAGGTTGTAAAGTATATCAATACCAAGCCTTTATCAGGTGTAAAGTCTATCAATACCAAAGCCTTTATCAGGTGGAAAGTCTATCAATACCAAGCCTTTATCAGGTGTAAAGTATATCAATACCAAAGCCTTTATCAGGTGTAAAGTCTATCAATACCAAAGCCTTTATCAGGTGTAAAGTCTATCAATACCAAGGCCTTTATCAGGTGTAAAGTCTATCAATACCAAAGCCTTTATCAGGTGTAAAGTCTATCAATACCAAAGCCTTTATCAGGTGTAAAGTCTATCAATACCAAAGCCTTTATCAGGTGTAAAGTCTATCAATAACTAAGCTTACAGTACACAAATGTGCCGTTGCACACTCTGTTATTTCACATGAATGGAAAAACTGCATCCAAACATGTAGAATAGTGGTTGACATGGAGCCATGAGGCTGGAGGAGAAAGGTTTTGTTGGGGGAACACACCTGCATCCCAAATGGAACTCTATAGACAGTAGTGCACTGCTTATGACCAGGGCCCTTTGACAGGGCCTTATGTAGAGACAAGGCTGCCATTTGGGAGGCAGACCAACAACAAGCAGCAGTCTGTCACAATGAATCAGCTTACTGGCCTGACGCTTGATGACAGTTGCTATAGAAACAGGTCAGTCACTGAAACTGTTCACTTCTTCTCCTTTTTTTCTTCTCCTGATTTGTTTTTTAATGCGAGCAGCACCCGCCTGCCTGGCAGGAAGATTCCAGCAGCACCCGCCTGCCTGGCAGCAAGATTCCAGCAGCACCCGCCTGCCTGTTAGCGCTCTCTTTCAGATGATGACATCATGTGTGATTGAGTTGATCTGATTATACAAATGTAGGATCTTAATTTGAGCCATTTTCCTTTAGCAGAAAAATAATCCTGCAGCAACAGGAATGTGAATTATTATGTGGATTATAAGTAAATGGACATTTTTGTAGGTTTTGATCAATTTTTCGTAAGGGAAAACCAAGACTGAAATTTCAAAGTGGAAATTACAAACTTCAGAAGCCATTTTAAACCTTAAATACACTACAAGTTATCCTGCAACAAGGGTGATCAAATTAAAATCCTACATCTGTAAGGGCATGAGTACATAAAAATGTGTTATGGTAAGTATTTGTGTGTGTGTGTGAGTGAGTGTGTGATTGCTTGATGTTCGTGGAGGGGGTGTGGGTGGAAGGGGTGGAAGGGGTATGTGTGTGGGGGGTGGAGGGGGTGGAGGGGGTGGAAGGGGTATGTGTGTGGGGGGTGGAGGGGGTGGTGGGGGTGGAGCGTGTGTGTGTGTGTGGGGGGGGGGGGTACACAGCTTGGAGGTAGAAGTGTAGGGGCCTGGCAGCATTCAGAAAGTATTCAGACCCCTTCCCTTTTCTCACATTTTGTTACGTTACAGCCTTCTTCTAAAATTTATTAAATCTACACACAATACCCCATAATGACAAAGCAAAAACAGGTTTTTAGAAAAGTGGCTTCGGGACAAGTCTCTGAATGTCCTTGAGTGGCCCAGCCAGAGCCCGGACTTGAACCCGATCGAACATCTCTGGAGAGACCTGAAAATAGGGGTGCAGCGACACTCCACATCCAACCTGACAGAGCTTGAGAGGATCTGCAGAGAAGAATGGGAGAAACTCCCCAAATACAGGTGTGCCAAGCATGTAGCGTCATACCCAAGAAGACTTGAGGCTGTAATCGCTGCCAATGGTGCTTCAACAAAGTACTGAGTAAAGGTTCTGAATACTACTTTTATTTATTTTTACATTTGCAAAAATGTCTACAAACCTGTTTTTGCTTTGTCATTATGGGGGTATTGTGTGTAGATTGATGAGGGGGGAAAAAAAACAATTTAAATCAATTTTAGAATAAAGGTTGTAACGTAAACAAAATGTGGAAAGAAGTTATCACATTGCTACTCACAGGGGACGGCTCGGAGGTAGAGGTTCTCCCTGATCACCTGCTGTAGTTGGCTGTCCATGGATCCTGGAGTAAAACACTTACTCAGGTACAGCCTCAGGTCCTTGCACAGAGTAGAGCCTGCACGAGAGAGACAGGACATACTGGGTGTTATAAGACGTTAGCAATAAACGGTACACCCAAAGACGTCGTGAAGGACACACAAATACACCCAGAGCTGTAGGGAAGGACACACAAATACACCCAGAGCTGTAGTGAAGGACACACAAATACACCCAGAGCTGTAGTGAAGGACACACAAATACACCCAGAGCTGTAGTGAAGGACACACACATACACCCAGAGCTGTAGTGAAGGACACACAAATACACCCAGAGCTGTAGGGAAGGACACACAAATACACCCAGAGACGTAGTGAAGGACACACAAATACACCCAGAGACGTAGTGAAGGATCCATTTCAGGCATTACAGTCACAGTGTTATCCCCTGGTCCTCTGTAGCTCAGCTGGTAGAGCACGGCGCTTGTAACGCCAAGGTAGTGGGTTCGATCCCCAGGACCACCCATACACAAAAATGTATGCACGCACGACTGTAAGTCGCTTTGGATAAAAGCGTCTGCTAAATGGCATATTATTTATTTATTATTACAGTGGTAACAGCGTGTCCCTACACTGCTGCAGACTGAATTAGTGTGTGTGTGTGTGTGTGTGTGTGTGTGTGTGTTATTCCCTCCATCTACCATTGTACTGTGTCATCACACTGAGACAGGACAGGGTGAAACAACATACAGAAACACAAGAATAATTCAATCTTCTTACCAAATCAAAACAGGTCAAAATCTTCTTACCAAATCAAAACAGAACAATATCTTCTTACCAAATCAAAACAGGTCAAAATCTTCTTACCAAATCAAAACAGGTCAAAATCTTCTAACCAAATCAAAACAGAACAATATCTTCTTACCAAATCAAAACATCAAAACAACGTTAAACTATGTTCAGCTCCCTCATGTTATGTGTAAAATATATTGTGATATTGATTTGTGTCTGTCAAAGCCTTTTCCCTTCGCTAATACCTGGTATATACAGTTGGCCTAGAGACAGGGCTCTACAACCATGTTCCTGGAGAGCTAATTATTAGAATCAGCTGCGCCAGATTACAGTTGGAGCGAAAACCTACAGGAGGCTAGCTCTCCAGGAGCAGGGTTGGAGTTAAAACCTACAGGAGGCTAGCTCTCCAGGAGCAGGGTTGGAGTTAAAACCTACAGGAGGCTAGCTCTCCAGGAGCAGGGTTGGAGTTAAAACCTACAGGAGGCTAGCTCTCCAGGAGCAGGGTTGGAGTTAAAACCTACAGGAGGCTAGCTCTCCAGGAGCAGGGTTGGAGTTAAAACCTACAGGAGGCTAGCTCTCCAGGAGCAGGGTTGGAGTTAAAACCTACAGGAGGCTAGCTCTCCAGGAGCAGGGTTGGAGTTAAAACCTACAGGAGGCTAGCTCTCCAGGAGCAGGGTTGGAGTTAAAACCTACAGGAGGCTAGCTCTCCAGGAGCAGGGTTGGAGTTAAAACCTACAGGAGGCTAGCTCTCCAGGAGCAGGGTTGGAGTTAAAACCTACAGGAGGCTAGCTCTCCAGGAGCAGGGTTAGAGAGCCCTGGAATAGAGACATGACCTCCCTGATCAATTCATTCTTTCAAGTGCTTTATGACACAAAATGACAGGGCGCTGCCGTTTATTGATGAGCTGCATAGATTACATTTCCCTGTCAGATGGGGCAGGCTATCCTCCATCCCTTCACCCAGCCCCCCGTCTCTCTCCCTCCTCACCCTAACCTTCCTCTCCTAGCCTCCATTGACAGTCAATCCTCAATCCCTCCCCTCCCCTCCTGTCTTTGACAGTGATCAATCCTACTCAACATTCTTTGTCTCCATGGCGTCCACAGAGGAGAAGTAATAGAGTGAAGATAATCACATCCACTTAGAGTGAGCTACTATACAGTGAGACTACCTACTACAGGACAGACTACCCACTACAGTACAGACTACCTACTACAGGACAGACTACCTACTACAGGACAGACTACCTACTACAGGACAGACTACCTACTACAGGACAGACTACCTACTACAGGACAGACTACCTACTACAGGACAGACTACCTACTACAGAACAGACTACCTACTACAGGACAGACTACCTACTACAGGACAGACTACCCACTACAGGACAGACTACCCTACAGGACAGACTACCACTACCGACTACAGGACAGACTACCCACTACAGGACAGACTACCCACTACAGGACAGACTACCCACTACAGGACAGACTACCGACTACAGGACAGACTACCCACTACAGGACAGACTACCTACTACAGGACAGACTACCCACTACAGGACAGACTACCCACTACAGGACAGACTACCGACTACAGGACAGACTACCCACTACAGGACAGACTACCTACTACAGGACAGACTACCTACTACAGAACAGACTACCTACTACAGGACAGACTACCTACTACAGGACAGACTACCTACTAAATACTTATTTTCCACCATAATTTGCAAATAAATTCATTAAAAATCCTACAATGTGATTTTCTGGAATTTTTTTCCTCAATTTGTCTGTCATAGTTGACGTGTACCTATGATGAAAATTACAGGCCTCTCTCATCTTTTTAAGTGGGAGAACTTGCACAATTGGTGGTTGACTAAATACTTTTTTCCCCCACTGTACATTTCAAGTAAAGGTAGCAACATTTTTATAAATGGCAACTTTTGCATGAAAACTGTTGCAGGCACATTTTGGGGTACATTTAGTACGTATGCACAGTTTATAAATGAGGCCCCAGGACCTTTTTAGGACATTCTCAGGACTTTCATTTTACTAGTCCTTAGGACATTGCATGATGGCCACAAGCTAATGTTCTCTGTGGGACCTTTGTCTAGTTCCCTCTAAGTTCCTAGGACGTCACTGAGGACCATGTCACAACCTTTTTAGGACCATCTCAGGACTTTCATTTCACTACTCTGCAAACAAAAATAAGTGATTGGACGTCCCCAGGACGTCAGGATACGGTCCACTAAAGTGGTCAGGACGTTGTGTCATGGTCCTTTAGAGGTTTTGTCTAGTTCCCGGTTGGTGTGTGTGTGTGTGTGTGTGGTGTGTGTGTGTGTATTTGTGGTGTGTGTATTTATGTGTGTGTGTGTGTATTTATGTGTGTGTGTGTGTGTGTGTTGTGTGTGTGTGTGTGTGTGTGTGTGTGTGTATGTATGTGTGTGTTGTGTTGTGTGTATGTGTGTATGTGTGTGTATGAGAATGTGTGTGTTGTATGTATGTGTGTGTTGTATGTATGTGGTGTACCTGCGAGCGGTTTGATGTCTGTATGGGATGGGGCATGAGTTTGAGGACCCCTTCACGTCTCTAGTGTCATGAGGAGGGGTGTCTCGTATGAGTACCATGTGGCGTGGGGTGTGTGACGTGGGACTCTGTGTGTGCGTGTGGCAGTGAGTGGAACAAAACTCTCTGTTGGTGCGCAGTGCAGCTTTTGTGGTGACATGGTGGCAACCTGACGAGACGGTTTAGCGTATGGGATGGTGGCAATGGTTGAGGACACATCAACACGTGTCCTAGTGTCAGCCAGACAGAGGGCGTACCACGTTCCAGTTGACGTTACACATGGGCCAGCCTCCCGTGGCCTTGACATGTGAACCTCCGTAGTCAGCCAGCACAGGATGCACAACCACTCCACAGAGCCAACCCCAAGGGAACAAAACCCGTGCACTTGCGCCGCAGTGCAAGATTCCCACTGTGGCCAGACATTGCAGACCTAGAACAAAAGCCATTAGCACAGTGGGGATCAAGGACACAAACACTTGCCTTAACATGATAGTAGACCTGGAACAGAGTAGCACAGGGAACAGGGTTAGTCATAACATCGTGAAACACTAGCACAGGTTAGCACAGGTTAGCACCAGACGCAGGGATGTTCACAACACCACAACACTGTGGTCTTAGACATGGTGACAGACCTGGAACAGAATAGCACAGGGAACAGGGATGTTCACAACACCACACAAGTGTGGAAAACAGAACCATGAAAACAGACCTTGCCAACTAACACTCATTAGCAGTGGGTGACCATCTATAGCCTCTGACCACCCAATCATATCAGCTATCATTTTTTTTATTCATTTCCCGGTGATTCAACATGTAAACACCCCTGCCGCGTACCTCTCGATGAGTTGAGTCAAAAACATCATGTGAAACACTAAGCACAGGTTAGCCACAGGTTAGCACCGGAAGGATTACTGTTATACTATTCCAGGATCTTAAAAGAGGTAGGGTTTTTCAAGTTCGTCTCCGGAGGTGGTCAGTGACTCCAACTGTCCTGGCGTCTGGGGGAGCTTGTTCCACACCATTGCGGTGCCAGAGCAGCGAATAGCTTTGACTGGGCTGAGCGGGAACTGTGCTTCCGTAGAGGTAGGGGGGCTAGCAGGCCAGAGGTGGATGAACGTAGTGCCCTCGTTTGGGTGTAGGGTCTGATCAGAGCCTGAAGGTAAGGAGGTGCCGTTCCCTTCACAGCTCCGTAGGCAAGCACCATGGTTTTGTAGTAGATGCGAGCTTCAACTGGAAGCCAGTGGAGTGTGTGGAGGAGCGGGGTGACATGAGAGAACTTGGGAAGGTTGAACACCAGATGGGCTGCAGCGTTCTGGATAAGTTGTAGGGGTTTAATGGCACAGGCAGGGAGCCCAGCCAACAGCGAGTTGCAGTAATCCAGACGGGAGATGACAAGTGCCTGGATTAGGACCTGTGCCACTTTCTGTGTAAGGTAGGTTCGTACTCTGCAAATGTTGTAGAGCATGAACCTACAGGATCGGGTCACCGCCTTGATGTTAGCGGAGAACGACAGGGTGTTGTCCAGGGTCACGCCAAGGTTCCTTGGCGTGACACAATGGAGTTGTCAACCGTGATGGCGAGATCATGGAGCAGGAAGTCCTTCCCCGGGAGGAAGAGCAGCTCAGTCTTGCCGAGATTCAGCTTGAGGTGGTGATCCGTCATCCACACTGATATGTCCGCCAGACATGCAGAGATGCGATTTGCCACCTGGTTATCAGAAGGGGGAAAGGAGAAAATGAATTGTGTGTCGTCTGCGTAGCAATGATAGGAGAGACCATGTGAGGATATGACAGAGCCAAGTGACTTGGTGTATAGAGAGAATAGGAGAGGGCCTAGAACTGAGCCATGGGGGACACCAGTGGTGAGAGCACGTGGTGCTGAGACAGATTCTCGCCACGCCACCTGGTAGAAGCGACCTGTGAGGTAGGACGCAATCCAAGAGTGAGCAGCGCCAGAGACGCCCAACTCGGAGAGGGTGGAGAGGAGGATCTGATGGTTGACAGTATCAAAGGCAGCAGATAGGTCTAGAAGAGCAGAGGAGAGAGAGTTAGCTTTAGCAGTGCGGAGAACCTCCGTGACACAGAGAAAAGCAGTCTCAGTTGAATGACCAGTCTTGAAACCTGACTGGTTTGGATCAAGAAGGTCATTCTGAGAGAGATAGCAGGAGAGTTGGCTAGAGACGGCACGCTCAAGAGTTTTGGAGAGAAAAGAAAGAAGGGATACTGGTCTGTAGTTGTTGACATCGTATGGATCGAGTGTAGGTTTTTTGAGAAGGGGTGCAAATCTCGCTCTCTTGAAGACGGAAGGGACATAGCCAGCGGTCAAGGATGAGTTGATGAGTGAGGTAAGGGAGAAGGTCTCCAGAAATGGTCTAGAGAAGAGAGGAGGAGATAGGGTCAACCGGGCAGGTTGTTGGGCGGCCGGCCATCACAAGTCGCAAGATTTCATCTGGAGAGAGAGGGGAGAAAGAAGTCAACGCATAGGGTAGGGCAGTGTGAGCAGGACCAGCGGTGTCATTTGACTTAATAAATGAGGATCGGAGGTCGTCAACCTTCTTTTCAAAATGGTTGACGAAGTCATCCACAGAGAGGGAGGAGGGAAAGGGAGGAGGAGGAGGATTCAGCAGGGAGGAGAAGGTGGCAAAGAGCTTCCTAGGGTTAGAGGCAGAGGCTTGACATTTAGAGTGGTAGAAAGTGGCTTTAGCAGCAGAAACAGAGGAAGAAAATGTAGAGAGGAGGGAGTGAAAAGATGACAGGTCCGCAGGGAATCTAGTTTTCCTCCATTTCCGCTCGGCTGCCCGGAGCCCTGTTCTGTGAGCTCGCAATGAGTCGTCAAGCCACGGAGCAGGAGGGGAGGACCGAGCCGGCCGGGAGGATAGGGGACATAGAGAGTCAAAAGATGCAGAAAGGGAGGAGAGGAGGGTTGAGGAGGCAGAATCAGGAGATCGGAGGGAGAAGGATTTAGCAGAGGGAAGAGGAGAGAGTAGCGGGAGAGAGAGAGCGAAGGTTGCGACGGCACATTACCATCCGAGTAGGGGCAGAGTGAGTAGTGTTGGAGGAGAGTGAGAGAGAAAAGGATACAAAGTAGTGGTCGGAGACTTGGAGGGGAGTTGCAGTGAGATTAGTAGAAGAACAGCATCTAGTAAAGATGAGGTCAAGCGTATTGCCTGCCTTGTGTGTAGGGGGGGAACGGTGAGAGGGTGAGGTCAAAAGAGGAAAGGAGTGGAAAGAAGGAGGCAGAGAGAAATTAGTTAAAGGCAGACGTAGGGAGGTTAAAGTCACCCAGAACTGTGAGGGGTGAGCCATCCTCAGGAAAGGAACTTATCAAGGCGTCAAGCTCATTGATGAACTCTCCAAGAGAACCTGGAGGGCGATAAATGATAAGGATGTTAAGCTTGAATGGGCTAGTGACTGTGACAGCATGGAATTCAAATGAGGAGATAGACAGATGGGTCAGGGGGAAAAGAGAGAATGTCCACTTGGGAGAGATGAGGATTCCTGTGCTACCGCCGCGCTGACCAGATGCTCTCGTGGGCGAGAACACATGATCAGACGAGGAAAGAGCAGTAGGAGTAGCAGTGTTTTCTGTGGTAATCCATGTTTCCGTCAGCGCCAAGAAGTCGAGGGACTGGAGGGTAGCATAGGCTGAGATGAACTCTGCCTTGTTGGCTGCAGAACGGCAGTTTCAGAGGCTGCCGGAGACCTGGAACTCCACGTGGGTCGTGCGCACAGGGACCACCAGATTAGAGTGGCAGCAGCCAGGCGGTGTGAAGCGTTTGTATAGCCTGTGCAGAGAGGAGAGAACAGAGATAGACAGACGCATAGTTGACAGGCTACAGAAAAGGCTACAATAATGCAAAAGAGATCGGAATAAAATTAACTAAACATCTGGGGAAGCGAGAGAGCGGGGCCTCCCTCACTTACCTTTCACTGAAACACTCAAATATAACTCTCCCAACTTCCACTTTAGAAATTATAATAGTTGTAAACTACAGCGGTTCAATGTTTTCTAGGAATAGACTCTAACTTAGTTTATTCAGCTAGCTAACTTGGTACAGTATTCTTCCGTGAAAACCGCCCAGGGCACCGTATCCTATGACGCCATAGCTAACTAGCATGCTAGCATCCAATAACACACGGTTTAGCACCAATACTTGGTTACAACAAACTACCAATAGTGTGTTAACACACTAAACAGATCATTTGTGTCCGTGTCTAACGTTGTGTAAAGTTTTGGGTTAGTTTTGACAGTTTGTGTCTAGTTCCTTTCATAACGCATAAATAATTAAACGTTGGCTAGCTAGCACAAAGTCAGTCATGCTAGCTACACAAGTTGCATGTATACTAAGAGACAGTTACATGACCTACAGCCAAGCAAGTTAATGTTTCCGACATTTTCGGATCACTTAACAACTATTGATTTAGTACAACAGAGTTACCTCAAGTCGCAAAGAAAACAGAAGCTGCCTCCACTATTACAGCACCATTTCAACTTCAACATTACAACATCATCAAATCAAATCACCTATGCTTAGTCTAATACAGTGACAACTAAAAGACACCAAAAAAACGATTTAGATACCAAAAACTATTTAGCTAAATATGATGTGACTGTCCAAGGTACTGATTTCTTTCTGTGCGTACATGCAAGTAGAAAGAACATGTTGACTCACCCTCCTTGTAGAGAAACACCAACGCCATCCTCCTCTCTTTCCTGTTGCCTAAACGGTCTATGACTCTGTCATACAGTACACGCTGTTAGTTTTTGTTGTTCCCAGGCTACCTGGCTAAAATGCTAGCTCGCTAGCCTAACTTTCATTCATGGGCAACGTTAGCTAGTTAACATTAGCCTTCTACATCTAGATACATATTGAACTTCCATCCTCTCAGGTCAGGGGATCAGAATCGCCTTTATAATCATTGGCCGGTATGGAGAATTAAGTAAAACCACATGTTCAAATCCCTATCTCCATCCATGGCTAATTTACGAAAGGGACAATTTTAGCTAGCTGGCTAGTTAGCCACAACACAACGAGATGCAACAATTCAAGTTTTACTGTCAATGATGTATGCTCTCAATGGGATTTGATAGGTGTGAAGTCAAATCCAAGCTGGCTTCCCTTGACACTTTTTGTTGGTGCGCCGGTACCATTCACAGTTGAACTCACTCAGTTTAGCTCAACGCTGAATGGCTAATTTTTTTAATACTTTCTTTTATCAAGGGAGGCCAGATGCTCACTGGCTTCCCTTGACTTCAATGCTATGGGCGGCAACATTGTCATATTCGTTTGGATCAGACAGCATTAGATAGATGGCGTACACGTAGAGAGACAGAGGGGGCGCTGTTTTGCTCACTCGGATGCTTTCTCCTGTGAGATACAGTCAGCTTCTTGCGATTTGAAGGGAAATTATGAAACACAGAGAGATGAAAGATACATTATTTTAGTTATTTTTTTCATGTTTTTATTGGTAAAATATTTTGGGAAGCCTTGCTTCCCTTGGCATCCGTGAATACATGGTATTGATAAAATGATTCACTCTCAGCACTACTACAGTTAAGCAAAGTGTTTTACTTTGTGAGATCAAGGTCAATCCTTTGGTTCAACTAGGGACACATGAGTGTTCTAGGCTTTACCTGGACTGAGTCTAGTCCTGGATTAAAAAGCACTTTCAATGGAGATTCATTGAGCATACTTCTTAGTCTAGGACAATGCTTCATCTGTGTCCGGGACAACAGCCCTGAATGCCAAGTCTTTCTCCCTATACTACCTGACCAGAGATCTGGACTCACCTAGTGCCAGGAAGATCTGGAATCACCTAGTGCCAGGAAGATCTGGACTCACCTAGTGCCAGGAAGATCTGGACTCACCTAGTGCCAGGAAGATCTGGAATCACCTAGTGCCAGGAAGATCTGGACTCACCTAGTGCCAGGAAGATCTGGACTCACCCAGTACCAGGAAGATCTGGACTCACCTAGAGCCAGGAAGATCTGGACTCACCTAGCCTGGTTACATATCTGTAGCCTGGGTACATAACTGTAGCCTGATTACATATCTACGTATAGGCTGGTTACATATCTATAGGCTGGTGACATATCTATAGGCTGGTTACATATCTGTAGCCTGGGTACATAACTGTACCCTGATTACATATCTACGTATAGGCTGGTTACATATCTCTAGCCTGGTTACATATCTCTAGCCTGGTTACATATCTCTAGCCTGGTTACATATCTCTAGCCTGGTTACATATCTAGAGCCTGGTTACATATCTCTAGCCTGGTTACATAACTGTAGCCTGGTTACATATCTACGTATAGTCTGGTTACATATCTATAGGCTGGTTACATATCTGCGTATAGGCTGGTTACATAACTGTAGCCTGGTTACACATATATATATATATATATATATATATAGGCTGGTTACATATCTGTAGCCTGGTTACATATCTGTTGCCTGTTTACATATCTCTAGCCTGGTTACATATCTCTAGCCTGGTTACATATCGGTAGCCTGGTTACATATCTCTAGCCTGGTTACATATCTCTAGCCTGGTTACATATCGGTAGCCTGGTTACATAACTGTAGCCTGGTTACATATCTACGTATAGGCTGATTACATAACTGTAGCCTGGTTACATATCTCTAGCCTGGTTACATATCTCTAGCCTGGTTACATATCTAGAGCCTGGTTACATATCTCTAGCCTGGTTTCATATCTAGATCCTTGTTACATATCTAGATCCTGGTTACATATCTAGAGCCTCGTTACATATCTCTAGTCTGGTTACATATCTCTAGTCTGGTTACATATCTCTAGCCTGGTTAAATATCTAGAGCCTGGTTACATATCTCTAGCCTGGTTACATATCTCTAGCCTGGTTACATATCTCTAGCCTGGTTACATATCTCTAGCCTGGTTACATATCTCTAGCCAGTTTACATATCTAGAGCCTGGTTACATATCTAGAGCCTGGTTACATATCTAGAGCCTGGTTACATATCTCTAGCCTGGTTACATATCTCTAGCCTGGTTACATATCTAGAGCCTGGTTACATATCTCTAGCCTGGTTACATAACTGTAGCCTGGTTACATAACTGTAGCCTGGTTACATATCTCTAGCCTGGTTACATATCTCTAGCCTGGTTACATATCTCTAGCCTGGTTACATATCTCTAGCCTGGTTACATATCTCTAGCCTGGTTATATGTCCGTCCCCAAACTATTCCCCACACAGCACCGGCACCACAGCATGATATACTTGTCCTGCTAAAGCAGATGTGATTGGATTGTTGAGCGACTTGCTTGTAAGTGGATTATCTCATTTCAATCAGAGATAAAATGACCTATCATGCATCCCAAATGGCATCCTACAGTATTTCCTATTTAGTGCACTACTTCTAATCAGGGCCTGGTCAAAAGTAGTGCACTAAATAGGGACTAGGTTGTGATTTGAGTCTTACACCAGTTGTCAGATTCCTCTATACCCTACTGTGGATATCTGGACTCACCTAGAGCCAGGAAGATCTGGACTCACCTAGTGCCAGGAAGATCTGGACTCACCTAGAGCCAGGAAGATCTGGACTCACCTAGAGCCAGGAAGATCTGGACTCACCTAGAGCCAGGAAGATCTGGACTCACCTAGAGCCAGGAAGATCTGGACTCACCTAGAGCCAGGAATATCTGGACTCACCTAGTGCCAGGAAGATATGGACTCACCTAGTGCCAGGAAGATCTGGACTCACCTAGTGCCAGGAAGATCTGGACTCACCTAGAGCCAGGAAGATCTGGACTCACCTAGAGCCAGGAAGATCTGGACTCACCTAGAGCCAGGAAGATCTGGACTCACCTAGAGCCAGGAAGATCTGGACTCACCTAGTGCCAGGAAGATCTGGACTCACCTAGAGCCAGGAAGATCTGGACTCACCTAGAGCCAGGAAGATCTGGACTCACCTAGAGCCAGGAAGATCTGGACTCACCTAGAGCCAGGAAGATCTGGACTCACCTAGTGCCAGGAAGATCTGGACTCACCTAGTGCCAGGAAGATCTGGACTCACCTAGTACCAGGAAGATCTGGACTCACCTAGAGCCAGAGCCAGGAAGATCTGGACTCACCTAGAGCCAGGAAGATCTGGACTCACCTAGTGCCAGGAAGATCTGGACTCACCTAGTGCCAGGAAAACCTCTCATAGGAGAGGAGGGAAAACAACAGTGGTGTCAGAGTACCAGTCATCCTAAGGAGAACAGTGGTATCAGAGTACCAGTCATCCTAAGGAGAACAGTGGTATCAGAGTACCAGTCATCCTAAGGAGAACAGTGGTATCAGAGTACCAGTCATCCTAAGGAGAACAGTGGTATCAGAGTACCAGTCATCCTAAGGAGAACAGTGGTGTCATATCTCTAGCCTGGTTACATATCTCTAGCCTGGTTACATATCTGTAGCCTGGTTACATATCTCTAGCCTGGTTACATATCTCTAGCCTGGTTACATATCGGTAGCCTGGTTACATATCTCTAGCCTGGTTATATGTCCGTCCCCAAACTATTCCCCACACAGCACCGGCACCACAGCATGATATACTTGTCCTGCTAAAGCAGATGTGATTGGATTGCTGAGCGACTTGCTTGTAAGTGGATTATCTCATTTCAATCAGAGATAAAAGGACCTATCATGCATCCCAAATGGCATCCTACAGTTTTTCCTATTTAGTGCACTACTTTTAACCAGGGCCATGGTCAAAAGTAGTGCACTAAATAGGGACTAGGGTGTGATTTGAGACTTACCCCAGTTGTCAGATTCCTCTATACCCTACTGTGAATACTTTTATATTCCTATTAATAGCTGCTAACATAAACATCAACCAGAACACCAGAACACAGAACACATCTGTCTCTCTGTCTGTTTCTCTCTCTGTGTCTGTCTGTCTCTCTGTCTGTCTGTGTTTCTCTGTTTGTCTGTCTCTCTGTCTGTTAGTTAGTCTGTATATTTCTCTGTTAGTTTGTCTGTCTGTCTGTTTGTCTGTCTGTTTCTCTGTTAGTCTGTCTGTCTGTCTGTTTCTATGTTTCTCTGTTAGTGTCACTCAGCTTATCTCCATCTAATTTCCATACCATGTATTCATTGGGAAGAATACAAAAGTCATAGAGTAAAATAGAAAATACTCAAAATAGGAAAATGATGCCGATCAGGAGATTCTATTTTCACAGACTCAACATACATTTTACACAAACACCAAAGCAACAAGTCAGACGTCACCAGACCTTGACACGAAGGTGTTAGTTAGCTAGCACGGGCTACATTAGTTCAGCAGTGGCAGCAGAGAAGCAAATGGTGAGCCGAGATTAAAAACACACACACAGGGATAAAAGCCTGGAACACAGATAAACCCTGACTGACAGACCGATGGGGTCTGTGGGGTCAAAGAGAGTCTGAGAACGCCATCCAGGCAAATGGGTTCAATTATGACCATGCCTAATTGAATCCTGTAGATAACTGCCAGGTCAGAGAGAGTGGGGAAGGATGCTAGACTAGTGCTATGTCTGCAGTTGGGATGCTACAGACCAGGAGATGCTATATAGTAGACTGGCGTTCATTACATAACATAGCCTACATCGGCCTTAATTGTACTTGACATAGCCGAAATGGTGAGGAACCTCACAGACATTCTCTATAGTAAAGTGTTGTTCAAAGCATAACCTGTAGATCTTTGTAATAATAATACATGGTATTTATATAGCTAGCGCCTTTCAAGCACCCAAAATAATTGTTGATAGCGTGACATATATATTTTCCCTTAACTGTCATAGACTAAATGGTTGTGGTTCTCCCTGTCAGAGACCATAATGGTTGTGGTTCTCCCTGTCATGGACCATAACGGTTGTGGTTCTCCCTGTCAGAGACCATAATGGTTGTGGTTCTCCCTGTCAAAGACCATAATGGTTGTGGTTCTCCCTGTCAAAGACCATAATGGTTGTGGTTCTCCCTGTCAGAGACCATAATGGTTGTGGTTCTCCCTGTCAGAGACCATAACTGGTTGTGGTTCTCCCTGTCAGAGACCATAACGGTTGTGGTTCTCCCTGTCAGAGACCATAACGGTTGTGGTTCTCCCTGTCAGAGACCATAATGGTTGTGGTTCTCCCTGTCAGAGAAGAGCAAGGACACTAGGCAGTGCTGCGCTGTGAGAAGCATGTGGTCAGGACTAGAGCGCCAGCCATGTTCAACTCAATAATAAAACACTACTACAACACATTATCACATTACAACACGCTGACATAGAGAACGGAGGGAAGACAAGACCACAACACATTATCACATTACAACACGCTGACAGAGAGAACGGAGGGAAGACAAGACCACAACACATTATCACATTACAACACGCTGACAGAGAGAACGGAGGGAAGACAAGACCACAACACATTATCACATTACAACACGCTGACATAGAGAACGGAGGGAAGACAAGACCACAACACATTATCACATTACAACACGCTGACAGAGAGAACGGAGGGAAGACAAGACCACAACACATTATCACATTACAACACGCTGACATAGAGAACGGAGGGAAGACAAGACCACAACACATTATCACATTACAACACGCTGACAGAGAGAACGGAGGGAAGACAAGACCACAACACATTATCACATTACAACACGCTGACAGAGAGAACGGAGGGAAGACAAGACCACAACACATTATCACATTACAACACGCTGACATAGAGAACGGAGGGAAGACAAGACCACAACACATTATCACATTACAACACGCTGACAGAGAGAACGGAGGGAAGACAAGACCACAACACATTATCACATTACAACACGCTGACAGAGAGAACGGAGGGAAGACAAGACCACAACACATTATCACATTACAACACGCTGACAGAGAGAACGGAGGGAAGACAAGACCACAACACATTATCACATTACAACACGCTGACATAGAGAACGGAGGGAAGACAAGACCACAACACATTATC